>UELW01000145.1:1275170-1585380 GCA_900490495.1 Danionella dracula
GTGAATATTCTGACTACTCCAACAACAATATCAGAGCTTAAATTAAACATGATTTGTGGATGATTCTTGGCATATTAAAGGCATTTAATCATTACTTGTGCTACATTTCTGACACACTGTATCTTTAAGAGGATACCATAAACTGCAAAAAAGGCTCCATCAACATTTAAATTTAAAACAGTGACATTTCGAGCAATCCTGTAAAGGGTCATTATCTAGGAAACCAGAAAAGTGATTACGACAGAGCTGATGCAACAATGAAATAACAATAGAACCGCATCTGTTAATCTTATTAATAAATGTAATCGATTACAAGCAAACGCCTAGTTTCCTTCTAATGTGGCATTATACAAGAAAAGTGGTCCCTCACAGCATGCTCTCCAACTCCTCAATGAAGCAGGAGCTAACGTTAGCTAGTTCTCAGTCATAACCCTCTCTAATTCAGTTCAGCAGAGCTCCACAAGCAACGGTTGGGGTAAATAAATGATCGTATAACTTAAATAATATGATCACTAAAACAATACAAGTTGGGTAAATCCGTGAACTGTGGTTTAGCGCTGAAATTGCCTGATCGTCCAATGTTTGCTTCTGTGGTTGCTAACAACATAGTTAACAAATTTACACATTTTTGAGAAATATCCAACACTTGCCAGCCAATCAGCATTCAGTATTCAGACAGACTGTGGCAAAATTTAATTGATATTATATATTGTTTAAGCAAAATAATTTTTAAAAAGCTCAAAAGAAAACGTTGTAAGTGTTGCATTTTAAAGTGAACGAAACACAGGAATAATCTTACTAGGTGAAGAGCAACGCTGCGACTTTGGAAAGGTGCGTGTGCATACGTGTGTGGTATGCAGGCGTGCGTGTGTGCGTGTTTCAGACCTCTCTCTGCAGATGTCCAGGACACAGGCTGCTCTAGCCAGTATCAGCTCCCACTGTGCGTCTTTTCCCATCACCACCGAAGACTTTTCAAGCTGTGTCATCAGTCTTTGCAGGTCTGGATAAACACGGTCCTGAACGAGAGTGCAAAGGTTGATTGGCAAACAAAATAAGCATGAGTGACACCACAAGAAGCTGACATGTTGAAATCTGAGGGAAAAAGAAGCTTTTAAGCACCTGTTTCTTCCACAGCAGAACCAAGAGACGCAGAGCCACGGGTCTCAGTCTGGAGGAGCTTCCAAGAGACTGCAGAACATGAAGAACCTGCGGGATGCACAGCTGAGAGACAAGAAGATCTCCATCGTCACTTCCATTCAGCGTCAGAAACAAGCAAATCATTCACTAACAATAATGTATTATGAAGATGTTATTCTTCAAATTAAAAGTGATCACTTACACTTGACCTTGTGTATGTTATCTTCTCAGAAACGTTATGACGTACATGGCTCTATGTATTGAGTTAGTTTCATTTAAAAAAAATACAAAAATAGATCAAAGGAATAGAATAGAAACAGAAAAACAAAAAGTTCAATAAAAAAAAAGACTAGCATAGACACATCTGAATCAAGTCCTTATTGAAGTATTCTGCAAGCAAGTATGTCTGAAATTCTGAGGGAAAATCAAGCAAAAAATGCTTCATAGCTGATGGACTGAATTGGATATGCAGAAAAGATGTGTGACTTTAAAGATAACACCCATTTTTATTATTCCACTGCTACAATATTAGCATACTTTTCATTATCATGGTTTATGTATAAATCTAGCACATAATCAATAATAACACAGATAAAATTTGATGTAAAGTCACTTTTATTTAACCAGCAAGTAATTTTTTGACCGGAAATGACATATTTACCTATCCATAACGTAAATTGTGGCAAAATAAAGGAGCTTCACCATAATTTCCTTTACCATTAGCCCCTTTTAAAAAATGTGCAAGTTATATAATAGCATTAAGACTCAGAAAAGAAAGACAATAGATTTTAAACCTGAAACCTTCACAATAAAGCCAATGTATGTTGCATTACATTTATTCCTTTACAAAGAAATATATGAGTTAAAAACACTCATCAAGGCATTCCGTCTTGAGGCTACAGGGTAATAGAAGTTACTGCTTTCACTCTGCTGTGGTTTCTAAACAAACAAACAAAAAAAACATGCAAAAAGCTTCAAATAAAAGGTGAAAGCAGCCAGCCACCCACACAAACAACTAAGTGCAAGCGGCAGAATCTGTTTTTGTTGATGTAGCGTTTGACAAGCAAGTAAAATGCCTGACAAGTACACACCTGGCGTACCAGATCCATGCATAATGTGCTTTGTGGGTAGACTGGAATGAATAACAATGGCCCAGACAATGGTCAAGATAATGGCTGGAGCTACCCGCAGAGCAGGTGAGCTGTTGCTATAGCAACAGGGGAAGCAAATATGCCAAATCCTCTCAGGCTGACTCATTTTTATTTCTTTGGAGCTCAAATGTTACTGGTTCTATGAGGTGTCGCTTTTTGTATTATCTTACAAAAAAGTGATCATATTATTCTATTGCATAGTTTATTTTTTTTCCCACAAACATTAAGCAACATAAGACAGCATAGACAAAGGAACGAAGTTAAGAAAATGAAGATGTGCCTGTGACGATGTTTATTACACAAGTACAATCTTCTGAAAAACCTCACGCATCAATGACTTTACCTTGTGTGTACCCAGTCTGGGTAGAGTATAGAGGACAGAGAGGGACAGAGCTGGGTCAGACACTCTTCCCAGCGTGAACATCAGCACAGGAAGAAGATACGGCACCTAGAAGTACACAGAGAGTCAAGTCCAGCAGTTAGTACTTAAATACCAAGTAAGAAAAACATATCCATGCTGCCTGATATTAAACTAATCTATTCTTTAAAGCTTTCCTTAACCCTTGTGTGGTGTTCATATTATTGTTACTCAGGCGGTGTTTGCGGGTCTCAGATTTTAATTCACCCAATCAAAACATTTTATGTTAAAAACTTAAACAATATTTCCTTTAGCCAAGAAACAAGTGATATAAACAGCAAATATACTTTATTTATTGTTCTTTAACCTGATTTCTTCACGTTTAGAATTTGAACCATGTGTGGTGTTCTCATTATTGTTACTTTGGCAGGGTTGGTGGCTCTGCTGGACCCATTGCATTTTGGGCCTTTTAATTCACACAATCACACAATTTTATTCTAAAATGTAAAATGTTATGTTTATGTGTGATTTATGTTTGTGTGGGAAGAGAGAATTAAGGTAAAGAATCTACCATTTTCACACTTTAACATGCCCCGGGTCCAGTAGAGCCGAACACCTTGTGTGTAATATAAACGTGTAGGGGGCGTACGTGTGGGGTCATAAAAAATCTGTTCTGATATATGTTTACAGGAAATGAGCCAAGCCCAGTGAATCTCAGCTTCAAATAATAAATGTTTGTTTCATTTTTCTTTTGATGAAAAGTGAAAATGGGTCCCACAGACCCGAACACCATACAAGGGTTAAATAAAATGTTGGTTGTCCAAAAAATAAAGGTTCCAAGATCTTTCACATATGCGATAACTAAACTTTGATTAAAAAGTATCACAATCGACAAGAAATGAAGAGAATAAAAATAAAAAGCAACACACGTCAATTGAACACGTGAAGTCTTTTCCAAAACGCCCTGAACTTTTGTAAGTGATTCATAAAAAGCTAAGAAAAAACTAGGAGAAATCAGCTTTCCATAGAATTGCCTGTGCAGTAAATTGTAATAAATTATAAAACTAAGTTTTTATTGGGATACATATCCACCCATCCATTATCTTGTCTGCTTTTTCCCTTTCGGGGTCGCCACAGCGGAATGAACCTCCAACAATTCCTGCACATGTTTTATGCAGCGGATGCCCTTCCAGCCGCATGGGATTCATATCGTTATAAGAATATAAGATGAGTTCTATCTGGATAAAGGTTTTTGTCACATCGCTGACCATCTCCCTGAACCAGTCAGAAAGTCAGCAAACAACTTTCAAAACCTTCAGCACTTAAAATCATAAAAAAAATATATATATTTTTCTGATTTTTTCTTTCCCCAAAGCACTTCTTTATTCAGGTGGTTACCCGAGATGACCTCTATGTGAGATACCCGAGTTAGACTCTGTAACAAATTGCTTTCGTCTCTCCCTCTATTGTAAGCCTTTTTAGGGAGAAAAGCGTCTGCTAAATGCAGAAATGTAAAAATTTACATCTGAATTTAGAGTTAGATTCAATAAAACTAAACAATGTTGATGTGAAAACACTCTCACACCGCTCACTTCTAATTAGTCTTATCTGTTAAAAGAAATACTAAATTAAATAATAAAAACCACCATAAAATAAACTTTAAATTAAATTCAAAAAGGTGAAAATTCAAAAATGAAATTCTGAGTTCAAACTCAGTGACACCTTTTCTCCTTGTTCAAACAAATGGATAAAAAAAAACAATCTCAAATCTCCTTAAACACCAAAGACAGCAAATAAAATGGGTCGGATGACAGGCACATTGCGAGGCACACCAAGCACTACGTTCACGAACGTCTGAAATAACCAATAATCAGGAAAATCCCTCCTGACTGGCTAAAAAAAAAAAAGACATGCCGGAACTCCTAATCAAAACAGACATGCTCATCTCAGCAAAGGCCCGATGGAGAAAAGGGTAGGGGTAGATTCTTATTCCTTTCCCCCATCGCATTCAAGTTAAACCAAGCAAGACTGTCACAAGTTATCCATCTCCTGCAGCGACGAGGAACACCAAGAGCTCGGGGCTTTGAAGATCATTCCAACATTTGTTGCAGTCTGTTCCAACTCTTCGAAGGAACCTCTCCTCCTCTCTCCTACTTTACTTTCTCAAGCTGTTTTCTGCAGCCTAAGCACTGCTTGAGACACTTCTAAGATGTTAAAAGTCTGGCCCAAATCCGATCTCCCCCTGCTCAGGCAAACAAATGAGTGGAGAAGCAGCTACAGAGAGCGACGAGCTGCTGACAACCTGCAAACTGCTTAACTAACGCTGCTCGTGTTTCTGACAGTGTTCCAATATGTGTACAAGTACAGTGAATTTGAAAAGCCATGCTCAGACCTCCAAAAGGCAAACGACGAGCATACATTTATTCTTAATCGGCATACATTTATTTGTTGTTCTGTAAAACTACCTCTTTTTTAAACACTATTCTTTTGAAGACCGGCCCTTTAAATGATCCTTAGCTACTGCTGACCACACCCACTTATTTTCTGTGATTTTCAACCGAGGTGCAATTAATGATGGGATGTTTGCAACATTATGTGCCTCAGATCTTTGAATTTTGTCCAACAAAAACAATAAACCTTTCTCAGAGGAACCATCAGATATATAATTGGACTCACTGTTTTTACAAAAACCATCTATAAAGGGAAGAATATCAACAATCAGTTTTCTGCAGCCTAAGAGAGACACTTCTAAGATATTAAAAGTCTGGCCCCTCTCCTCACTCTCCTTCCTACCCCCTCCCCTCTCTCTTTTGCTCTCCTCTCTATCCCCTCCTCTTTCTCCTCCATCTCTCGCCTCACTCTCTTCTCTTCACTCTCTCCCCCTCTCATTCTCCTTCTTACCCCTCTCCCTATCCTTCCTGCCCCTCTCCCTATCCTTCCTAACCTTATCCTTCTTCCTACACCTCTCCCCTATCCTTCCTGCCCCTCTCCTTCTCCTTACTACCCCTACCCTTCTTCTTCCTATCCTTCCCGCCCCCTCCTTCTCCTTACTACCCCTACCCTTCTTCTTCCTATCCTTCCCACCCCCTTCTTCTCCTTACTACCCCTACCCTTCTTCTTCCTATCCTTTCCGCCCCCTCCTTCTCCTTACTACCCCTACCCTTCTTCCTATCCTCCCTGCCCCCTCCTTCTCCTTACTACCCCAACCCTTCTTCCTATCCTCCCTGCCCCCTCCTTCTCCTTACTACCCCAACCCTTCTTCTTCCTATCCTTCCTGCCCCCTCCTTCTCCTTACTACCCCTACCCTTCTTCTTATCCTTCCTGCCCCTCTCCTCCTTACTACCCCTACCCTTCTTCCTATCCTCCCTGCCCCCTCCTTCTCCTTACTACCCCTACCCTTCTTCCTATCCTCCCTGCCCCCTCCTTCTCCTTACTACCCCTACCCTTCTTCTTCCTATCCTTTCCGCCCCCTCCTTCTCCTTACTACCCCTACCCTTCTTCCTATCCTCCCTGCCCCCCTCCTTCTCCTTACTACCCCAACCCTTCTTCCTATCCTCCCTGCCCCCTCCTTCTCCTTACTACCCCTACCCTTCTTCCTATCCTCCCTGCCCCCTCCTTCTCCTTACTACCCCTACCCTTCTTCCTATCCTCCCTGCCCCCTCCTTCTCCTTACTACTACCGCTACCCTTCTTCCTATCCTCCCTGCCCCCTCCTTCTCCTTACTACCCCAACCCTTCTTCCTATCCTCCCTGCCCCCTCCTTCTCCTTACTACCCCAACCCTTCTTCTTCCTATCCTTCCTGCCCCCTCCTTCTCCTTACTACCCCTACCCTTCTTCTTATCCTTCCTGCCCCTCTCCTCCTTACTACCCCTACCCTTCTTCCTATCCTCCCTGCCCCCTCCTTCTCCTTACTACCCCAACCCTTCTTCTTCCTATCCTTCCTGCCCCCCTCCTTCTCCTTACTACCCCTACCCTTCTTCCTATCCTCCCTGCCCCCTCCTTCTCCTTACTACCCCAACCCTTCTTCCTATCCTCCCTGCCCCCTCTTCTCCTTACTACCCCTACCCTTCTTCCTATCCTCCCTGCCCCCTCCTTCTCCTTACTACCCCAACCCTTCTTCTTCCTATCCTTTCCGCCCCCTCCTTCTCCTTACTACCCCTACCCTTCTTCCTATCCTCCCTGCCCCTCCTTCTCCTTACTACCCCAACCCTTCTTCCTATCCTTCCTGCCCCCTCCTTCTCCTTACTACCCCTACCCCTTCTTCCTATCCTCCCTGCCCCCCCTCCTTCTCCCTTACTACCCCTACCCTTCTTCCTATCCTTCCTGCCCCCTCCTTCTCCTTACTACCCCCTACCCTTCTTCCTATCCTCCCTGCCCCCTCCTTCTCCTTACTACCCCAACCCTTCTTCCTATCCTCCCTGCCCCCTCCTTCTCCTTACTACCCCACCCCTTCTTCCTATCCTTCCTGCCCCCTCCTTCTCCTTACTACCCCTACCCTTCTTCCTATCCCTCCCTGCCCCCTCCTTCTCCTTACTACCCCAACCCTTCTTCCTATCCTTCCTGCCCCCTCCTTCTCCTTACTACCCCAACCCTTCTTCCTATCCTTCCTGCCCCCTCCTTCTCCTTACTACCCCTACCCTTCTTCCTATCCTTCCTGCCCCCTCCTTCTCCTTACTACCCCTACCCTTCTTCCTATCCTCCCTGCCCCCCTCCTTCTCCTTACTACCCCTACCCTTCTTCCTATCCTTCCTGCCCCCTCCTTCTCCTTACTACCCCTACCCTTCTTCTTCCTATCCTTCCCGTCCCCTCCTTCTCCTTACTACCCCTACCCTTCTTCTTCCTATCCTTCCCGTCCCCTCCTTCTCCTTCCTACCCCAACGCTTCTTCTTCGTATCCTTCCTGCCCCCCTCCTTCTCCTTCCTACCCCAACCCTTCTTCTTCCTATCCTTCCTGCCCCCCTCCTTCTCCTTCCTACCCCAACGCTTCTTCTTCCTATCCTTCCCGTCCCCTCCTTCTCCTTACTACCCCTACCCTTCTTCCTATCCTTCCTGCCCCCCTCCTTCTCCTTCTTACCCCAACCCTTCTTCTTCCTATCCTTCCTGCCCCCCTCCTTCTCCTTCCTACCCCAACGCTTCTTCTTCGTATCCTTCCTGCCCCCCTCCTTCTCCTTCCTACCCCAACCCTTCTTCATCCCATCATTCCTGCCCCTCTCCTTCTCCCCCTTCCCCCGTTCTACAAAAGTTTTAATTGTATTACAATGGTGGATGCCAGGTCTCCACACCCTCTGTATATTAAAAATAAGTTCCCCAACTAGGAATTAAACTATCATTCCAATGTCTTCATGAGGTCAATGTCCTTTACTTCAGTAGTATGTATAAGTGATGCATAGAGCACACAAAAATGTTAATAACGTTTCTCCAGAAATATTTTTAAGTTAAGTAAGGTCCCAAAAATATTCACAATAAATATTCACATCTTATGAGTTGGTTTTACACTAAACCTCCCCAGAAAAGAATCTTATCCCTTCGAGAGGAGACACCATGGGAGTTGTTCTAACCTCTAACTGCAGATTAACCCCTCAGCAGTCCACTGCAAAAGCCTCACCGTAGGCACAGAGGAGACACCCTTCCCAAAGCAGCATGACCTTTGACCACAACGGCCCACTTAACAGTCTGAGTGAGCAAGCTATGGTTTCCACCAGAAGGTCATGCAAGACATACTCGTATCAAACAAAATGTAACAAACGATAACAACTATTTATCACAGCCATAAGGCAAACTTATAATCCCAGCGACAGTGCACCTTGTAATTCAGTGTGTTTTGTGTATGAATTTTCACTCAAAAATAGATCGGATTGTTTTATTACAACTTTGGTATGCTATGAAGCCGCACAGCTGAATGGATGGCGCCTTGCAGACTAATACATACGACATGCTGCGTAACTGTTCACTTCATCCAAAAACGGCACGTGTACAGAGAGACGTGTACTTGATGATGAAACCGCTTTATTCAGACACCGATGAAGGATTTGTGAATAACGAATTAACTGACAATTATATTCCTTTGTATTGCATGTGTTACAATGTAAAAACTTTAAATTATTCAGTTATTATTTTAATTTAATGAATTTATTAAGAGGAAATAATTTATGAAAAAGGAATTAATTGAAAAATGTATTTATTGCTTTCTATTTTTGTGTTAGAATGAATATTTTGTGTAATTGAGTTATTATTTAAATAAGGTTTGATCTGTTTTGTTTCATTTAATGTGTATAATAATCTGTTGTGCCTTAGGTATGAAAAAGACACGTTCAATGGCGCGTGTTGAGTCCAGTGCGCCTTATAAATATGGTAATATATAATTATAACAACACAAAACTTCTCAAGTCGAACAAAAAGCACAGCCACAAAAACAACAAAACAACCCAACAATTTGAAATAACACAAAACTAATTTAAAAATCCTAATTTAAAAAAACTAAAATATGTAAATACATTTAAAAATCATTAAAAAGAGTTCTGAATCAAATAATGAGAAGAAACAAAAAACGAATGAATAGGAAACAAAAAACTACAAACGAACGAAAGAAAAAAATTAAACCAAAAGTTAAAAAAATATTTACAAAATGAAAAATAATTTTAATGATTTTTAAATGTATTTACATATTTTGGTTTTGTTTAAATGAGGATTTTTTTTATTAAATAAATTAATACATTCATAACAACTGTAAAAACACAAAAACCTATACCAAATAAAACAAAAGACAACAACCCAACGACACACTCATTTGTGTTAAAAATTAAAAACATGTACAATAAACAAAGCTCAGAACTGAACACTACACAACACAGATTTAACCCTCACCACCAAATCAACCATACCATTTCATACAAAAAAATACTACATTTGAGATAAAAATTTGGCAACCCTTGAACCCTTCAGGGTACAAAAAGACTAGTTATTTTTTGCAAAAACACGTGATCCTTGTAGAGATCTGATGTTACCTTAGCCGGATCGGCCTCTGCGATGCCCGCAGCGGTGCCCAGCGCTAGCTTGCAGAGCTCCCCATCTCTGCTAACCAGCACATGAGAAACCAGGAGACAAACTGACTCTGGGACCTCCTCGTACACCTGCAGTGATGACTGCAGCGAGTGAAGCCACTCTGCAGCGGAGGAGGAATCATCAGAAATCCGCTCCAGCACATTGATGGCTACCAGAAGCTCCCTGTACCATGGGCTGAGGGGTAGACGGAGCTGCGTGGAGCGCTGAAGAAGCAAACACACACCTCAGAGTCACTTAACTCTTCTCTGGACGGCCACAGGATCTGTGTTGTACCTCTGTTCTCGTGCAGTGCTCTCTCTGGACAGTTTTCAGCAGAGAGTTTGCTAGTTGGAGGTTCTTGGTGTGCGTCTGTTTGTCTGTCAGCGCTTCCATGAGGCTGGAGCAGGACAGCACCTGTAACAAGGGCATCACCAGCAGAGAGGAGCCCCAAGGAGGAGGCGCTTCTGTTGGGATGATCTTCGCAGCTAAATCCGACAGGAAAAAGCTAGTGAGAGTTCACAGTGTAACAGCCAATGACTTTAACCATAAAAGGGTCACAAAACACCAGATCACTTTTTTTAGATTTGGCTGAAAACGAATTACTGTGCAGTTTTTCTGAGACGTTTTTTAACCTCCTGTTTGAAAACATTTTTCTCCAAGAAAGCACGGAGTAGTTAAATTCAATTTATTTCATCATTTTATTGTATCAATTGAATTAGTTCTCTTTCCATGGACTCAAGTAGTGTTAATTGCGTTAGTGAAAATGAAGAAGAAATATGTTTGTCAACGCCCACTTTACAAAGGACGAAAACTAAATGCAACAAAAACCCATGTGAATAAAAAAACTAAAATTTTATTATGTTGTCTAATAAACAGAACTGTCATAAAATAAATAAAAAATTGGACTATATTGCCAATGTAAATATCGAACAAATATATATAAATGAATATATGACTTTCAATTGACTAAAACTAGAATAACAATAGGACGAGTTTGACTAACTATGATAAAACAAAAAACTGGGCTAAGATTAAGACTTAAGATTAAAAAATCCACACTAGACTTAAGATTTTGAATGAACAAAAAAACTGAGTGAATGAACAATAAACAAAAACTTGCAATTTCAACATAATATAAAAGGTTAAATTTCACTGATGGTATTAAAAAACTTGAATATATTTTACATTTATGCATTTGGCAGATGCCTTTGTCCAAAGCGACTTACAGAAGGGTAAACCACCGATGCCACTCGTGGAGATGCTGGGGATTGATCCCAGGACCTCAACATGCCTACAACATGACCTCAACAACCTCAACCCCCCCCCCCCTTCCTTCATATACAATAACTTACAATATATATAAAAAAATCTATTCAAAGCAAACTCAATCAGGCTACCATATACGGTTGGGTCAATATAAAAAGCCAGAGGAACTTACTTAGCTCCAGAAGTGCAGTTTGCTGAGGAATGGACGCCTTCAGGAGAAGCAGAGAGACTCCCGTGATCAGCTCCTCAGCTGGGAGATCCTACAGTCACAGGAAAACATCTGAAAGAAGAGCCTAATGCAGATGAATTATCTGAGGGAGAGCAGAATGCTTATGACAATTGCATTCAGTACGCTCTACCTTACAAATTAGACCTACACTCTGTCCCAGATGTTAAAGTCCCGCTTTACGTTATTTGACTACTAAAAATCTAAACAGCTTAAGGATACTAAATCAGCAGCCAAAATAGCAGATGATGCACAATGAAAAATGCAAGAAGTACCAGCAAATAAATGTCGTATTTGAACGGCACAGATGTTCACCTGAGCATGCGCAGGTAAGATGCGCTGGAGTGTGTGAAGCAGAGCCATCAGCTCTCCTCCCAGATGAAGACTGAGCTGACAGGTGCACAGGAGCTGCAGAGCCAGCTCAGTCAGTTCCTTCCTCCAGAAGACTGGGTCGGCCATCATAGCGGAGGTCAAAGATTCAGCCAGTGAGCTCAACTCCACCACTGCAGTCACGCTCTCCACCTGATAAAGCACACTGTTGTGTCTTAAGGTCTTTATGCAACTATGCATCTTTGTATGTTTCATTTTAAGTACATGAGCGCTACAATACAATACAATATTATTTATATCGCACTTCAAAAACAACAAAGTTGACCAAAGTCGTATACACAAATGAAAAAAACTTACACGCAACACAAAGGTGCAGGAGCTGCTCTGCTAAATGTAACCATTGTCTCAGAAAATAATAAACAATAAAACAAATAAATACATCTATGAACAATTAATTAAGAAAACTAGTAAAACCATAGACATCAACAATAAATGCCAACACCTCAAACTGACTTAAAAACCAAGGTTTCAAAATTAGTATTAAATAAAGATTTAAGAAGATTTTTACACAGCGGACTATCGAGCTCTCTATCATCTCATTGATGATTATGTATATTGTGATATTTATCAATAACCAATTATTGCACAGCCCTAATTACAATTATATAGTTTTTTTGTAAAATCTAATTTTACATCCAGAACATGTTCCATTGTTAGATATGCAACAATCCTAAAAGCTACAAACCTTTCTTAGACGTGGCTTGACTTTAAAGAACAATGTAGAACAGTAGTGCAATACCTTTATGGCCAAACTGAATCAAAATTTCAAAAAACATATTTAGTACTCCTTATTTGCTGGACTCTTGATTTGCCTATGACTAACTATGTACCCTGAATAAGCTACAGGATGCACCATTAAATCATCCTTCTGGGACTAAAAGTAAACTGAACTGAACCACCATCTGACTGCAGAAACTCTCACGCTCACGATTAACAGATATTAACAGAAACCTAGTCAGATTGGTCTGTTTCAAAGATTCGGTCGACGTAACCTTTTAGAATTGAAGGTGGAAAAAACCACATACAAAACTAAAAAAAATGTTTTTCTTCAGCAGACAATGGCCAAGCATTGCAAAGCTTCATACTTTATGGATATAGTCAAGGAAGTTTTTTTTTTGAGAAAGACAGTGTTAAATTTCCATCGAATAATCTTTGATCACCGAAGAGCCATCCTCCAGCTCACCAGCATGAACGGCAGCAGGTCAAAGAGACTCCGAATCAGCTGCTTAAGCACTCTAGAACCAGGCGCCGTCTCCGCCTCTGAACTGGGAGCCTCAGGAGCCCCTCGAGGCTGGAGCAGCACCCTGAGGAGGCTGTGTCTGAGAAGGGCGTTTTCGGCCAGCCGCTGGGGCTCACAGTACAGGTAGCGCAGGAACGGGAGCAGCATTTCCACAAACACTGGCTCATCTCTGCGCAGACACACAGCAGCCGTAAGGGGTTGGATTCTACCACTCCATTTATAACAAACATATGGTTTAGTTCACAGGCTATTCATATGGTTCTTATTGGTCTGTAGCAGTTAGATAATGGATTTTTCATACTTGTCTGCAGCCAGCTGAAGGAAGTCATCAATTTCCTGGAGCAGAGCTGGCCAGCAGTCGGGGCGATTTTCCAGCACTGTGATGTAGGGGTGAGGAAAGCTCCTAAAATGAGAGGAACATTTGAATATACACCGAATCACATCATTGTGTCCTTTTTTGACTCTTTGGTAGCAATGTCTTGTCATTGAGAAATGGCTGATTTACCCGAAACTCGAGCCTTATTTGCTGCTAAAACCTATGAATGATATGTTTGCTGCCTCCACGTTATATAGAGTCTATTTTCGAAACTCAGAGGGATGTCCAAGTCCATAGATCCTTTAGTTTGATCTGAGTGGATTGTTATTTTTTTGTTTACATCTACTTTTCGGCCCATTTGATTGGCTGAAATTCCTGTCAGTTATAATAAATGCATTCTGTTGGCATGCAATAATCATGTCACTGTCTGCTACAAATGCTTAGCTTCATGCTATTAAAATGCTAATAAATGGTAACTTTTTGCCAATATCATTAAAAATGATAACAGTTTAAACATTTTTTAAACTCAATTTTTCCATACTGATTATAAACTTAAACCGTTTTAGAAATCTGTAAAAGATCTGCTCTCTGAAGCCAGCACACTGTTCTATTTTTATTTATCGCTTAAGGTTCAGAGAGTTTGCCCCTAGACAGGACGCTCATGTGAATTTTCATAAGTACTTTTTATATTTCTGGTAGCTGCAATTAAGTATATTGTGAAAGCTTATACTCAGTTTTTTTTTCTCTAATTTCTGGTGCTCTAACATGCTGCCAAATCACCATAGCTTAATAACTCTTATGTTATGACTATCGATCTATAACGTAACATCTTAAGGTCGTAACATTTATAATGTCTACTGTCACTGTCTAACCATACAATCCTGATGAAACTGAGTAATGAATCCTCTCAAAACCTTTAAGTGAACAAACACACATGATCTTTGATCCCATGATAAATGGAATTGACTCCTCCAATTCCCCAATCTTGTCTTTCTGTGCAATTTTGACAATGACTCATGGAGGAACATATTTTATAAAGCTACCTCAAAGATCCTGAACATAGTCTCTGAGCAGTTATATTTATGGTCGGGGTCACCTCCAGCCAGATGCAAGCAGCACACATTCAACCCACTGCTCAAACATTTGTTCATCCATCTACTGTTCTTAGGGGAACTGGTGCTCCCACCAGACTATCAGAACTCATCCTTCAGGGCTAGTTTTGAGCAGACAGAAACAATTGTATCTTCCTGTAAAGGCTAATTGCTAATTTGTATTAAAAGCTCAGTGGGAGAATGCGGAGTGAGTATGATTCGTACTGCAATATGAATAGTCTGGTGGAGAGATATTAAGAATTCATTTTTTTTAAAGTTTTAAGCCGTTTTAGGTCACGCAAACTAATCAAGAGCTTCCTAGAGTAGTCATGTCAGGGAAAACCTGGACACCAGAAATGCACTTGCAATAAAATAGAACTAGAAGTTCTTGCAACCATTCAAGATAGTTTGGCGCATTTTCCAATACTCTTTCTGAAACTGCATTTACAGTCAGAATACTCGTCACAGTGGCTCTTTCCTTTAGTATCAAGATGAAGCCCTGGAAACAAGTCTACTCTAAAAGACCTCTGTTCCCAGGAAAAACAGCGCCACATGTGGTTAGGATTTCATATGGTCTCGCCCCTAATGTAAGTCGCTTTGGACAAAAGGGTCTGCCAAATACATTAATGTAATGTAAATGTAATTAAACTGCACTCGCAGGACAAACAGCGCCACATGTTGTTAGAAGATTATACTGTAGCCACTGCACTATAAGGACAAACAGCGCCGCCTGTGGTTATGAGACTAAAATGCAGCCGCTGAACTCCCAGGACAAACAGCGCAACATGTGGTTAGAAGATTATACTGCAGCCGGTGCACTCCGAGGACAAACAGCGTCACATGTGGTGAACCAACTTTCTATTGCAAAAGCAAGATACTTAAATGTTTGCAGTTGTTATTTTAGAGTTGATGTTCTACCTTCTCTGATGTAACATATTTTTTACGTAAAAAGTAACGGATATCCCATCATATTCAAAGAATCTACCGCTACCGCTTCCACTATCTTGCTATTCCTGCTGCCTCTGAGTAAAAAGGTTCCTGGTTCAAGGCCAGTTAAGGGTGCTGTTCTCCATGTTCTCTGGACGCTTGCATTTCCTCTGTATGGTCTTCAGCTAAATTAAAGCCTCTATACTGCTTCAAAGAGTGAATACGAGACTGAATGGTGAGTAAATGTGGCCCTGTAAAGGACGGTTGAGCTACCCAGGAAGTATGACAGCTGAGAGTTGGAAAAATAAACCGGATGAATAAATAGTTGAGTTTCCCAAACCCTCTCTCCATGTGTTTGATATTTACAGCACATGGCTTTTTGACCCTAGAGCAGCTTGCAATGGGGCCATGGAGCAGACGGGCACAATCAGACGCAGTGGGCATCTTCCATTAATCCTGTCACCCTCCCTCGATGCCCAACCGGGCTAAGGCCAAGCACCAGTGCCAGGCCAGCACACAGCCTTTCAGCTATTCATCTTCCCACCAAGGGCAGGAGAGAGAAATGACACGCTTGCTCAAATGATGCATTGTAGACTCGCTGCGAGGGGTTGTGGAAGGCAGACAGATAAACAAACAAACAAGAACTAGCATGAATGAAATCAAAGTTGAACAGAACTGTCCCAGAACTCTTCAACTCTGAACAAAACCCTGTGTATTTAACTGAAACCAGCGGTAAAATCCAATGAGAAGTGTTCAAGTTCATTACTAAAACGAACATCGAAATTCTAGTAATCTCTGCATTCAGGGTGCATGTTTTTATTCCAGTGCAACACAACAGCAGAACTCTTTTTGCATTAAATAACGCTTTTTATTAGGGTTAAATAAATTGTGCTTCTCAACATCAGAGTGGACATTCAGTTGTGGCTTTACAAAAAGAAAGAAAGAGCATTTTGGCAACTCCGTTTCTAAAAGATGCTCACTGGAACACACGCACAGTTTGATTGAGAAAGAAAGGGGGAGAGAGACATCCTGGTCAACTTTTAACGTTGACTCATGACATTACTGATTTGTTTCCAACATTTTAAGCACATGAGGTCACACTTCTGAAAAAATACAAGTAATCAGAAAAAATTTTTTTTTACTTCTTTGTGTGTGCTTTAAAATAAAAAATACTAATTTCAGAGTTTATCAACTGGAATAGTTTTGAAAGTATCAAATTGTTACTGGTATCGAATGAAAAACTTTCAATACGTAACCCTAGATGCACCGACCTGATGGAGTATGGGCAGGTGAAGCGTTCTCCATTCTCTCGCTGGCTGGCTTGAATTTGCAGCAGCCGTCCGACCACTTTGATAAGTCCCTGAACATTCCTGCAGCATCAAAAACAAACAAAACGCTCAGAAACAATAAACATTATTCAAAAATGTTTAATAACTGTTAAAATTCCTGGCTGTTAATTGATTAAATTATTAAATGAAAAATTATTCAATGATTAATTGGATGACAGCTAATCTTGTTAACTCATAATTAATCACATATACATAATTTCTCAGTTCTCTTCTGTGCTTGTGAGTCACACACATAAGCTAGATAGTAGTCGCATATTTGTAATGTGAACGAACATACTAAACAAATCAAAATAGCTGATGAAGAGCTGCAGTCTGAATGTGGCCTTGAGTTTAAGCCTAGCAAAGTAGTGGAAACCTGGAAGTGTAAAAGTAGGAGACATAGCATAGAAGTGGAAACCTGAAAGCATAAGAGTAGCAGACCTAGCAAAGAAGTGGAAACCTGGAAGTGTAAGAGTAGTAGACCCAGCAAAGTAGTGGAAACCTGGAAGTGTAACAGTAGGAGACTTAGCATAGACGTGGAAACCTGAAAGCGTAAGAGTAGCAGACCTAGCAAAGAAGTGGAATCCTGGAAGTGTAAGAGTAGGAGACTTAGCATAGAGGTGGAAACCTGGAAGTGTAAGAGTAGCAGACCCAGCAAAGTAGTGGAAACCTTGAAGCGTAAGAGTAGCAGACCTAGCAAACTAGTGGAAACCTGGAAGCATAAGAGTAGCAGACCTAGCAAACTAGTGGAAACCTGGAAGCATAAGAGTAGCAGACCTAGCAAAGAATTGGAAACCTGAAAGTGTAAGAGTAGTAGACCCAGCAAAGTAGAGGAAACCTGGAAGTGTAAGAGTAGCAGACCTAGCAAAGAAGTGGAAACCTGGAAGCGTAATAGTAGCAGACCCAGCAAACTAGTGGAAACCTGGAAGTGTAAGAGTAGCAGACCTAGCAAAGTAGTGGAAACCTGGAAGTGTAAGAGTAGTAGACCCAGCAAAGTAGTGGAAACCTGGAAGTGTAAGAGTAGTAGACCCAGCAAAGTAGTAGAAACCTGGAAGTGTAACAGAAGGAGACTTAGCATAGAAGTGGAAACCTGAAAGCGTAAGAGTAGCAGACCTAGCAAAGAAGTGGAAACCTGGAAGCATAAGAGTAGCAGACCAAGCAAAGTAGTGGAAACCTGGAAGTGTAACAGTAGCAAACCAAGCAAAATAGTGGAATCCTGGAAGCATAAGAGTAGCAGACCTAGCAAAGAATTGGAAACCTGAAAGTGTAAGAGTAGTAGACCCAGCAAAGTAGAGGAAACCTGGAAGTGTAAGAGTAGCAGACCTAGCAAAGAAGTGGAAACCTGGAAGCGTAAGAGTAGCAGACCCAGCAAACTAGTGGAAACCTGGAAGTGTAAGAGTAGCAGACCTAGCAAACTAGTTGAAACCTGGAAACATAAGAGTAGCAGACCCAGCAAAGTAGTGGACACCTGATAGTGTAATGCTGTGTTAAGACTGGAATTTGGTCAACTTTGGTGCACTTTTCAAATACAAACACGCACTGAAACAAGGAAACAATCATGTAAACCACGCTGTATAAGTGATCTGAGCAGAGCAGTGACTTATCAGCAGAGCGCCTGTCAATTTCCCCTGGTAAGTAAATCTTTAACTTGTATGCCATGTTTGTTGATTTTTCTGGTCCTCCATAACAAACACATCAACAGAAGAAGCTCCTTGTAGCAGACCCAGCAGAGGGAAGAAGTGGTCTTTAATTATAAAAAAAAAAAAAAAAAAAAAAAATTTTGAATAAACATTTTGAAAACATTTTCAATATTTTACTCCTTTATGGATATGACAGTCTTATGCTTTAAGTAAAGTAATGCTTAAAAGTAATGCTTTTAAGTCGTCTTCTATGTTCTACGTCAAAAAAGGAGCAAAGACGTTTGGAACAACATGAGGTGGGTGTTCAAGGACAGAATGTTTATTATCAGACGCAGCATTCCTGTAAAATTCAGGTCTTTCTGATGAAAGAGAACATTGAGTGGGTAGTTTCTCAATGTGACAGTGATGACAGCGCTGCCAAATGCACGAGTGTTTGTTTTTGTGTGCAACAGCCTGCGATTCAGGCACAGGCTCTTTCTTTCAGATTCCTAAATGTGCAGATGCTCACCCTCAGTCGGCTGCTGATCATCATCCAAGACTCAGAGTTAAAGGGAGTGTGGGAGGAAAACCGGGGTGTAATCCTCTTAAAATGCTAAGATTTGACCCTTTTACAGCTAAAAACAACAGAAGCATCAGTTCATGGTTGACTTAATGATTTTAGATCTGCAATTTTTCTTTATATTTAACTCCTGACATTTTTTTCAGCATGGGTTTTCCTGCTCTAATTCAAAAGCTTGTTCTGCTCACATGGATGGACAAAGGAGCAAACATGTTGCCTCTTTTTAAAAAAGGATTTTTTTTTCCAAACTTTGAAAAAAAAGTTTGGATCAGTAAAATGGTTTGAGTAATCAAATAATTCTTTCATAACTTTAGAAAAAATCTAGATAGACAACATAGACATTACAGAGCATTTTTTTAATTAACTACTCATTCGTCAGCCTGGTCCAAAATAATACAATAATTATAAAAATATATATAATTTATAGTAGTTTGGTCAAACCACACTCAAATTCTTTTCATGACTAAATCTAATATAGTTTTCATCTGATAAAATTGAATTATATTTACACTGACAAAACCGAAAACAAAACAGACGACTAAAATCAACAATTCAATTTGGTTAGACTATGACTACAATAAATCTGACACCAAAATTAACACTGCTCACAAATTAATGCGATTCATTAGAGTACGCCTAACATTTTAACCCTTTCAGATATGCTTTAATTTATTTCAACATTCAATCAACATTCAATGATACTTTGCAATGGACCTCAGATTAAAACTGTCCTGCATCAAAAACATAAAAACTGCAAGAAAAACCTACAAACTAAACTTGTTGATGTAGAATTTTATACAAAACCATTGGTGAGTAATCAGGATAAAACACTTTACTGGAAAAGAGCTGATATCTGATATTCATGGAGGTTCTGCTGGGAATATTTTTCTCAATGGAGAAAAGGGTTACTGGTTACACGCCTAGAAGTTACTGTTAGAGAAGGGAGCGGTCAGTGCCTGAAGATGCTGATAAGATCCCATCAGGCCTCCAGAGGGTGCGACAGTCTCAAAAACTCATCCAAACAACTTAAGAATTCTACCGTCTAACCTGGAGATGCATCAGCATCTTAAACCAAGGGAATCAGTTTAATAATACTCTGAATTTGGATTCGAAAGTGCAAGCGCCTACCGGGCCGAGGGCAGCAGGTTGAGAGTGGTGTTCAGCACATAGGGAAGATCTGCATGGGCCTGCTCAACCAGAAGCACCAGAGCATCGCAGCAGGCCGAGCGGACCACAGGGCTGTCACTGCTGCACTGCTCCCACAAACACTCCAGCGCTGGGCCCTTTCAGAAACACAAAAACAGCTTTTATCAGTTACTGCCTGGAGAAAATAGAGGGAACAAGAGAAGAGAGCTGAGATGTTTGGAGCAGCATAGATCTATTTGAACAATGTTGTCTACCTTTCATAGACCTACAGCAAATTAAGAGCTGTTTGCTGTATATTACATTTACATTTTACATTTACATTTATGCATTTGGCAGACGCTTTTGTCCAAAGCTACTTACATTAGGGGAGATACAATCTGCAATTTGTTACACCGTCAAAGTCTATCTCAGCTTCTCATAATAGAAATTGTATCAACTGATCAATAAACGAAAGCAGTGAGGGAGTAGAGGAAGAATATAAAGACAGAGGAGGAAGAAAGAAAGGTTTTTTAATTAATTTATTTATTTTATAGTAGGTGTGCCCTGAAGAAAAGATTTGTTACGCTCTCTATCTTTTCAGAGTGTTGAAGTCTTTCATAAAATTTCTCTAAAACAAGTCTTGGTGTATGCAAAGGTATACAAGAGTTATTGGGATGTTGACAACCAAGTCTGTTTTTTTCTTATTGCTCAGATACCAAGATGTTTTTTTCAGACTATTATTGAAATATCATAAAAAATTAGGAATTGATTTAATCAATAAAAGGCTACGTTCAGACTGCAGGTCTTAACGCCCAATTCAAATTTTTGGTGAAATCCCAAATGACATCACAAGTCATTTGCACCCGCTATCAGTCTTCTGTGTTAACCAAATGTGTCTCCAATGTGACGAAGGAAACTACATCACCCAGAATCCACTGTTAATGGAAGTAAACATAGAGGTGAATACTCCAAAGCACTCGTGTGGATTTAATGGGATAAATATCTGATTGGAACTAACATTTTTAGTATTAAAGTAGTAGTAGGAGGAGGAGGAGGATAGAGATGGAAGAGAAGAAATATTGCAGAATATTGGCGGAAGTGAAAATGGAAGTGGTGACAACTGTTACTCTATTAAAGCTTTAAATACATCACTGAGTGTATTCTTGTAATTTCAGTAAAAGAACATCTACAGCAACTAGTTTCTGCGCGGAACGGTTAATAGGTTGGGCTTGAGGAACCAAATCAGAGAAAAAATGTGATACGAGTGTTCGGATTGAGGTCGCACCAAAAAAATCATATATGTATCAAATTCAGGACCACATTTGAAAGCAAACAAGTTCAGATAATAAAACCTAAATCAGAATTGAGCTGTTCAGACTGTCATGTAAATATCTGATACATATGGGTGAAATGGAATTGTGTCACTTTGGGCTACAGTATGTTCATTTTATAATAATGGCAGACCACTTTTGTCCCGATCGAACCACGTGTCGCTTCAAAACAATGCAAGGTCATGTTTGATCATCAACAATAAAGGTAGTGCTAAAGATGTTTGCTGTGAAAATTGCATATGCACTCATGTGCAGTGAAGAAATGTGATTATTAGGGAGACGCAAGAAGAAATTGTGAGTGCCAGTGACTTCGAGCGAATCAGGGCTAAAGTCGTGCAGTCTGAACTCGGCCTAATCATGAATTCAAATTCGGTCCTGCAGGGCTGCAGTTCTGCACATTTTAGCAGTAACCCTCTTCTAGCATGCACACTACTCTAGCTTCAGACAATAAGAGAGGACCGTATTTAGTGCAACATGTGTGTTTCATGATGGTTGAACCAAAAACGTTTAGGTCTTCGAACCCCAGGACCGGATTTGGGAACCCCTTCCATAGATTGACACAGAGCCATCTTTTTGCAATCTTATACTCTATTTTTTAGATATACTATCTTTTTATCTTACTAAAAAACTTAAAGGATGAGTACCATTGACTGTTGTAACTTACTTTAGGGCTGGTCTGGTAAATCTTTTCATTTTGGCCTTTCTCTTTCAGGACCGAGGTGACCAGAGTCCTCACAGCCTAAGTTCAAAAACCCAAATTAACTTGTTACTGATCATGAGATCCCAAGATCGATTAGCATTCCAGCACAATTCTTTAGAAAAAAAAAGAAAAAAAGAATGCTTTACCTGAGCTTGAATGAGGGAGCTGGGGAACTCAAACCTACTCTTCAAAGCTTCCATCAATTCTCGCTACATGCTGATGAACGACCTTCAGAAATCTGCCAACAATCTGGAGAGAAAACATTTAAACATGATTTCCTTTCAATAGAGATTCAGCCTTTCCTGTGCATAAACTGAAGACTCACTGACCATTGGGAGTCATATGTACAAAAAATGTTTTTGTTGCACTTGGTAGATGGGTTATTTTTTTAATTGGAACGATGCTAAATTGTAAGAAAGAACACATTCTGAAAGCATATTAGAGCTAATGTTGACCACATGATGTATCTGCAGTTTATTACTGCAGTAATCCAATGTATCTGGATTATTACGCTTTTAAGCCTGTATGTAAAACTGAAGAAAGATACACTACAGTCCACCCTTGCGCTACGAGACTGGAGCCATGTCTGGTTCAAGTTTATTTTAACATAGATTTTACATTAAACTGTTGAAAAAAACAATGTTGATCAATGTACCTATCCTCATAATTTATTATACATACTTCAGCTAATTAAAAACAACTCTTTGTTTTTAATGTTTCTGTTACAATGCCCTAACTATTGTTTGTTTGTTTGTTTCTGTTTTGTTTTGTGTTTCTCTCAGGTGCTGTCCAGTGATCTGTTGGTCAGTGGAGCTTAAAGTCAAATAGTCTTTATGCTGGGGAGGTGATTAGCACCTACCCCGGTCAGAGAGAGCTCTTTTCCACTTCAATAAAAAATTTAAGTCTTGGTTGCTGTATTTCACCACAAATTGGTTTAAACCGATTTAATAAGTGAGAAATTACTGGTAGCTTAAATCGACATTTTTCTCACACTAATAAACTTCACTTTACAATTCCTTAGGTAGCATTATATGGTAGTTATAGTTCCATAAAATAATCGAATAGGAATTCCTATTTAACTCTACTCAACCCGCACTAGGCCTTTGTAAAGCTGCTTTGAAACAACTGCTAAAAAGGCGCTATATAAAACATTTTGATTCATAGATTGATTGAAATTTTGCAAACATTATTTTATATTTATGAACTCTGCTGTCTTTGAACACAACTACACTTGTATAATGATCTACAATCTGCGAAGGGTTTTGGTGACAAAATCTAAATGAATGAAAGAAAGAGAAGACCAAGGAAAGTCCAGATCTATAAATGTTATAAACCACCAAACTGACTTTTTGTGAGTCGAGTAATCCTTTGCAAAGACGTTTGCGTACATTTGAACACTACTGGATTTGTTTGTGAATTTAGTAAAAATTTAGCTCCTTTGGTCGCTGCTACGCAACCTTAAACCACCTCTGAATCACAATTAAGAAGAACACAGCTGCTGGTCCAGCTCCTTATCATCACTCACATCACAGGTGTCAGGGGCTCAAACCCGCGGAACAGGTGCGACGGGACCCAATCCTCCTTCGGGGTGAAACTATCCCTCTACCAAAACCCAACACCACTTCAAACTAACGCAACACAGGGTGAAGTGAAATAAAGCTCTGAGACATCCAGTCAGAAGATAGACACAACCATCTGACAGATGGCCCTGGCAACCACATCAACGGCATGCATTATTCACCAGTGACTTTTGCCAAAGCCTCAATGTCCGTCCAGTTGCGAAGCGCTGACTTGAGCCTCTCGTATGTTGGCTCATAATGAACTCCCAGCATCAAGTAATGGGATTAACAACCTTGGCTTGACTGACACTGGCTGATGGCCACTGGTGATTCAGGTTTATATCATGGCACATGGGTGAAGGAAGACAATGGAAGCCCTAAAACGCAGGCCCTCCCCTCCTGGGACTGATATCTGACAGGCAAGCGCTGTGTGTGCATGTGTGTGTGATGAAATACCTGCTGGGCTTCCAGATAGCGTGACAGTTTTCCTACAGCTGCACTTCTGACAGCGGAGAGAGGCTTGGACACGTCAGGTAAGAGCTGCAAAAGACAGACTTCTGAGAATACTTTACAAGCTAAACGCTGGTTTATTACTGCTAATGTGATTTTAATGCTAGCAGCTGGATATTTTGGAGCATAACTACGAATAGATCGCTCTTTGTTGAAAGTAATCTCAAAATTGGAAACTTTTTTTTTACAGTGGAACACCGTTTGGAAGACAAATCCTAGCTGCTAATAACTTGTGTAATTGGTTTATTTCCTATTTTAAACCTCATTGGTTTCCAACATGCTTCGGGAGGAAGAAACTATCCGAAGTGTGTAAAAAAAACAAGCTTAAGAACCTTTTTGATTGAACTATCAGCACTTAAAATGCCTAAGGAAGTTCAGAATGGTTTTGATTTTCACACTTTAATTATTTTGACAACACTATTTTAGATAGAAGTTGTCCTAAATTTCACAAGCCATCTGTGTGTGTTATAATATTATTTCACACACAAGCTATCGTCAGCAAAGCAGAGAATTGAAGGTATTCTAGGGATTTCCAGCTCGAGGCTGCTTGTCCACGTTGCACAAAGGCTCTGCTGGCTCTGCACTGCCTGTGTGTCCACTATAATGCATCATTGTGTCAGGTTTAGCCACTGGCTAGACACGTTAGCTGGCATTAGATCTCAGCTTTTTTATTTTACAAGGACTGTGCAGATTTATCAGTGTAACTGACACATTTGGACAAGTGTTAAGCTAATAAACTAGTTAAAACATGCTTTAATTAACAGCAAACATGCATAAATATGATATCACAGTCCAAAAACGTTTTTTAAACAGTAACAGGGCGTTTAAAGGAACAAAAATACCTTTATTTTTTACTTTTAAATTAAATATTGTCGTTTGTAAACAAAACAAGCCTTCCTCGTGTCTCTCGTGTGAAGCTAAACCATACGCTACTAACTCTAGAGATGAATTAAACCTGTCTCGAGTTGTTATGAATGTTTTCACACATTGTTGTCCCCTTTAAAAGTGACGTTTAATGTGACGGATGTAACAGTCTTACCCAATAAATTATTATCCAGGATGATTTAATGTTAGATGAGCTTTGCTAACTTTTTACGGGCGCGCTCCGTGTTGCCTGGAACACGCTTCTACGGTGCGTTCGAGGGACCAAACATCCGAAACGCGATTCGTTAATTCGCGATGAACGATTTATTTATTAGGGGTCGAGCACCGAAGGTGCAAGAACCCTATTGTTTTTCCTCGAGACTTTTTTTTTTTTTATTATTATTATTATTATTATTATTCCGGGAATCATTGCGGGCACTTTTCGGTACCTGAACATATATGAAAAGTCACCGATTTTTGCACACGCATCAGACCCGGTGAAAAATTTCGTAAAATTTTGGTCCCAAAACTGATTTCTAAAAAATGGCTCTATAGCGCCACCTAACGCGTTTTTACAGCTTTTGATCATCCAGTTTGTCGTAGGCGGATGAAATTTGGTACACATGTGTAAAGTACCAAGGTGTAACTTTTACTAATTGAAAGTCTATTTCCAAAATAGACAGGAAGTCAGTTATTTCGCAAAAACCTCTAAAAAAGGGCGTTTTTGCTCGTTCTACTTTTTGACGAACTACTCTCACAGACTTTATCCAAACATCTCCAAACTTCTTGAGTATCATCATAAGGCATACGGCAATTGATATTGAGAAGCTTGTTCGACTATCATAAAGTATGTGGTCGTGGCGGCGGGCCAATGTCCAAATTTCGACTCGAAACAGGAAGTTGTTATAACTCGGGCATAGAATATCCGATCCGGCTCAAACTTGTTTCATTCTCATCGTAGTCCAAGCCTGAGAACAGGCGTATGACGACGAACGACATCCGCCATAGCGCCACCTAGTGGCAAGCATTAAAAGCCTGTTTTTCATAGTTTTACCCTTCTATTTCAGCCAGTGTATTGCATGCACACTTAAAACTTGTCGCATGCGTGTAGGACCTTAAGACCTACAAAAAAGTAAATTGGATCGAGTTTTGAAACTGGACGGAAAACCGGATATTTTAGGTTTTATGTAAAAAACACAGACTTCATACTTTGACGAACTCCTCCTAGGCGAAATGTCCGATCCAGCTGATAATTGGTGTAGTTAGTCGTAAGGCATTTGGGATGAAAAGTTATCAAAAACGCAGCAGTTCGTCAAACGGCCTTTGCGTGGCGCTCTATAGCGCCACCTGAAGCGGTTTTGTAGCTGTTGCGCAAACAGGTTATCGTAGGCGAATGAAATTTGGTACACATATGTAAACGACCAAGCTGCAACTTTTACTAATAAAAACCCTGTTTCCAAAATCTACAGGAAGACGAATATTTCGCAAAAACCTCAAAAAGTGTGCATTTTCGCTCATTTCAAACTTTGACGAACTCCTCCTAGGCGAAATGTCCGATGAAGCTGAAAATTGGTGTTGTTACTCATAACACATTAGGAAAAAATGTTATCAAAAGCTAAGAAGTACGTCAAATGGTCTTTGGGTGGCGCCACAGCAAAGTTCAACCTTCAAAATTGTGCAAAAACAATTTACATATTTTGGACTTTATCTCCGTTCTAGGTTATCCACTATCAACAAAAAGAGCCTGCCATGATTAACCTTGTCAGGTTGAACATAAGGATATGCGTCACTGTGACTGCGCTCCAAAAATTGGCTGTACAGCGCCCCTTTATATGTGACCAAAAACATCGCTTTAGCTGTTTTTTTAAAGCTGTTGCTCAAGCAGTTTGTCGTAAGCGAATGAAATTTGGTACACATGTGTAAAGTACCAAGCTGCAACTTTTACTAATATAATCCCTTTTTCTAAAATCAACCGGAATTGAGTTATTTCGCAAAAACCTCTAAAAATGGGCTTTTTGCTCGTTCCACACTTTGACAAACTCCTCTCACAGATTTTATCTAAACATCTCCAAACTTCTTGAGTATCATCATAAGGCATACGGAACCTTAAAATTAGAACTTTTTTTCAGCTATCATAAAGTATGTTGTCATGGTCGCAGCCAAGGTCAAAATTTCGATTTGAAACAGAAAGTTGTTATAACTCGGGCATAGAATTTCCGATCCGTCTCAAACTTGTTTCATTCTCGTCGTAGTCCAAGCCCGAGAACAGGCGTACAAAAACGAACATAATCCGTCCTAGCGCCACCTAGTGGCAAGCATTGAAAGCCTGTTTTTTATAGTTTTACCCTTCTATTTCAGGCAGTGTATTGCATACACACTTAAAACTTGTCGCATACGTGTGGGACCTTAAGACCTACAAAAAAGTAAATTGGGTCGAGTTTTGAAACTGGACGGAAAACCGGATATTTTAGGTTTTATGTAAAAAACACAGACTTCATACTTTGACGAACTCCTCCTAGGTGAAATGTCCGATCCAGCTGATAATTGGTGTGGTTTGTTATAAGGCATTTGGGATGAAAAGTTATCAAAAACGCAGCAGTTCGTCAAACGGCCTTTGGGTGGCGCTTTATAGCGCCACCTGAAGCGGTTTTGTAGCTGTTGCGCAACCAGGTTATCGTAGGCGAATGAAATTTGGTACACATATCTAAATGACCAAGCTGCAACTTTTACTAATAAAAACCCATTTTCCAAAATTGACGGGAAGACAGATATTTTGCAAAAACCTCAAAAAGTGTGCGTTTTCGCTCGTTTTAAACTTTGGCAAACTCCTTCTAGGCGAAATGTCTAATCAGGCTGAAAATTGGTGTGGTTACTCATAACACATTAGGGAAAAAAAGTTATCAAAAGCTAAGAAGTACGTCAAATGGTCTTGGGGTGGTTCCACAGCAAAGTTCACCCTTCAAAATTGTGGAAAAAATTGTACATATTATGGTCTGTATCTCTTTTCAAGTTAATCCACTATCAACAAAAACAGCCTAGTATGATTAGCCTTAACAGGCTCAACAAAAGTATATGCATCACTGTGACTGTGCTTTAAAAATTAGCTCTACAGCGCCTCCTTACTGCCCCCTTAAATGCTACCAAAATCTTCGTTTTAGCTGTTTTGACCCATTGAACATGTTAGAAAGCCCACCAAAATTTGTTCGAAGGTCAAAAAACTCGAAAAAGGCCGGGAGGCGGTGCTTTCGCTCCGGCGGATGCATCGTGCGAGACCCCTTCCATCGCTGCTTGCAGCTTTAATTTTTTCTTTTTTTTAACTGTGAAAATGTATACAGCTGTTTATTTAGAAAACCGATTAAATAGCTCGAACTTATGAAGCCACTCTCAATGATTTTTAATAGCAACGATGATCATATTTAGAAATGCAAAAAAGTGCATTCAAGAATTAAAAATGGGCAAATCTCTATTGGTTCTCATTTGCGCTATTCATTAAAAGAGCTATTTTCTAATTCTTATAATCACTCTGCTCATGGTAATTAGTCTACACAAGTCAGTATTGAATTTTCAGACTAAGCATACTCCGTGTTATTTATTGCAAATATAGATGTACATAGTCTATATATATACACTTATATTTAGATACATTTTGTATGTATATTCACCTTAGTAACTCCTACGTAGTGTATGTATATTTAGTCTGTTTTAAATTTTGTCATTGTATATTTTTTTATTTATTCTGCATATGCTTTCCCTTTGACAGTCAGTGTTGGTTGCAAAGTAAGAAATTTCAGGGGAAACCTGCTTTAATAGCTGTATCTATGACAATAAACACTTTGAATTCTTTTGAATCCTAATGATTCTTCACAAATCAATGTACATCAGCTACGATTGAAATAAAATACGTGAATTATTTAGTAAATTGTTTAGATTAAGTAAGAATGCAAAATGTGTCTCTTTTGTAAAACAATTAGATGAAACCTTTCATGTAATGTAACTTGATATTTTTGTCTAGTAACCATCACATATAAAATGTCTGCATTTGGCTACTGTACTTTTATTTATGTAATGTCACTCTATGGTCAATAAAATTCGTTTTAAAAATGCACATTTTTACAATTATAACAGTGACATGAAAATATTTTTCTTAACCCAAAGCACAATTATATAGTTGTGTTTTTATTGTTACAACAATTAGCCTAAAATATTATTATTATTATTATTATATAAATAATGCACCACTCATCAGTAATATGTAAGCTCCTCAAATAATTAAAAAACAATAAATAGACTGAAAGGGGTGAATGAAATTAGCATTTCTCCATATAATTTCAGATCCTTTTTTAATTATATAAAATTTCATTCAAAGCCCATATTTGAGTTGTTAAATATATATATATATATATATATATATATATATATATATATATATATATATAGTATATATATATAGTATATATATATATATATATATATTATATTATATATATCTATATATTCTATATCTAGATATAGATTAGATCTAGATATAGATAGATAGATAGATAGATAGTGGTATATGATAGGTAATAAATACCTTTTGTAGATTTTCCATTCTTTTAATAATATATATATATATATATATATCTATATATATATATATATATCTCTCTCTCTCTATCTATCTCTCTCTCTCTCTCTCTCTCTCTCTCGCGCGCGAGCGCGCGCGCGCGCGCGCCGGCGCGAGAGAGAGAGAGAGATAATAGTTTTTACATAGTAATACAATAAATCTATTCTTTCCCAATGTTTTTTTTGAAACACACACGCACGCGCGCACGCAAAGTCATTCTCGCTCTCCCATTGGCTGACCGCTTCTCTCCGTGCAGCGCGCACGCTGCTCCTCGAGAGCACACTGCGCATGCGTCTCACTTTACTCCTCACTCACTCACTCAGCATTCGGAAAACTCCGAGAGCTCAATTAAAAGACCATGTCCGCCATCGGGCGTCTGCAGTCCTCGGTGTCCGTATGTAAACGGAATTCTCCATGAAATAGCCTTAACCGTGGCCTCAGCGATGGCCGGCTTGGTGAGTGAAAGCGTTACCTGTTCTTTCGGAGCGATGCTGCGGGGCTCCGGCGCCCGGCCGCCCGCCCGCGGTCGCTTTCGTGGGCTTCGGGAAGCGGGTTAGACGCATAGGAAGGGCTTCCGGGCTTTTCCACCGGAGCGCTCAAGTACAGAGCTGGAGGCGTCCGTGCGTTTCGCTGCTTGCCTGCAAACTGATCGCTTTCAAGAATGAGATGAAGTAGGACGCAGCACCTTGTGTTTTTTATTTATTCTGGAATGTTAAGGTAAAAATATGTGGTTGTAGCAAAACTCTTTGTGAGGATTTCTGAACACTATTTTTCGAACCTGCGTCCGATCGGAAGGTGTGTGTCTTGTTTTGGAGATGTTCATCATCATTTTTGTTTTGATTCAGTGGGGCTTGATGGCTTTCTAAAGTTACTTTAATGGCAGGTAATGGTTTTTCCTGTTGCTGGTTCTTTGGTATTCTTAATTTTACTCATTCCGAGGGTTTCTAGTGGAAGCTGCCCTTCACAACAAAATTCAGTGTCAATTTAACTAAAACTAAACTTTGTTTAAAAAAAAAATGCTGATTTTTACACATATAAAAGTAACATCAAAATATTTATCTTGAAAAAAAATTATACCATATTTTTATTGTTATAGCAATTGGCTGGTTGTGCTGCATTCTTATTTATTTATTTATTTATTTATTTATTTTTGCAAGGATTTCTTAGAGAAGCTGCTCTTCATGGAAAAATTCAGTGTCAATTTAACACTAGCTCTTCGCCAGTGCAGAATGTAAAAGCATGTGAGAAGATAACTCACAAGTTAGTGTTAATTTGACACTGGGTAAAGTCAATTTGATTTTTATTCCTGGCAGTTTAAGTCTCTAAGATTTTTTTTTCAGTGCTATAATAGTAGTGATACATGTAGTGCGCACACACTATACTACACTTGTATTCAGTGAACATCATAATAAACAATTATACACAGCCAAAGAATTATTCAAAAACAAATGCACACTGAATCGCAGGAGTAAATGTGGATAAATGTGTGCACATTGCATGGATGACTCAATAAATATTTCAATTTTAAATTATGAGCCGGTCCAAACTTAGCATATATTTCAGAAGCATTCTTAATTTTTGAGCAGCTCCTTAGAATGAGTAAATTAAAAACAAATTGGAGCTTTATTTGAACATCTGGGTGTATGTGACCGTGTATGCATTACAAGTTTTAATATGAGCCAGTTACAAAACAACACTGCTTTGTTACAAGTAGCACTTTAGCAGTGCTTATATAGGTCCACACCAGCAGTGTTAATTTAACTCTTAGATTTTGCTGGGTGCAACACTTAAATAAGTCATGTAGTTTTTTATTTAATAAAGCTTGTTGATATAAGTTTACTTCACTATTTTCTGATTTTTCGTTTAGTCCTAGAGCTAAATTCTTTTGTAGATTTAGTTTTCTCTTGCATTTCATGCGTTTTAGTGGTTGCAAAAAAGTGAATCGTTTAGCCTCATGAGAGAATGCTGAGAATTTCAGGTTGAACGCTTGAATTTTGTGAATTTAAGGGTGGAATTATATCCTCTGCATTATCTAGTTAACACTGTGCTGCAGCTAATGACTATTCCCATTTTCAATTAGTCAGCGATTTATTTTTAAAAATTATTAATCTACTAATAGTAATATTTGGTTAAATGGGTAACAGGTGTTGAATTCCTTGAACAGTGAAGACTATATATTTGCATTGTATTTCAAAGCTCAAAATGCAAGAAATTCTGTTATGGTTCCTTGGAGCTGAGATTTGCTTGTATAATTATTCAAATTTGAAAGTTTATTCTCTTTTTACATAGTATTTAATTGATGGTTTAACATAGTTATAGGTTAAATAAAAATATGTTATAATAATTTCTCAAAAATCCGTTGAATAGAACACATTCATAGGTAGTTAGTAGACCATTGATCCACATTATCAAATTGAATTTGACGTTCTTAAAAAAAGTAGCCTTGACAGAATGTGGTTTTGATGGAAGCCACTTGCAGCCAGTAAATAGACGCTGTCTCTTTAAGAGCATTTGCGTAGAAAGGCATCTCTGAGCTTGTTACCATGTTTATATAATTTCTTATCCAGAAGGATATATTTGACAGAACATTAGGAAAAATCACATTTAAGCTTGTGAGCAAGAGACTTCACTCTGCCAGCTGAGCGATGCAGCCGCTGCATGCAGCAGATGCATAGGTGTGTAGAGACCTTTACAGCAACACGTATTGTTAAAGTAATAGCTGCGAATGAAACAACATGCAAGTTTCGACCCCCAATGACGTTTCTTCTCCATTTAATCGCTTCTTTCTTATTGAAATATTGTTATTTTTTTCAGGGTGCCGTTCAGGTGAAACTGGAACTCGGTCATCGCGCTCAAGTCCGAAAGAAACCCACCGTGGAAGGTTTTACGCACGACTGGATGGTGTTTGTCCGCGGACCAGAGAACAGCAACATTCAGCATTTTGTGGAGAAAGTCGTTTTTCACCTGCACGAGAGTTTTCCGAGACCAAAAAGAGGTAAGTGCTTTGAAGCTCTATTGTGGATTCTCTTGGAACGAAAGCCTGGAGAGAAGTGGTTCTGAAGGACTGCACCGTGGCTTCCTGACTCTCTGTGCAGTGCTGCAACAGTGCTCCGTATAGTCATCGAGTTTGGCTAGTTTGAGTTTTAGTCTCCTTTTGTGAAGTCCTGCTTACTTATCTTGCTGTCTGTGTTCTTTTTTTTATTTCTTAAAGTGTTTTTTCTATATATGCATATCTCTGGATTTATTTAGCGCATTTACAAAACAAAAAAAACTGAAACAGTTTGAACTTTTCTTTCTGAAGAGCCAAAACCTTTTTGAGGTTCGTAAATGCAAATCGTAATCGGATTTTGACATGCCAGCTCATCTGACGACTCCTGAGGGTTAAATGATGTTAAAACAGGAGGAGTTTATCTTTAAACATCTGTGTTTTAATCTATTTTGTTTATGTATTTAATTTCACACCTGTCTTACCATGAAACAGACTGAGTTCCTGATGGCTCTAACATAACGAGCGCTACTTCTTCTGTTGCAGCTTCCAGAACAATTACTTTTCTTAACCTAGCTAAACTTCAGATCATTTAAGTTCTGGTTCTACTCATGCGTGATATTATCAAGCAGCAGCATCGTTAGATTAGCGAGCAGGGGGTCAGAGTGGAGTGTCTGGTGGTCTGAAAGGAGGAATGTACTGTAGCAATGGCTGATGAAAGACTTGGGAGTCTTGCCCTAAGTGTTAAGAAAGTTTGCAGTGACATGCAGGAGAAACTTCTGGGGAAAGTCTGCCATTATCTTTGACTTGAGTTGATTTGGAGGTCTTGTTCTTTCCTGGTCAAATCTTCTCTTGTTGTTTGTTGTTTGAAAAGAGACTGTAACATTTCTTTTTGAGTGAGATTGAGGTATGGTTTGTGTCAGGGATGTACACATTTTTTGCGAAGAGAGACACATTTTATAAAGTGAAATTGCCGGGGCCAACGGTTACTTCTGACATTGTTTTTAAAGTTTCAAAACATTACTTAAACAGCTTGCTTATTTATTCATACAGCCATATTCCAGACGCGTACACAACTAACACCTATTCTTAAGATACGATTAATACAATGTGTTGATTAGAGTTTATACTTTACAAGCCAAAGCAGAGGTGTTTTTTATTTAGTTTCGTCTTTGGACTTCGGACGTCCCAAGGTTTGGTTATCCCACTGCAGTACTTTTCAAACTTGTCTGTCGTTCTCCTAAATTAAGGAAAGATTTGTTGAAATTTAAATATGTAGGTTATGTAGCATATACGGTTACCAGAGAGAGGTTTACAGTAGGCGAGAGAAAAGCCTTTTTTTTTTTTTTTTTTTTTGAAAAATCCTGTCAGTCCAAGTCTCTAGTTCCAATGTTCAAAAATGAGTCCCCACCTCAGCCTTCCCCTTTGGGTGAAGGCGGCCAAACACTGAGGCCCTGTCCACACGTAGACGGTTATTTTATAACCGGACTTTTGTTAATACGGTTACGGGGGCGCGTCCGCACGTAACCAGAACACAATTTTCACTGTTATCGAGTTCATTTGAAAACGGCGACCAAAGTGATTTTTTTGGAAACACTACTGATTTGTTTCTTTGTGAACAGTATAACCGAGCAAATTTTAGTTCGGACGGAGTATGAAGGAGTTCTATGAGCAGCTCTCTGAGCTGAAACAGATCTTCTGAGATGTGCAGGACTACACAAGCACACAACATTTTTAATAACGTGTTTAATCACAGAACAGATGCGTCAAACCACAAAAATATGTGTTTCAGTAATCAGGGAACTGGCATAAACTGTTTTGGAGAAGGTAGTTTTTTTTGCACATTAACTGTGTTTCTCCAGCATGTAAACGCAATAACCTGCATTCTATCACGAAAACTCATAAAATTGTTCCTTTGATTCTTTTATGATCATGCATCAACTTCGTGAAAGTAAGTTTGTTGCATTCGCAGGTATTGTAGGCAAAGGATTAGGTAAAAAAAAAAAAAAAAAAAGAAAAACACTTTGGATTTAATACAGTTTTGCTTTTCGCGGGTTTTTGTGAAACCGGTTTATGGTTTGGCATGTAAATGGACAGAAATGGTTTATTGAATATTTGGCTTTGGAGCATAACCTGATTATTAAAGTGCATATAAACACTATCGCTGTATCAAACGCTGTCCTACTGTAAGTCAATTCTGGTTTACTGTTGATACAAGCTGAAGAAGCTAGAAGTTTTTGTGCCATGGACAGCTGAAGACACTTGGCTTCAATCGAATGCAAATGCTTTCCTCTTAGCGTTATCTCTTTTATCAGTTGGTTTGATTCATGCCACAGAGTTGAAGTGTGTGCGTTTGATCTGCAGAGCGTCTGTGCTTCGCTTTAGCTCTTAAAAGATGAATGTCTGAGGTGAAACTCTCCCCTGCTCTGTTTTCGCAAACCATTGACAAAGTCAAGGGCTGGTGCTGGTTTTGAAGCACTTTGTTGACAAGGAGAAGACTTAGTGAACTTCTAGCCTCTCTCCCTTGTTTCATGACAAATTTCTTGCAAGGACGGCTGAAAAAAAAAGGTTAAAGCAGTGGGGGATACTTAACCTCCTATAAATCCTGCCTTAAAACCATTGCTTTTAGAGATTCTACTAAAACTCCTCTTGAAAGTGTGTCTTGAAAGATTTTGATGATCAAACACTCTGAGATTTAAAGATTTTTTTTTTAAAGATGCCAAATGTATATTTGTTGCCACAACTGATATTGGGATTAAATAGAAATTCAGAGGAATGTGGTAGCGCTCTCGACCCCTCCAGACTAAACCTTACCAGATATTGGGTTTCCAAACTTTGTGTAAAGACTAAAAGAAGACTTGTTCAAATCATTCAGTGGGTTTGGCTGCTTTTCTGGCTGAACAGCTTTCAGTGCTTGAACAGAACATGATTCCTTAATGTTTCTTTACAAATCAGGGTCATTTAAAGAATCTCTGCATACCTTTTGTTACGGTCTGTTTGTTACGTTTATTCTATTTTTGATTCTAGATTTGCAACCAAAAACTCAATATTCTTGTTTATTGTGTAACAAACATGAAACATGAACTGTATTTTTGCTTTAAATATACCTCAGAAAGACAAAATTGTTGTTATTTAATCATAATAAGTGTAGCAAACAAGATCTCAAGATACAAAAAGTTCTCTTTTTCAATTTGTCTTTGTTAGCCACATCTGGAAAAAGAAAACCCTCACGTTTGAACATATCATGCACATTATTTATAATTTATTGTGGCAAGGGAATAATATTCTAATACATGTCCTAAATGCATAAAGTAAAAAAAGTAGTATTTATCACCTGAAATGTTTCACATCTTTCCCAGTGATGGGTTGCGGCTGGAAGGGCATCCGCTGAGTAAAACATATGCCAGAGAGTTGGCGGTTCATTCCGGTGTGGCGACCCCGAAAGGGAAGAAAGCCGACATGAAGATGAATGAATGAATGAATGTTTCACATCGTTCCACAACACATAAACCAGGAAATTAAAGTAAAACTTTTCTTTAATTTCAGCTCTGCTCAGGTAATATCAGCTGTTTGAGCGTCCCTCAAAATGTGATAATGACAAGGTAGTGAAGATTCATCAAGCTTCGTGAGTAAATGATAAATATATATATACATATATATATATATATATATATATATATATATATATATATATATATATATATATATATATATATATATATATATATATATATTATAAAGTAGTGATGGCATATAAAAATATGGCAAATGTTCAAAGTTCAAATTGTATTTGTCACATACATGCATTGCCAATTGAAAGTGCTTTAAATCATAGACAAAGTAGATAACAGAACAGGTCAGACTTGAAAAAATTCTTTAAAATGATCATAGTTTTGGGGGGAAATGTGAGTTTTTTTAAACCTTTTTTAAGAATGCAGAGCTATATACAACGTTAATGAGTATACAATAACAGAAATGAAAGAGAATTTTAAAAAGTAGGATTGACATTATTGCAATCTTGAAGGTAAGGAAATTTACAGAAGAATAGTTCAAAAACCTAAATGCATCTATTGTATCTTTAATTAGTCAAAACATTTATCTCAATATTTAGAGATTTTTTTATGATAATTAGATTTAGAAATTATATAGAATATTTAAAGAATATATATAGGTATTATCTAGACTTTTTAAAGATCTGTCAGGGCGCGGCGGCCAAGAGAGAAATGCGGACCCAATTGCAGGACAGTCTTTAAATAAAAGTTTATTAAAGAAACAAATAACTAGCCCAGGAAAGATAGGGCGAGCAAAACAAAACCCACGAGGGGGAAAACAATGAACAATATACAAACTAAAGACTGGAAAAAACAGCACGAAAGCAACTACAAGTGACTATAAACAGGAACAGGACCAACGCACGAATAAGGAGTTTTGGAGTGGCAAAAAAAACTGTATAAAAAAAGAATTATAACTGAAACAAGGTAAAACCAGAAATGAGGGAAGGACTCAATGATCTGTCCCCTAGAGACAAGGATCTACAAAACAGATACTTGACAGATCATGACATTATATGGAAAATATAGATATTGTAAAGAATATTTTTGAAAATGTTTTGCGGTCAGGTTCCAGAGAGCGATCAATATTTTTCAAAACATTGAAGGTTTTATTTTTTTCTTCGAATCATAAGTCAGCTTTTCTAGAGGAAAAGTTTTTTGCTTTTGCAGGAGCATTTTGACAGATGGTAACCGAAGAAAATAAGGATACATTTGCAAATCTATGCGTTTTTTTTTGCGGTCAAATCTGTAACTTGTAGCCTAAAAGTACATAAAAGGGGAAATACATGATTTGTTGAGGAGTCTTCCTGTTTGATTCATTGTAAGAAGACTCAACTATAAGTCATGCTTTCACCTTCAAACGCTTATGCTATAAGTTACTGATTGAAATGTGGAGCGTCCCTTGAGCGTACAGTTTAGATGTTTCAATGATGTAAAGATTTTTTATAAAAATAAAAAACATATGCTGAAAGTATTTGGAGGAATTCTAGCGCTGGTTGTTGTAATGGATGCAGGGTCCGAAGGTGTTAAAGTTTGGAACCACTTGAATATGAGTAAATGACTGGTCTTTTTTGGATAAGAAAAAAACCTTTGAATCCAAATCAAAATGTAATCTTAACGTTCTTTCGCATTTTTGTGAAATTGTATCCTCACATAGACCCAGATTAGGGAAAAGCACTGCTGAATAAACTCTAAATAGTGAAAACACCCCCCATGTTCCCTCCTCCTTCACAACAGGAGTCCCAGTGGAAGCGACAAACACAAAAAACCTGCTTTTAGTCCTAGAATTTATGATGCGCTTGTAAGGTAAACAGCCAGCCTTATTATTTGGGGTCCCAGGAGGTAACGGAACCCCCTCCACCCTCCCCCCTCCTCAGGGCTTTGATCAGTGTTAGCCAGTCTCGAGACGAGCTGAAGGAAACCTTGTGCACAGACGGCTTGTGTTCCGCAGTTTAATACCAACAGTCTCACCACGCTGGCTCAAAGAACAGCTGCTCACACACTCGAGTTCCCCAAAACTCAACTTTACTCTAGAGGTTGTGTTGCAGTTAGCCTCTCTGCTCTCCCGTTGTTCTGTGTTTGAAGCTTCGGTGGTTCTGGATGTTACCCCGCTCACAGCTGTTGTAGATTACATGTTGCCTCTCCTGTCTATCAAAGCGGTGTGTGCCTTTCTCAAAGTATTTGCAGTATTGTAAGCAAAGTCATTTCATTAGCATGCCAAAATGAGCCAATCTTGCTCTTGAAAATCTTGATTTTGGTCTTATTAGACAATGTTACTATAAAAGAGAGGGAAAAGTACCACAACTTTGTGAAAAACTTCAGTCATTCTGGTACTTGTGGGAAATTGCTAATGGTCTATGCTAACAGTGCCATCTTTAGAACCGGAGAATGGCTGAATGTATTCTAGATAAACAATATGAATTATTTTAACGGGATTATGAGAATGAGCCTAACATAAAATAGTGTTCCTTTTGGAGCACTAAATTAGCCTCAGATTACGGCTAGTTTCCCATCAGGGTTATTTTACGCCTTAAAGTTCCTTACACACCAGTGCATCCGCTGCCAGCAGGGGCTGTTTGCAGTGAAACTTTTAATTTAAGTATAAGAGCGCTAGTGTGACCTTAAACACAAGCCAGAAAAAGTGCAGAGCATTGATGCATCAGTTTTCAAGAAATGCTGCAAGTCGGTTTTATTGCAGCATGTCAAGCTGCTATGATTGGTTTCTTTGTTCGTGTTACTGAAGTTGCCTGACTCACCACTTGAAAGCGCTAATGGCACACAATGCTCCCTTGAGGAAAAAAAGACTAGTGCATCCATCCCTGTGTTTGAGTGGAGCAATCGATCGCACACAGACAGAATAACCTCTCAAACACACTTTTTTTGTTTCATTAAATGATGAAGACATTTTTTAGAGAGAAGTGCTTTGAATGCAATGCAAAAGTGCTATTTTCCAATCTCTGAGAGGATACAGTCTCTTGTGCATTCTCTCGTTCTATATCAGAGGAGCTAGATCTGTTTACACAGCATGAGGAGAAAACTCTACAGGTGAAATGACCTTGTTTTGTTACATTTAGGAATTATAAAATTCTTAATGAAAATAATAAAAAAGTTAAAAAGTGAAATTGGACATAGCACAGAAAACACAATGCAGCCGAGCTTAAGGCACTAACATACCTAGACATGTTTTAGATGGGAAGTTTCATATGATTTAATGATTTAGCTTCGTAATAAACATGTTTTGTTATTTACTCTTTAAAGACTTAAACTTGAGTCCAACTCTACCCTTTTTGGACCAGTTATGACCCTGACTTGACAAAGGTGGACTCAGCACTATGAATTGGTGAGCAAGCAAACATTATGTTTTAAAGATAAATTTCACTTTAGCTGTAACTCTTGAGTTTTGCAGACGAGTCACAAGCAATGAGTCATCACTAGAAATCAAGAATAAAACCACCAAACAATGAGATGAAATGACCTCCGGTGATACTAAATATCGCTCATGTCTTCCATGTTTCTGACACCGATGGTTCATTCATCAGCTCTCTCTTTTGTGTGTGTGTGTGTAATGATCAGTCTGACATGCTCGCCTGTGGCCATTTCCCCTCAGACTGCTATAACTCTTTTAACTCTGCGCCCCTCTCATAGACTGGAGTTAAGCTGTGTTAGTGTCTTATCTTACACATGGACAAAAAACCAGAGTTTAAGCTCTCCTCGGGCAAGGTATGGCTTAGATGTCAGAGGGGCCACTTTTCCCTCTCCGCCCATGTTCTTTGGTGCGCCTGCCAGATCTCTCTTTCACTTCGACGGGATGCCATCCATCCTTTGGAGGATAAAGATGCGACTCCCTGCAGAGTGGAATTGAGGAGTGTAGGAATCTTATTCTTACAAAAAGGATGAGTTATGAAATTGCAGACATTGGGGTGAAGATGGGGGAAGTGTGTCCTCTTGTCCTGGAGAGAATACAGATACTGAAAATCATCTTAAAGGTGCTTCATATACGTGTTCTGTATAGCAATCAGAGTTTTTGTTGTCCTGTAACAGATTTTAGTTTGTTAATAGCCTGACAACGTGCATAACCCGATCAGAAGGTGCTTCCAAAGTTTTTTTGTTGAGCCAAACTGTGTACAACAGTTGTATCACAAAACTTTTTATAAAGGCTTGATTACTCTGATCCTATGATGCTGCATTTGGATTGGATAATCAAGAACACAGAGAAGTCTCTGGTCTACACAAAAATCATGCTTGTTTGGACAGGTCCTGAGAGAGAGAGATTTTTATTACCTTTATTGATGAACGCCCATCCGTTTGCCACCTCCTTGTTGCCAATATGGTCATGTTGGATGTGAAATAATTAGCAACTAAAGTGTCAGTTATTGGCTTGGTGAGGTTGTTTGTTTCATGAATATGGTCTCTAGGGCTGAAATGTTGCATGGTGTATCTTCAAGGCAAGACCATTTTTTTAATGAGTTTCGATTGAGAATGCCCCCTAGCCAAAACAATGAAAGTTCACACATCTGGCCGCGTGGAAAAAGTTTGGTTCTGCCATGTCACCTTGGTCATTGGGAGGCGAAATCTCATGGTCTTTTGAAAAGTCCTGAAAAAGTCCATGAAAGAGCCACTTGGTGGGTCTCTTTACACACTCTTGTGTCAACAACAGGAAACAGTGAAAAAGGAGAATAAGAAGAAGAGATTAAGAGGAAGAGCCTAAAAAGAAGAGCAGAAGCAGAGGAGCCAAATAAGATGAGCCTAAGGTGAAGAGATTTAGAGAAAAGGACCTAAGAGAAAGAGCAGAATATGATGAGTCCAAGAAAAAGAGACTAAGAGGAAGAGCCTAAGAGGGATGACAGAAGAAGAGCCAAAGAAGATGAGCCTAAAATGGAAAGATTAAGAGGAAGAGAAGAATAGGACGAGCCAAAGATTAGCAGAAGAGGAAGGGCCAAATAAGATGAGCCTAAGATGAAATGTTTAAGAGGAATAGCCTGAGAGTAAGGGCCTAAAAGGGAGAGCAGAAGAAGAAGAGATTAAGAGGAAGAGCTAAGTGAAGATGATGAGCTTGTTACTGTTCCACCATCCATCCTACAAAGCCCCCTGAGGGGCATGCCAGGGGAAAAAGTATCATTGCATAAACGTTAAACATCAGAATTATGAAGCTAACATAAAAACATTCGAGAGAGTAAGCAAATTTCAATCCATCTAGGTGTGTGGAGACCTTAACAGTGGTTCCTGTTTTGTTTTGTGAACGCGATCTCTAGTGCTGAATATTGCATGGTGTACCTTCATTCTCTTCTAAAGCACAGATTGTTGCATGCTCACTTAATTTATAGCTGTGTTTATTTCACTTCTTGCTTTGCCGTTGGCTTCAATTTGTTGGTTAAATGTCAGTTTTGAAGGCACTACCTCTGTGTGCAGTCCTTTTAACAGATTTTCAATTGCAGTGGCAAGCAAAGAGTCTTTGAGAGTACATTAGCATGAATGCTTGCCTTCTCGTAATGCTGTCTTTTGAAACGATGGTGCATTGTGTGAGCAGTCATTAACAGCGATTTCATTTCTGCCATAGTGAGCTGTGAGCATCTTGTAGGTTTTTTTGTGACACACACGCCCACACACAATATAATTGGGTCTACATGTGGAACTCAATCCTGTCTGTTGGGGGAGTGAGTGCCACTCAATTCTATTTGCCATCTCTGCCTAAGCTCTTCCCAGTGTAAGAAATACATGTTAATATCATTAAAGTGCCACAATACCCTGGAAGTCAACATTATGAGATTTTCAGAGATTTACATGTGTTGAACATTTGTTGTCTTTTAGATTTAATTGTGGCGGAAACTGTGTTATTTCTATCTTTTATTCTAGATATCTGAATTCCTGTTAGAAAATTTATTTCTCAGGATTTGCCGTTTGTTGCACTGAACCGTAGTTGATGATGCACTGTTCATCATAATTATTAATGAGCTTGACTTTTGTTATCCAGTAGGAAGGCGCAGTTCTGAGAGTCTTTCCCCGTGTTGAAATTAGTACCCTGCAAACTTCTTTGCTTCGTCATAACTATCCGTCTTCACTCGCTATTGGGGGTTGTGTCACCCCTCTCTCTCCACCAAGCCACACCCACACCCCACCTTACTCTGCACAGCTGACACGCCCATATTTTGTGCATTTTGTTTTTAAAATGATCACAGCCAGAAGAGGCTTGAAACAGGCGGTTCATCGCTCTTTACTCTCTGAAGGCATGGTTGGTGTCAGCTGCGGCTCTCAACACATAAACACACATGTGTTGGGGGTTTACAATAATGTTTATGGGAAAATAAAGCATGGTCGATTTTGATGACAAATATTTTGATAATTTTAAATAGTCTCTATTGGAGTTTAGGTACTCTCCTTAACATTTCGGTAATTTTTGTCAGTTTATTTGCACATTGTCTTTGTTGAGATCATTGATACTAAAGGTCTCCACACACCTAGCCTGTTTACTACTTCATTTTTGCAAGCAGCTGAGAGGAGACAACAAAGGGAGCGTCTGCAAAGAGCCAACCCCTAAAACACTACTGCTTAAAACGACCAAAAAATTCACTCTAAAACGCTCTACTGACACCAGAATCTGGGACTCCCGTCCCTGTTTTCTTGCTAACTTGCCTACAAAACTCATTTCACAATTTACACTTATTATAGATAGATAATTAAAATATGTTAAAAATGCAATCCTTTCAAATAGATTCTCTCTGACTTATTTCAGAATTCTCTCAGAATTAGCTTTGTAGCAGAGCTAGGAGGTGATTAGAGATTGCTGATTAAAATCTGGTGATTTTAGTTTGTTGCTTTGAGAAGCATTTTATCCTTATTAGAGATATTAAAAACAGAATATTTGTCAGAAATCTCTCAAAATTTGTTTCGTAGAACTAGCAAGAAATCATGGAATGATGATCATGATTTTGGTGTTTTAGAGGGAAGCTTTTTGTAATTTTAAGCTGTAATGTTTTTGGGGTTGGCTCTTTGCAGACTCTCCCTTAGCTGTCTCCTCTTTGACTCTTAAGCATAGATGCGAATACATTTAGGCAATTAGTGAATGTCCATATTCTCCTCTTACAAGATTTCTTCTTTGTCTCTACTTCATGTAGTTCTTCTTTGTCACTTTTTTGTCTCGAGTGATGCACAATGCAGCTTTGAACCAAGCCATGCATCTTTGTAATAGATTTTATGGGTGTTCCACGTTGTATACAAATAAAATGTCTGCCTTCATTATTGAAACAATACCCCCTATTATAAAAGTTTACTATTTTTACTTTACTTTTTACTTTTATTCCTAAATGAGAATGACGTTGCAGTCATAGTGCCCAGACCTAGCCTTCCTGATTTTTGAATCCAAACTTTCCCAAAAGCAGAGCTCTCAGTCCAGCTTTAAAACGAGAAGCACCCAAGGCAGAAGGTAGTTTAGATGCACCCAGAGCTGCTTGAATGGCTCTGTAATTGTTTTACGATGCTCAGAAGTGAAACCACCTTGTATAGGTGATGCACAAAGGGCTCTGATGCGTTGAAACAGACTCCAGCCTGGCATGAAAAGAAAGGAAGAGGGAGGGAGAGACAGATTGAAGAGAGGGAGAGAGATTGAGGGTAAGGGGGGTCTTGTGAACAGCAGTCCAAAACAGGAACTGAGCCATAAATGCTGATTTTCTTTTTTCTCCTGGGTAGGGGAGTCAAAGGAGGTGAGGGGGAGACGAGGAGGAGGAGGAGGAGGTTTATTGAAGCATGGTTTATAGGGCTGTCTGTTGCCAGTTCTTTGACTTTTTGGTGGGTGCGTGTTTCATCGCTGTAAAGAATTCTGTGCTGACCTGAGCGGTATCCTGGAAGCCGGAGTTTGTGCTTGGCTTTAATTTCTTTGAAGAGAGGGCATTTAATGCATTAGTCATGTTTGTCTAATCGGGTGTCGTGTGGGAGCTAGTTATTTCCTTTGACAGATCCTGAAGTGTCTGAGAAGCCCTAATGCAGCTGTGACGCTCATTGTGTTTCAGGTGACGGGAAAGCATGGCAGGCTGTTAGAAGTAAACATTTAGTTTGATGACGAAGGTTGCTGTATTTAGAGAGAGCACTTAACAGGCTTGGATTTTTGTTCCAGAGACGGAACAAAGAATGTTTGCATAATACAGTGTTGTTAAAATAGTTTACTATTATTTAAACATAATCAGCGTTGGGGGATATATATTACATAAGTCGTTTATTACTTGAACTTATTACTTCTTAGAGTAATTCAGCAGTTTCATTTATTACTCTGCATTTTTTGTAATAAGTATCTAGTTACAGGCTCTGTAACGAACAAGTTACAATGCGATTTTTTGTTTTTGTATTAAATCATTGCTGCACTAATTCCTGTTCGCAAGAGGCTCTAACTCATATAATTGTTTTTAAGTTTATTTGAAATATGGATGAGAGAAAAAAGTAACCGTCTTGTACAGTATTTCTCAGAATTTGAGAAAGCTATCCAAGTCCAAAAATTGCCTTTTCAACTTTAAAAAAAAACTGTCAAGAAAAAAAAGTATAGGGAGAAGACAGAGCAACAACAAAAAAAAAAGTTTCTATGGCTGACCCATCGTTTAGTTTTATAGGAACATCACAAATTCAAAAATATAAATACAAATATTCCAAATTTTGTTCCGTATTATTTGCGTCAAATTTTATTCTGTATTCATTTGTTGCAAGTGACATAAATGTAATATAGAATGAAGTAATTCATTACGTTTCTAAGAGGATAATATTGTATGTAAGAGATTACTTCTAAGTTGCAGTAATAATAGCGTGTAATAATATATGTAATAAATCAATCATTACTGAAGTAAAGCCCTTTAGAATATTTTCATGGCTCTATAGTAATTTTGAGTTATTTTCAGTAAAAGGAACAGAACAGTGCTCTGATTATGATTCTGAATGGCTCACAGGTTAGTTTTGGGACTCTCCAGAAACACGTGAGTTTAAAACACTTATATTCTCTTTATTTTATGTTTACCTGTTTTTCCAAAGACTCCCAAATGATTTGTGAGTCTCTGTGTTCCACACCTTCCACGACGCTCCTCTCAGAGATCAGGAGTTAGCCTCAAGTCTGCTATGATTGGAGGATGCGCTCCGTGTGGATAAGAAGAAGCCCTGATCCACAGAGAACATGAAGGAGTCTGTCCGTCTCGTCTCACAGCTTTTACTACAGTTTCCAGTTGTTCGATAAAGTTTTCTAACAGATAAGCCCTCACACTCAGTAGAGCGCCTCTCTTGAGTGCGTTCAAGTGAGCCGGGCTCTCTCAGCTGTGCTCAGTCATCTTCATGAGCGGAGTTTAAGAAGAGATACATAGGGCTGCATTCTAATTCTGAGTTTGTGTGGAGTTGTGTTCAGTTTTTCTTATAAAACCCGTGTCAATGGTCAGAAAGTTGTTTTGTTCTGCCACTCTGAAGTTTTTATGTTGTGTTTTATTTCTTTTCCCCAAAAGGCCCTGTTTGAGAATGTGGTCTTTTCCATATTCGTAAGCACAAAATATTACATGGAAACCGTCATAGAATTGGTTTCTTTTGTAAAATATGTCTGATGAATATTACTTCTTCTAACAAATAACCAAATCGCATTTTAATCAAATCTATATATAACAAAAGGGTATTGTTTTTCAATCGAATCGTAACCTGTGTATCTAGATGCAAATCGAATAATTTATCACTGAAAGATTAACCCATATATATCGTTGCTATTTGACAAGTTCTTGGAAATTGTACAGAAAATGTTTCAATATCAACGGAAGAATGAACATCCTTTTTTTAAGCGTCTGCAAGTTAGCAAAGTTTCCAGCCATATGCAAAAATATTGGGAATATTGGGTGCTTTCCTAAATGAACTCATTCGCTTTGAGTTTATGAATATCAGAGGGGAGTCTATTAATTGATTTTGTGTTACAGCTGTGACGTATACATCGATAACGCAAACATTTTGCAAAGCAAGCCATTAAATATTGTCAGTTTGGAGTTTTTTTTTTTAGGCAGGGGTTACTGTTTTAGCACAATTACTTAACTGTGTATGTATGTAAATTTGTTTTTGATAACTTTGTCTGGGTCTGGTTTACACAGATTTGTGGATTGGGACTAAATCTCATTCATCTTCACACAAATAAGATGTTATAGATATAATAATAAGAAGAATCCTTTAATGATTTTTCTCATAAAATAAATCTAGAATAAGCATGTAGCAGCTCCCTCACTGGTAACATACTGGTGACAGCTCAGTTGCTGGGTAAAATGTTGTCAGTCTTCAGGAAACAATGGCTTGATGAGCTGCAGAGCTTTGAGGGAAAGCCTCACGCAGGAAATAAAATGCTTTAAATCAAGTCAAGTCAAAGCATTCCAAATGGCATTTTAATGAGAAACCCAGTGAAATTTCCTCCCGCAACCACTCAGCTTAGTGTGGTACCTATTAAAGCAAATGAGCATGCTAGTTTGCTTCTTGTTAACGTTGGCTGGTGATGGCTTGAGGGCCAATGAAGGGTTAAAAAAGGACAAAAGAGGGGGGCCGGGTTTAGGGTACAACCCCTATTAGTCATTACTGAGGTTGAGACCTTGGGAACCCGGTGCTTTTGAGATTGTGTTGGGTTCAAATGAGAATTTTGTGTCCTGTAGTGGAGATGTTTTATGGGTCCTTTACTCTGTCTGGCTGCTGAGCTTTTATTGTCATGTGGAATAATGCTTCAGCATGATGCTTTTTATTGACTCGTTAAGCATGCAAGTCAAATTATACCCCAAACACGCATTATAGATGGAGCAGGAAATTGCATCTGATGAGATTTCGGAAAGCCTTACATATAAAGTGATTGATTTTGCCTAAAACAAATTTCTTTATATTTCCTTCCCATTTTTATCACCTATATAAGCTTACCTATTAAAAAGGTTTTCAATGAGGAAAACATACTATGCACAATGAATAATGTTATGGATTTTAGAGTCGGCCTTTGAGAAAAAACATGAAAAAAAGAAAACTTTTTCATCGTGGAAAATGTTAAGAGGCTATATTTAAAGAAAATGAATCCATAGTAAAATTGCTACTATTACATTTGATCATTACATTTTCTACTCTGCCACACCAGTCATGACTTTTGTTGACTTTTGATGGCTGAGCTCTTCACACTAAGGATGCCAATCACTCACAAGTCATGCAACTTTTATTCTAAGAGAACAAATCCGTGAGGTAAAAAACAGAGAGTGAACAATGTATTGTATCTTGGAGAGAGTGCTAAAATGATCGTTAACACAATAGAACTTCAACATTTATAGGTATTCATGGCTGTACCAACCAATCCGACACTTCTTAAAGTAGTGACATCAGGGGAAACCAGCCATGGTGGACTGCCAAGTTGAGGATTGTCTTATGTCCATTTAGGACCGTTCCATGTGTTTACGCAAGCTTGGCGTGTGACTGTGTTCATACTGAAAAGTAGAAAAACTTCTTATACCACATTGAACTGAATGAAATCTACCCAAACATCAAAACAGGCTGGTGATTGGAGGAGAGGTTCACTCTTCGTTCTCCTCTTGTTTGTTCAAGTCTCTCATTACCACTTCCTTCAGCACGCTTCAACTACACATCTAAAATTGCTCCTTTGTGCTGTAGTGGTAACTGTAAAGCTACCGTAGTGTCAATACATTTCCAATGTGAGTAGAAAACCCAAAACTAGGCAGAATTTCTGACCCCTTCACTGATTCTCCTCCAATCAAGATTCGATTCAGTCTTGTTTTTATAGAAGGCTTGTGTACCGAGATGCAAAAGCAGGTGTCTTTACACAGTGATTAAAGTTGTGTCGCTATTTTTTTGTTGAGACCTCCTGCTGGTGCAAGCTGAATGGTTGGGGGAACCAGGGTTCTGCCAAATGTTCAGGTTCTCCAACTTTTATGTTGTCTGCCTTTCCCGAAACCTCAACATTGCACAAATCTGCCAGAAAGAAATATCTGCTTAGCTGTTTTGCTTTTTCAGCATAAGTAAAACATCTGCCGTTCACACTTTTCTGCTTTTGTGAATGGAAGCGGCAGAATCCAGAAGTGGCGTGTGATGTCACATGTTTTATCAGATTACTTGGTTACTCGATTCAATTTTCAGTAGAATACCTGATTACAAAAATATTCGATAGCTACAGCCCTATTCTAGACACTTCTTCCAAAAATTATCAATCCACTACGTTGGTCTGGTTCCACTTCTATGGTAAATAGCAAGATTGTGATAGAAATCCAAAAACCTGACCGTACACAACACGAATCAGCAAGAACGTCGAAATAGTGGTGTCTTTATGCTGTGTATGTGGTGCCTTTAATCTCTGGAACTAAAGGCTTGTTTAAAAGCGCCAAACAAACCTAAATAAAAACAGATTCTTTCTGGCCAATCAGTGAGCTCAGTGATTGGCCAATCAGTGAACAACAGTGTGTTTCATCATGCTTTACTTTCCAATCAGATGAATTTACCAGAACCAAGTGCCCTTTATAGAACAAGGTGCATAGTATCATCTTGCTAAGGCTAATTTATGTGAATGTGTTGTGTACTCGAAAATTGAGATTTGTAACTTAACTTTTGTACAGACCATTTAAAAAAAGAGTCTCATCAACTTGTGTGAAATTGGCATCTGATGTCTCGTTTAGGTAAGCCAGGGATTTCTTCTTCATAGGTAAGAGAGTGCAGCTGGTTTATGGCAGACAGAAGCTTCGCTCCATGGGGGCTGGGAGTCACTAGTAAATGTTAATGCACTGGGTTTGGATAATGGGGGACTGCAAAGAGCTTTCCTTCATAGAGAATCTCAGTTTTTGTGGATGATAAAGTGCACTGCTTCATTCCCTGGAAGTCAGGCTACTGAGTGTTTTATCATGTGCTGAGAGAATGAGGAATGAGTGTGAAGTATAGGGTCCAGATCATGCTGAGACCTCGCTGGACTCTGTGAAGTGGTTCCCATGAACTAGGTGACAGATTACACCTTAATGTGTGAACACAGGGCTCCCATTTGGCTAAGTGTGCCATGGTGCCACATTTTTCTCACCCTTTCTTTGTGTATTTTTTGTGTATTTAATGATATCAGAAAGACCTGTGAGCGTTATAAGAACTAATAGAAGAGATGGAGACCTCAAACAAGGTAAAGAAGGGACTAATTTGCAGAACTACGACATGGCTGACTGAAACTGAGTGAATCAAAAAACAAATGTAATACTCTAACTACAATATAACATAAAAACAAGAGTCCAGTAAACATTTTTAAACACAAAGAAACCAGAGGACGGGATCCACTTGTGAGTAGAACGAAAGTAAACACACTGGAAAATGTAAGTATAAACCTGAGGGTATATTTAGCATCTTGTTTTCAGTACTGTCTCTTTAAAGAGCAGTAACATGAACTTTTATGGTGATTTGATTAAAAACTTTATAGATTGCACCATTTGCGGTAAGTTTCTCACATTGTTGCATTTAAATAGCGATTAGTGTAACCCATGCTATCCACATAATAATTAACCACCATAAGTTAACTTAAATAATAGCAAAACTATTTAGAGACTAATAGAGGCTTAGAAGTTCTCTGTTTAACAGATTTCACATAATTTTTCCAGCTTTTCCATCATGCATGGAACCAATTGGTTGTTCTTTAAAGGAGCTGCAGCCAATCAACAGCTGCTTCATGCAGCTTTAGCGCCTAGCAGCAGCGCAGTCAGGAGAGATACTCGTGTACTTTCCCGTTATTTTGCTAATCTTGCTTTAGTTTAACTTTACTGTGATCAGCTCTACAAAATGAAGTTAGCAATTTGAATATAAAGCCCCATAGACTTATCCTAAAAATGTTAGCATAGCATAAATGTGTAAACCCACAATAAATGCTTTGTTAGTGTGCACACATACCTCCCGTTTTGCAAGCGATGTTGAGAGGAGCTGGGATTTGTTGCCAGATTTTGCTCTAAAACTGTCCATTTTTCTCCCATCTTCCGTTTTTTATCTTGCTGTTCTTTTAGTCAACTTTTTTTTTGCAATTGTTTCAAAGCAGCACTTCAATTTTTTTGTTGTTGGAGATTAAAATGTCAACATAAATTTAATTTGAGAATGCTATATACTTAATTATGAAGTCAGGAATTATGTTTATTATATTTTATTTATTATATTTACATACACTTTTGTTTCAGGTCCAGATTAAGATTAGGGAGATATATTTTTCATCATTAAATGTGTTATTAAAAGCCAAATTTGTGGGCCAGATGGAATTACTAATTCACTTATTTTTATTTTGTGGTAAGAAAAAAACTGATCACTCGGACTAAAAAATATGTGTACATGAGGAGAACTTGACCTCATGTGAGAATTCCCTCAGCACTCTGTCATCATGCAAGATCCTGGTCTTTTACCCCTTGTGATATTCCTTAATATTTCTATCTAGTCTAATTACTTACACTATGCATGATTTCCATAAGAGCCATATTGACCCCCAAAAACATTGATATTATTGTGATGCAATCCAATGTTTAATAGCCCTACTTTCACCGTTAAGCTCCTCGTGACTTTAGTTGCTACTATAGAGGATGTAAACTATACTATAAGAGGAGAAAAGTTATAAATAGTAAAATATGGTATAAAAATAAAGTCAAATTAAGCCTCAGTCAGCGAGGTTTCCAGGGACTTCACAGAGGAACTTCTTGTTTACTCTACCTGATCCTCACAAGGACTTTGTAAAGCTTCCTTGAAAGCAACTGCTAAAAAAGCGCTATTTAAAAACATATTTATTGAGTGATTGATTGATTGATTGATTGATTGATTGAAAAATGGTACCTATTAGACCATTTTGAACTGAACCTGCTACTGGTCTAATCAAATTGATTGCATTATACTAAAAGTGCCTTCACTAGAACTAGAGAACATCTGAATAGATACAAGACTGTTAAACATCTATTTGGAGAATGAAGTCTTTTCCAAATAAAGTGCAGTGTTTGCTTGCCTAATAACAGACTGTCTATTCGTCTACTTTTCCCTCAGTTTTTCTTTTTCAAGTGGTGTAAAAAGCCTCCAGATTTAAACCAGTGATGCAGACTCAAAGTGAAAGCTTTAAAAACTTTTTAAAACCTGATACATCTGAATGGAAACCCATTGAACAATGCTGCAGCTCTGGCAAATAATACTTGAGATTTCCTGTATGTGGCTTTCCCATTCAGACGCTGGGATACCGTACCTTTAAGAGTCGCAGTATTGAGTATTTCCAAGAGTTTGGCTGCTGTCGAAGTGATTCTGAAGTCTGGGACCAATTACAGGGCGACTGATTTCACATCACAAATGATTTGTTATTCTAGGTCAGCCAGCTCTCTCAAGAAAATGAATGGCTGCTTTTTAGGAGTCTTGAGTCACAGCGAGGGCACTGTGGTTGAAAGCTACCTACTTCTCTTTAATGAGCCTGCAGCATGTCAGACGGTGCTTCAGGATACTCGTTGGGCAATTTGCAGCATTCGGGATGAACGTCTTGCAACAGTTTGCTGTTTTGACAACTAAATGCTAGCTTTGTTTAGCTCAAGCTTGATTAGCTGTGAATGGAGCGATGGTTTGATCCGGTGATCTGTGAGGCATGTTGATCCATTGACAGGAGCAGGCGATTATCTTCATGCTGGGCTACAGGTTACACAGGGTCCTCATTAAGCTCACCCTTCCTTTGTTTTATTATTGGCTCTCGTTAGATTTTAAGCATGGCTACTGCCTCCCTTGTGAACTAAAGTGAAAGAATGCAAGGATTTACTAATGCTTTGTTAGTGTTGCAGAACCAAGACATTTTTAAAATTCAACAAATCAAGTTTTGGATAAAAATATAAGGGACATTTTTCACCACCTGCTCCCAGATCCTGGAAATTTTATTACTAAGTACTATATCATTGTAATATTAGATATAATACAGGGTGAGTCAAAAAGTTTACCACAACTTTGAAAATCGATAACTCTGCAAAGAAGAAAAGCAGAGCTAAGCTCTTTCTGTCTTCGAATTCAGGAAGCTCTGAACATTGATTAGAGACCCCAATCATGTTTCTTTTATTCCATTCAGATTTTGTTGTGGTGTTCTTTTTTTGAATCACTGTTTATCTACCATAAATTTAATAATACCCATTGTTCAATACTCAATGGCCCTTTCACTAAAAATACCAATTATATGCTTATAACAACAAAAATGACACATACATACATGGTCAGCAAAAAAAGTTTACTTTTTTTAAAATTAATTTATATAATAGTATTAGCTTTTAATAGTAGTCAGTCATCAACTATTTATTTATTATTAATTCACGATATACCATTTAGATACAACATTTGAGGTGTGTTTGAGAGTCTCGCACCATATAATGAGGCATCGCCAAGACACAAAATCACAGACTCTATAACCGTGGCTTTCTAAAGGCATGATGCTGAATCCGTAAACACAGTCAGTAAAAAGTCATTTTAGAAAATGATTGAGAGGTACCAGCTGCCCTCTAGAAAGTCCTCAAAGGAATTGAAAGTGAGTGAATGTGAAGTGAAGTGACCAGTCGGCCAGATATGGAGTGACCCAAACCCAGAAAAAGTGCTCTGCATGTAACCCATCCCAGTGTACACACACACACAGCAGTGAACACACACATCGTGAACACACACCTGGAGCAGTGGGAGCCATGGCTGCGGGGCCCGGGGAGCAGTCGGGGAACTGGTGCTCACTCGAGGGCTCCACAGCTGTGCTTGTTGAAGATGGAGAGCAAGTATTTCATCACTCACACCACCTTCAACTCGGTGGATCTGAGGATCGAACCCGGGACCTTCAGATCACAAGTCGATCTCCTTATCCACCGGACCACAACTGCCCTTATTGTTGCATTTGTGCAAATTGTGATTGTGGAATGTTTTCCAGCTATCAGAAACCTCCAGTCAAGCAAGACAAATGAACCATATATTAGCTTGTGTGCGCATTTGGTCAATGAGGAGTTTAAATAAGAAATAAATAAAAAAAACTGTGTACTTTAAACAATTTGGAGGAATAATATTATTTCATTTTGGTTCAGTGAAACAAACGTATTTAAAATATCTAAATTTTCATCATTGTTTAATTAGTTCATTTTACATTTTGTAAGCTTTTGTGAAAACATGTTTATAGTATAAATAATTTTATTTAGTAAAAGTTATTTTTGACAACATTTTTAGTTTTACAAATATGCATTTGAAAAATGATGTTTATTTTATAATCAGGGGTATCTTAAGTGAACTTGATGGGATTCTAATCACAATTGCAGTATTAACCTCAATAGTCAGAATATGGAACGTTTCCCAAATCATGTAGCCCTTTTACATTCAGAGAATATCTTCCTCTGGGTCTGGCTTTCATTCGCTCTTCTTCTCTGGGTGCTGTTCTTGTCTGATTAGAGAGCGGGGGATTTCTGGCTCACTGCTAGCCTCGGCTGAACCCCTGCCGGTGGTCCCGTTCCTTGCAGAGATTGTTTATTCTTTACTCTTCTGCTGGTATTACTGACGGCTATCACACCATTGAACCTTCTGCTCCGAGAAAGATTGTAATCAGAGCGCAGGAGAGATTCCCTTCACAAAGCCCTCATGTTTGGACTCTGTGGAGACTTGTAATACAAATACAGTTGAGTCCAGTCCATGTGTTGTACCTTTCAGGATTTCAAAGCAGATTTTCAGGAGGAAAGTAAATACATGCTTCCTTTAAAGTGGAAGAGATCAAATATTTGTAGAGGAAAGTGAAACTGATTGCATCTATTAGTTTTGGCTGACCAGCAAAGCATCACTTAGTTTTTTTTCTATTTGAGGGAACACCTTATATATTTTGACAACATTTTTACTCGAGGAAAACTCTTTTCTTTATTAAAAAAAAATATATAGGACTTTTTTTTAACCCTCATTTGGTACTGAAGTTTTTTGTTTGAAGAATGCTGAGAGTGTCTTATCATTTCATAAACCAAAATTTTTTTTTTCTGCTTGTTCTACTTGAAAATGTTTTTTGAGGGTTTTTGTGCCAACTTGCTTTCGTCCATTTCTTGTCATAGTTCTATCACAGATGTTTGAACAAATACACTATAATGTTATAACAATCCTGTTTTTGTCCTCATATTATCGGAGTTTGTCAGTGATGCACAAGAACTATTTCCTGTCTCTGCATTGCTTTGCGTTTTACGCATATTTTAAATGCATTCACTCAAATTCTATGGGTGAAACAATTGCAACTCTCTATATGAGGCATAGTTTAATGTCTATACAGATGAGGTGACACAAAGTAAAAGGAATAAAAAGGATCAGGCTTTCAATGTTCAATCAAATTTTCAATGTTACGTTCCCAACTGTCTAAGGCTACATTCAGACTGCAGTGTTTTTGCCAACGTGTGACCTGTGTCTGATACTTTCAGGACAGTCTGAAAAACTCAATTGCAAATTTTTTATTCATTTCTTTTTTTAGATCCAAACCAGGTTACTTTCATATGAGGTACTGAATCTGATACTTGTCAGTGTTTTTGCAATTCAACTTCTGAAAGTCTGAACAGCCGGGTCACATTTATTCGACTTTTACGTCATTGTATGAGGACAGACGCCATATTTCTAGACATGAACGGGAATTTTCACATCAAGCTGAGGACAGAGAAACAGACCTTTTGAAAACAAATGTCTCTTCTTTGTCTTCTTCTTGATATGAATTGGTTTAAAAGATGGCGGCCACACAATTGCCTCGAATCGCATTCTCATACTTGTTTACTTTCTTTCCGATCAAAACCATTTTTGCATGTTTGGTAGTGTCCCAAAATTTGCTTAATTACAAGTAAAAGTGTTTGTGAAAATATTTACTCAAGTTAGAGTAAAAGATTTACTTGAGTAAGTGTAAAAAGTGTCTCATGAAAAATGTCTCTCAATCCATCAATCAAGTTTTTATGTAGCGCTTCTTTAGCAGTTGCTTTCAAAGCAGCTTCACAAAGACCTCGTGAGGATCTTACTAGCTATTTCTGATCTGAATGGTACAAAGAAACTCTGATCATCAAACTACTGGAAGAACATCTAGTACTAGAACATCTAGATCACACTTTTTACGAAATAACGTGAAACAAGCCAAACATGATCACAGTCTGTTTTTAGGGACATTCACATCACATAACCTGACAAAGAAAAAAAAATGACACCCAGAAGTTTTCTTACAAATAACTCTGGGATCATTAGGGCAGTTACAGTTTAACTTTTGATATCATTGTCAATGCGCTTGATATTAACTCTAAGATTCAAATTTGCTGATATCATATACTGCTACGTGTTTTTTTTAATCGTAGCTGGAGTTCATGGATGCCTGGGTCCCAGTCATTTTGGTGCATAAAGAATGCACTGCATCATGAAGCGGCTTTTATTTGTGTTTTCTGAGAGTAAATGCACTTTTGAACATGAGGGCAGCAATGCTCTTCCGTAGTTGACATGAGAAGCTGCCAAAATCTCTTGCATCAGCATTTTTTCATTACATTAGTAACAGAGGACAGAGGAATACAGCTAAGATGAAGCAAAGATGTAACTAATATGTAACTCAGATTTAACTAAAACTAAGTATTCAGAAACAACTAGTTACCCTATAAAGGTACTAAAGTAAATATAACTAAGTAAATTGTTAACTAAGTAATAATAATTAGTTACTACCCACCTTTGCACTTGCGTGCCTCACAGCGAGCAGGATTGTGTTCATACAAAGGATGGATACGAGTTGCATGTTGTGTCGATTGATCACACAAAAACATCAGGTTTCATTAAAAATAAATCAGAATTGAGCATTTAAGAGCAGTCTGAAAATATCCTGAGGCTAGCCCTGACAATAACACGTTTGTTAATAAATAACAACAATCTTAATAGGTATACTTACAATTTCCTTGAATTATTTTCTTATACAGATCACAATAAAATAAAGAAACCGAACTAACTTATCCTAATCAAAAAATATCCTAATCAAAAAAAAAATCTTAAATAAAATACAACGATCTTCTCTAAGTACCTCTCTATCAAAAACCAGGAGAAAACAAGCAAGATAGAAAATCAGAGGTAAACAAACGACAAAAAAATTTTTAACTTTAAAGTTGGGGCAGAAGATGAGCAGGCGTCGCTCGTCAACGGAGCTCAACAACAGAACATCGTGTTAAACAACGGAGCGCGAGCTGAACACCGGTCTCTTTCTCATCGTCACCTCCAAACGTCTTCGTCCTCATACTCATCCTCATCCTCGTCCTCAGGACACACTCCAGAGAGTGCGTGCACCTCCAAATTCGCCTTTTGCACACAAAAATGTATACACAGAGTTTTTAAATAAATATTAATAATATATATACAGAATTACAAAGACTCATCCAAGGATTTAACACCATCAGGCGCTTTGAGACTATGTATTAGCAAACTATAGATATTATGCCACTATATATTATATATCATATAATATAAACCTGTTTTTTATCAAAACTCACTTGGTTGTGGAATTAAAAGAGGTGATGCGAAATGTTTCAAATGTATTTTTCCATGTTCAATAGAAGAACAAGATTGAGAAAAAAAATCTTTACTTTCTTTGATGCACAAGTCAAAATATAAATAATTCTGCACAGAACTGATATTTATCAAGAAAGAGGTCATCTTTATGTAGAGTAAAAGGAATGTAACTATAGACGTGTGAATTAAATTGAAAAAAAAAATTCAAAAAGAAATCAAGTAATGTTAAGGGTGTTCTCCTCGTTTGATTCTGCTGGGTGTCTTCCAGCTCTTTGTTAGCTAGGAACAGTCTCAGAGAGTGGCTGAATGCATTCTGATGGCCATTGTTTGAGAGCCAGCATGCTGTGTATGTGTGTCTGCGCGCGTGCGTGTGTGCGTGTAAGAGTATAGTAGTTGATGCTTTTCTTCCCCTGCTCTGTCTCTTGTCTCCAGGTTCCCGCTGGAGGTCAACGAGTGTATTCTGCTCTTCACTCGCTCTGTCTGCCTGCTTAACCTGCGCACTCATAAACACACACTGCTCCATCCCTGACCTTTTCATCATACGCTAAAGATCTAGCGCTGAGATTAGAGGCTGACAGATTTTAGATTCTGCTCTGTTTCTCTTCAGGTCGAGTGGATCTGTTTTAACCTACGCCTCGCATTCTTTCTTGAGAACTTGCGAACATTGTGTTTGAAAGAAAGAAGGTTTCGCGGAGTGTTTGGTCACCAAGGTTTCATGGAGTGTTTCATCAGTTTACAGGAGGAAGCATCCTCCTGTTTTCCTGCTAGATTTGACTTGAGGCTGTGCCCAGAACAGTGTTGTTGCGTGCTTGAGATGAAGGAGTGGTGTATGCTAAAGCAAAAGAGAAAGCACTTTACTTGGAGGAGTTTTGTCTCTTTATTGGTGGCCATTTAAGATTTAATCTTACTGGGTGTCCCAATCTGTGCACTAATAATGGTGGGAAATGAGTGTTTTTCAAACCAGACTATACACAAAAAAGTTTCCGAGCAGCATCTGGATGTGTACTTTTTCCCAGTTAGATTCTGAGGTGCAGACCCATGAACGCTCACTAGCTGATATTACCCACAATCCACTGCACTCGGGTGGAAAGAAATTTCTCTTGGACTCGAACAAGCGAGCTTTGACTGTAATATGACAATTTTTTTAAAGAGAAGAACAGAAATGAATAACAGGAATGTAGAGAGTGTTATGTTTATTATTAGAATATTTTATAATGAAGGAATGGGAAAGAAGTTAGCGCTTCATTCTTTCAGTTTCACCTGCTCTGGAAGGCGAGATCGTTTCTGAACAGGCGCGCTTATTGATCCCCTTAAAAGCTCCTGTTTGGATTATTGTAACACCTTGTAATTCTGCATTATTAAATCTGAGCTAGTTTTATTGCTTTTGTTAAATGTTTGTAAATTAAGTCCTTGGTGTTGTTGTTTTTTTCTTCATGTTCATCCTCTTTTCTCTGCGATGCATGCCATGTATAGTTTTATTATTTCATCAAACCTGATGCTTGGAAAGAGCTGGTTTCCCTTTCCATTCGAGAACATCTACAAGTGTCAACAGTCTGTTTAGTGTAATTGCTCAAGCTGTTTGGAGCTCGTTTGGGATTCGGAGTGAGACAAACAAGTGTTCCCGTGGGCTGCCACCTGACCTAACCCCCGTGTGTTTTATGATGAACGCTCTAATTGGGACTACGCCTGCTGTTTTGCAGTGTGTCTTGAAGTGAAGAGAAAAAGAGTTGGAGCAAGAATTCACCGTTGATCGTTTATCTTCATCCAGCAGTGTTTGGAAAGCATGATGAAGATGAACGAGGGCTGTAAGCTAAAGCAAATGAGCTCGCGAGCACTTTATTTGGAGGAGTTTTTTTTCTTGATGAAGGCCGTAAATTTACGTGACACGATAGAAGTGTGGGGCTGTGTATAAATAATGCAGTTCATTCAAGGAGATGTGTGACGCCTTCCATGCCATTTAAACTGTATGCCGAAAAGCTAATAAGCTCCCGTGAGAGTCTGACGAGGGGTTTTTAGAGCCTCACTTGGGAAGAAAAGGCTTTACTACAGCTTTCACTATGTACGGTTTATTAGCAATTCTGGGTTTTGCTTAAAAATCCTATATTTACTGAAAAATAAGCATCGTTCCTTTCACTTTTTTGTGCAGAACGTTCAGAGAATATGTTTGTATGTTTACAAAGTCAACTTATTTCACTTAAGGCTGTCTGACTTAATCACATGAAAATTGAACTTGGATTTATTAGGCGTGACTAAAAAAGGAAAGGTACTTGAGGGCTTCTTGTGTTTGATGTACAAATGAGTATTGCACGTATTGGCCACCGTACCAAACACTTTTACAAGTTACAAAACACTTTTACATTTCATAAACAAAAATATGCATGTTATAAAACAAATGTACAAATTACGAAACAAGTTTACATTGTAAAAAAGGCATATAGGCATATATTTTTATGTAAAATTGCCCAGCTCTAATTCCCCTTTATTGTCACTTATTTTTACTTTATATGTACTCTTTTGTTTAATTCATTCTATGCATGTTTATGTCTTGACCTCTGTTAATAAATCTAACATTTGGCACTTAAAATTGATTGTTAATGTTTTTAAAAGGTGTGCCTCAAAATATAAAAAATGAATCTAACAGGGAATCTTTTGGAGGAACATTAATTACAGCTAATAAATATAATAAATGAAATGTATATTATTGATTTAATATATCTATCTAATAAAGATATTATGAAATATACATCCAAATCACCCAGCCCTAAATAAAGTAGAGATAGATGGCGCTAATCTGGGTAAATCTCCTATTATATATAGTTATTATTAGTAGTAGTAGTTTTATTTAGAATGACCTCTTTATTTTCTGTGGAGGGAGTAAGGAACTGGAACCATATTTTCACTCGCTACCCTGAACGCTAAATGTTCTCACAATGAGCCTTTACTGAGCTTTTGATGCTGTGTTGATTGTACTCTGTTTATTGGTTGCCATTTCTGTCGACACAATTTCTCTAAGCACGGTCAAATTCAAGCCATATAGATTTCATTCAACAGCTCCATAAACTGCTCTGGTGGTGTCACGTAGATTTATAATGAATGTGTCACTAAACGAATAATTAGATTTTTTTTTGCAGAAATAATAATCTCTCTCTTCCTCTTCTGCAGTGTGCAAGGATCCACCGTATAAAATTGAAGAGTCCGGATACGCTGGATTCATCTTACCCATCGAAGTCTATTTTAAAAATAAGGTAAATATTATTCTTGTCCTGATGTTATTCAAACAGAAAAGTTGTATATCCAGAGGCAAGTTGAATTTCTCTTGTTGTTTACCAGGAAGAACCCAAAAAAGTACGCTTTGACTACGACTTGTTCCTGCATCTGGAAGGCCACCCACCTGTCAATCATCTGCGCTGTGAAAAACTCACCTTCAACAACCCGACGGACGATTTCCGCAGGAAGCTGCTCAAGGCCGGAGGGGTGCGTAGCTACGACGCTTCACAGCCAGGCGTCAGCGTTAAGGGGTGATAGCAGCAGGCAGGAGAAATCATACCACTAAATACTTAGATGTATTTGATTTTTTTTTATGGACATTTGCTGATTTTGGTCTCGTTAATGATAACAGCACTTTAATAGATGCTCGATCTTATCTTATTATAATTTGGATACTAAAATTAATAAGAAGTTTCATAAAATAGTTCAAATAAGAATAATTAAACAAATTACTATTATTTAAAGGCTCTGTATGTAAGAAAGGAACAGAAAGTAAACATAATTTGTCCCTCTATCAAGAAACATGAGGAAATTATGATCAGTTTAAGTACTAATGTTACTGAAAGTGTTGATTTAAAGAGGATAATAGCATTTACTGATTCTCAGATTTATTCTGTAACTTTTTCATGATCGTCCTGGTTAGCTGGATATTTTAATCTCAAAGGGGAAATTACTGGTTTGCTCAAACTGTTTCAAGCTCTGTTCACTGATTGGGATGATAATTGCAAGATTATCCTTGACTGCAATCTGCCAGTCTCCAGAGATTATAGCCATTATGAGGCAACCGCTCCCAGAGGAATTATTGTTCCCATTCACCACTAAGTAACGCTAAGGATTTGATCGGAGCATCCTTCTCTCCCTCCAGGAGACTGAGGAATCCATGAATACACTATCTGAGGTTGTGATCACACATACCCGAGTTATTCTAAAAATGGAGTTTGAAAAATATGTATGTCCACACGAGCAAAGTTTTGAAATAAAAAAAACTCCATCAAATCCTCCTAAACTGCTGTAGAGTATTCCAATTCAATCCGATAGATGGCAGCCAACTCCTAAATCCTGATGTTATATCAGCCAATAAGAAGCTTGCAAACTTACACTTTTACACTCATTGTTCTTTCCATGAATAAAGCAGCTCACAAAGAACAAACATTTTTTTTCTCGCCATCTTTACTACTTTTACTATTTTGCTCTCAAAACGTATTTATCCGAGACTCTGTTTCTTTTTGTCAAAACTTAACTTGTTTTTCATCTAGTTTCTGTTTTTCTTTTCCGCATATGCACAACTTTAAACCATTAGATTATAATTGTGAAGTCGAAAAAACAGACTGTAAAAAGGCTAACATTTTCCAAAAATAAAAAAACATGAGCTAAAGTGCGGTAACTTTTTCGTTGGATCATTAATATTTTTACGTCAGTTTTTTAACAGAAGGTGATAATGTACTGCCACATCAGGAATAGTGACTTTATGTAAAGTGAAGTTGTCTGTATGTTCACATTCATAGTTTTATGGAGGTTGTGCAATGTTTTATAAGTGCTTGAAACGATGTTGGCATGGACCAGTCGCAGATTAGGATCCTTAACTCCTTGAGAAGGAGTTAAATATCAGAGTTTTAACCTGGCTCATCTCACCTTCCCCCAGCAGTTTGAAGAATTTATAGCTGGGCGTTGACACATCCCCCTTTGCTGCTTGTCGGGCTCATAGATGAGACCTGGCAGAGGCTGAAATGTTTATTGGCAGAGGGCAGTTGTGCAGGAAGTTGGTTCCAGCGAATGGTTTTCTCTTAATTAAACCATGTCAATTTCAGGAAGGGACTGAGAAAGGTCCTTCCCAATTTACCTGATTGTTTTGGCTGTTGAAAGACTTTTCATCATTACATCAGTTCAGGAGTGAAACAGGGAGCTTATTTGCCAATTCTTTTGGCACAAGGGGATGTATTTGTGTGCCTGACTTTTTGTGCTTTGTCCTTCACAGCAACGAGATCCTCACAAAAGATCTTCGGAGGACTCCAAAGTAAGAAGAGATTTTGATTGTATTTCAATGCTTTGTACAATATAATTTTTTAATTTGTTTCATCCCCAAAACACCAGATTCCACCAGATTCCTCTTGTGATTTGTGAAGGGCGTTGAAATGTTTGGTGATTTCAGGAGGAATTATCAGTGTGAAATCATTTCACAGCAGAAACCATTGGTTTGCAGCTAAACAATATATACATATTAAATGAGGAAACAATATACTGCTTCAGAATGCAGCCACTAGATTGCTGATTGGCACTAAAAAGTGAGAGCACATTACCCCAGTCCTAGCCAGACTGCCCTGGCTCCCTATCTGCTGTAGACCCAGTTCAAGATTATTTTAGATATTAGTTTTAGGTCCTTTAAACGTATATGTTTGTAAAGCATTAAATTAACTAGCTCCTCAATTTTTGAACCCGCCCCTAATTTCTCAAAAATACCTCTCGATCCCTGCGCTCAGTGGATTTTTAGCCATTTGTTATTGCTACAATGAGGTTGAAAACTGAAGGTAAAGCCAAATTGGCGCGAGATATATTCATCTGTGACTTCCGTTCTCTGAAGTCGAATGAAATATTGACGTAGTTGCCGTTTAATGGCGTCTGGGAGCTACCGAAAGTCTATGACCACACGAGGGGGCTACAGAGCTATAGCTCCTTGAACGCTCTCTTCTTAACACAGAAAAATAAAGTGTTTGCAATATATTTCTATTCATGCATCTGGCAAACTGTGTTTTTGTCACTCTGTGTTCGGCCACCAAAGAAAAAAAGTTTCTCCCTATTGTTCCACTTCTAATTTAAAAATGTATTCTCTTTCCTCTTCTTCTCTTCCTAGCTCATCTTCTTCTATGAGCCTGTCCCAAATAGCGCACTTATGGACTCATGGACTTGAATTACGCGTGCCCACGATGTGACCAACTCTGTAGGGTGTCCCACCTGCCATTTTTAAGCTCGGAAGTCTGCTCATTAGAGCCCTCCATGCGGCCTTTTGCGGTCTTCGGCAAAGCTCACATCAACGCAGACTCTATGAGCTCTTACAACCCAGAATTCTTTGCGAATGACCGATCAGACAATTGTTGGGAGGAGCTTACACAGATCGGAGATATGAGAAGAAGAAATCCCTAAAGTGACTCTTAAACATGTTAAACATGCAAATTTATCTGTGGGATCCCTTTTCAGTTTTTAGCAGAAGAACTATTATACAAGCAATCATTCTTTGAAACTGAGGTTCCCTGGCCTTTGCTCATTTTCTGTGAATATATAAATAAATCGGAACTAATTTTAATTTAACGTACATTTGCTGTTTATATCACTTGCTTCTTGGCTAAAGTAAATGTCTTTTAAGTATTTTAACATCACATGTCTTGATTGGGTGAATTAAAATCCTCAAAAGTGAGTGGGTCCACCAGACCAGCAAACATTGCCCAAGGATCAATACTATCAACACCACACAAGGGTTAAGATTGATGCAACATTTAAATGCTCCACAATTTTTAAATTAAAGGATAAGCATAAATGTATAGTAGGTATCATAAAATTTCAGCCTTTTCTTCCACACATCACTGATCCCCTCCCTCTACCCACCCTAACTAATCTTCCTATGACCTCTATGTCTTTAAATTACTGATTTCAAAATCAAAACCAAATTGGGGTTTTCCCATGTTTTAACCAGTGATTTAACAATGAAATTAATCATAAACAGAAAGTATATCAGATTTACAAGTTTTTCTGAAGTAAAAAAAACCTGATAAAAGACCATTGTTCAACGTTTTTATTTGTTATTCATCTCTTAGGTAATGGTAATGCAGGAAGGAGCCACTTCTCTGTTCGGGCAGCATCTGAAGCTGCCCACATTACCCAGCAGCTCATTGACCCTGACCTTCTCAGAAGCCAAGAAGAGCAAGCCTTTCCCAGGGACAAAGGTGAGTGTGGATCCCCGGGCTTGAGAGGCTGGACTTTGAACAAACCTTGCATGACACGGTGCCGCTTTTAAAAATCCCCAGTTTGTCCATGCAGTCTGCTTAATCCTGCATATTTGGCAAGTTGAAAGACGTTAGGGGCCATTTTAACTCTAAGGAATTTCGAGATGTGAAACTTGGCTTAAGACGAGAATTTCTTGCCTCCTGAGAAAGCACATGCGAGCATACCGATGGTGCAGACAGAATGATGGGGTGTCCTGTTACAACAGCATTTAGCTTGTGTGAAAAAGAGCCTTGTTTTCAGACACTAATGGTGTTGCACATCTGTTTTTTGGAAAAGAGCATTTGAATGCAGAATTTTCACACAAAAATAAAATAAAACAACAATTAGCCTTACTTTATTTCTACCACTTATTTCTACAATGTACATGATACACTGAGAGGTAGGGCTATCGTAATTGGTAGGACTCCGAATGAATTCACGTTTGTTCACTTGCATCCCACGTTCAGATGGCTACTCCGCAGGGGGCTTTTTGCTTGTCTCACACCTTTGCTGTTTAATGTTGGCTCAGTTATGCTACTTACCCTTGCATGGCGCTCAGGAGGCAGCAGGGAGCCATTTTACAATCTTTACATCTCTTCAAGATTTGATTAAATAACTTTTATTGGCCTAACACCAACAAGACGAGTTTGGGAATTCTTATTAGATTCTTCTTCAAGTTTTTCTTCTTTGTTGATGTTTCCTCTTGTGAGATAAACATGACCGTATGTGTTGAGCACCACACAGCTGCTCTTGATCTGTTTTTGGACATAATCAAAAGAGCCAACTTTCAATTGCCACAATAAAACAGGCAACATGACAGAGACAAACTATTTGCTCCGCTAGATGTGTGCACTTGCTTCAGCAATTATTGTTTTGTGGATTCGCGGGCAAGACGTTGAAAAAGGGGAATAGGATAGGACCTAGAATCAATTCCTGTGGAACTCCATAGGACAGTGGAGCACAGGAGAACTCGCAGTCTCCCAGCCGCTCCGACTAATCCAGCTCTGATAATGAAATCTGAAGAACTGTAGTATTGATGAGCATTAACAGTTTGATCTATTAGTAGCTTCTTTAATTATTTCAAATTTTCCTCTCACAGTTAACAGGCCATGAACTAGATTTGCGTCACTATTTATTGTTCTTTGTGGATGTCCAATTATATAGATTTTTTAAAATTATGAACAAAACATGATTTAATTTTCATTGACAGAAAATATGCCTAGATGTGTGATGGCCTTAAGGTATGGTCACATTAAGGTTCAGAATGTGAAGACGATGGAGCAAGCATTAAAGAAATCTAGAGTCATGATAAATTCTTGTTTTTCCTATAACAATGATCTCAAGCTATTGAGTCTGGAAGTCTGAGTCTTTCAATCTGCTTCCGCCAAACTTTTCGAAGTTCTGTTGGACCTTGTTCTTTTGAACACAAACTCTCGTCTCATTTAAGAGCTTCTCTTTTGCATGAGCATTACCAAAGATGAAAAAAATCTTCCTCGGGCTTCAGTTTTTCACACCATAATCCAGACGCACATGAAGAACCCATAAAATTCTCAAATATACAAAGCTTGTTTAAAGGAAAATAACAAAACAAAACGAAAGCTCATATTTAATTTTTCCTTTTCTCTGCCTTACACTGACTCTGAAACTGAATTTAAAGGGAGCACAACATGGATTTAATGAGGAAAGGCAGGTGGGACGCTAAAGTAATAGAAAAAAATAATTTGAGGAGTGGGGTAAAGATGGGATATAGTAAGGCAAATGGAAACAGAACAAAGCAATGGGCTCACAAAACTACAAAAATATGAACACCTGGCCATTTAGAACTCTAAAGCTTCACACAAAACAAGAGAGTAAACACAAAACTTTCTCAGCCACATGCAAACATCAAGAGCTAGTGATAACAGCCATAAACAAAGCAGGACAGGAGTGTGTCGTGAAGAACTCCCAACCAATGCAGTCCACAAGATACACAACTCAATGCAAAGCATGGTTGTGGAATGTAGCACCAGAAAAACCAGCCATTTAAAGTGCCAGGATGATGCTCTAAATACCTTCGGGTTTTTGTTCAACCCTGTTTCAAGAGACTCACCATTAGTTTCAATCAAGTCTGGAGAACTTAATCGGTGGAATCAGGTGTGTTCAGTTAAGTTAGGAGTGAAACTGCAAAGCTGCTGCCCTTTATGAATTAACATTGCGATCATTCACATACTCTATATATTACGAAAAATTATAGTGTAGGGCTATTGTTTTGTTGAAGTATTTTGCATTTAAAGATAGAAAAAGTTCTGGACGTAACATTTAATTTTACAAAAAAAAAAAGGAAAGTAGTTTTAATTGTTCCAACAGTGGAGAAACCAAAGCAAAAAAAAAAAACAAGACACAAATAGTAAATGGATTTCAAAAATGATTTTTTTTTTACTCTGCACTCTGCTCATTTCACTCTGCACTTATCAGTTATCATCATTTAGAGGGTATTATCCGTTACCACAAACACTCTGTGGCTTAGCGTGTCAAAAAACATCTAAACTCCATTTTGATCGACAAGGTCGGTGATGGGAAGACCCTGTGATCAGAAGGTTGCAGGTTCGATCCCCAGATTCACCGAGTTGAAGGGTGTTGGAGTGATGCCCTAATGTGGCCTTACCTTAAGGAGTTGTATGTAACGGAGGGTAGTAGCTAAGCCACACCTACTTTACTTGTTCCGAAGTAGTTTATTCTAAAAATATTTTAGAACATTTTATGGTTGATTCATTGTCTTGAATACAACTGAAACCACTTAAACTTTGACAAACACGACAGGGTCAAGTTTCTCAAAAAGTACAATCAGGTTTGATCACACATCATCACGTTTCTTTGATTTATTTTTGGTCTCCAGTGCAGTTTAACTCGTATCCTAATTGATTTCGCTAGCTCTTACAGTGAGGCTTGTAGAGTTCCTGCCGCACATGGAAACAGTTCCCAATGCAAACAGGCCTCTGCGTTTGATGGATTACTAACAGATCAGGGGTCATTCTCACCACCGATGTCCCCTGCACCACTACACAGACTTCTTCAGTAAGAGCTAAACCACACAGTCTGCGCTCTGCTGTCCTTCTCCGCTTCTTCTGAGGTTTAAGATTGGTTTGAAGGTTGATTGACTGACTGTCAGCTGTAATCGTTCATGCAGAAGGATGTTTTGAGATGGATAAACTGCTAAATAATCGATAAATGATTCTACACTTTTGAAGCTAAATGGTGGCCTAAACTTAAAACTGATTACTTTTTTAATTGTACGTAATAGTAGCAATGTTTTTTGTTCAAACACACAAATGACTTTCAATATATTTGTAGAAATTTGGATAAAGAACGCTCTGCAGGTTTCCAGCTTAGCTATGCTATAGCGCCAACAAGAGGCCACGGGTGGATTTTTGAAGCAACCCCAGGATGAACACAGAGAGGGGTTTACTAGGTCACATGTTTAAACTTTATTCCCTTACAAAGCAAATAAAGTGTAAAATAAGCTCCTCATACTTCAAACATTTTGCTCTGAACTTTAACAATGGATACTTCCATAATTACTAGTATTTATGCACTGATTTGGACGTTTTTAAACATAATTAAATTATTATTAAAGGTGCAGAAGTTTGGCCCTTTTAAATGATTTATTATAAATATTTGACTCCTCCAGACTAACACTGCACCCTTAATAACCTTCAAAACTCAGTATTTATCTTAAACAATGTGTTTGAAACCACTTGTTTTTCAGGGCACAACCATTTGAGTTGTGTACGATCTGTCCCTCTCACATGCTTTCACTATGCCCCCTATTGGGTTTTAATTTAGGTTTTGCAGCCATTTCCGACAAATGCGTTAATCTTTTGTTGAGCCAAAAACACTTTTTTGCCCCAGAACATCCAAAAACATGCTTTCTTTTCATTGTTTGCCCGACGCAGTTCTACTACCATTACACTACTGGGTTAGTCGGCATGTACGTTCTTCATTGAGATGAGCTGCATTAGCTCTTCATCTGATTGGTTATTGGGAAGTATTTTGACCAATGGCAGTGGCTATGATCATCAAGCCGTTTTGAGCTCCCAGAAAAAGCAAATAAAATTATACAAACATGCATGAACCAATCTGGATATGACTCGAGGCATGTTTTTGATGAGGAAACATTAATAAAACATTCCAGAAATTGAGTTGGGTGGTTGGTTTCTGCAGCTATGGTTCAGACTGCTTCATAAAGTATCAAGTCCAAAATTGATTGTGACCTTTTTGTAGTTGAAATGTGTGGTTTATGTTTGAGCAAAACTTTGTTATTCTTTGCAAAGACTCTGCACATAACTTTTTTTAAATGATTAGTGTTATATATTTTTTGTAACATAATTTAATATATTAAAATTGTATGTTTTTACAACTATATTTAATTTGTTTATTGATGATTCAAGTAGGTTTGTTTTTTATCAATAAAATAATTCTTATGTTAGACATCAGTTTTTTTTAGACAAACTAAAAATGTATCAGTACTTCACTTGAAAAATATATATGTATAAAAAATCAAATAATTTCATTAAAATTTATTATTTTGTAAATGCACTTTTATTGGAGTGATCCCAGGAAATGAAGAAATTAATCTTATCTCTAATTTATTTATTACAAGAGCAAACAACATGTTGGATTCCAGCAACTGATCTCAAAAACCATTCTTGATCTCTTCTGTTAAAGAAAAATCTCAATCAGAATGAGAAAAAATGTATTGACTATAAACTACATGAAATAAATCCTAAAATTGGAGGAAAACAGTCAGCACTGATAGCGTAGCTTTGCAGACTTGCATCCGGTGACAGAGATTTTCCTTGTCTCCTCTACACTGTCCTATCTAATAAAGACATTAAAAAGCCCCAAAAATATCTTTTAAAAAATTGGAAGAAAACAGACGCCCTTAAACAGTCAGTCACTCACCAGTTTTTAGTTACTGGAGACAATCCACCTAAATGTCCCTCATGACAAGTGCGACTATCTTTTGAGCATATTTTAGTTAACTGCATAGTTTTTCGAGGAAATAGTTTTTTTAAACCTATCTAAATAATAATAATGTAATGTTTTAAAGTGTTCCTACTATGAAAATAGCTATTGAAGCTGACTTGAGGTTAAAAAAAGAGAGAAAGATTATTGATGAACTCAGATTGCTCAAACAAATGAGAAGGTATGTTTGTAAATCACCTGAAATCAATCCATATGAGACTGCAGCCATTTATTTGCATTTGACCTTGACAATGTTCCAAACATTTCAAAGCTTGATAAGGTTTAGTCATTTTCTGTTAAGTGGAGCCAATTCAACATCATAAAAGAGTGTTTAGAGCGAGAGTCTGGACGGGTCGGGACAGCTTCTCTGTCTAGACTCTTTAACAGCTTAACAGCGTCATTGACTTATTGACAGGAGCTAGTTAGCTTGACCTGAAGATAAGAGTGCAGGTCGTTAAAGTCAAGGAAAGGCTCAGAGTTGACCCTTCCCCGGAGGAGTCACTGCCTCGATCGTTGTGGAAAATAGCTTCTGGAAAGGTTTCACATCTGCATTTGCCTGTTTGCTTGCGATCACACATCATTTGTCGATTATGATGGTCAGAACTGTCAGTATTTGAATATCTACCACAGGTGTAGCTATAACATGTTGTTCTTTATTTTACTAACAAAAAGACAAGCAGTCAGTTTGTGAGTATGCTGGAGAACACCCTTATAAACTGTAGTTTAATAGCAGCAGTGTTGTGGAAAGCCTCGACTGCCCATGAATGCTGCTGTAGATTGTTATTAGTAGTGCCCAGGGTTAAAATGAAAATGCATGAAAAGAGAAAAAAGTTGATTGTTGGTGGTTTCTTTACTTTATCATTATCATTTAATTTTTAAAGTAACTGACAACTGAACTACTTAATTTATTTTTGATTGTTGGTTACAGAGAGTATGTAGAAAAGTGTTGAACTCAAATCTGATTATTCCTCTGAGGTTATTGGCTTACATGCACTGTTTAATTTCTGTATGTGCGATAAAACACTTCAACCTGAAAAAAAAAGAACTGGTTTGGGCAAAAAGGTATTTCAGAGATGAGGTTTTTAAGACTTTTTTTATGGTCGGTTCTAAATAGCACCTTCGGAGACTTGTGCCAAAAAAGGTTCTCCAAAGATCTAGGGGTACTGCGGTGTAAATTACATAAGTCATTTTGTGTGAGACCAGTGTACTGGATAACAGAGTAAACTAAAATAGTTGCAAATAAATTGCTGCAGAAGTTCTAGGTACAGAAAAGGTTCCAGTGTCCAAGTGCTGCTAGCAAAGAGGGATGGAGGGGAGCTAAAACTTCAAGGGTCTTATGGCTTGAAGGAAGAAGCATTCTTTGTGCCATAAAGTCCTGTTTACAGCTCTGAAGTGCTGGTCAGAGGGAATAAATCTAGAGTAAAAAATCTATATTAATATTGGGAAAACTCTCATTGGTTGATCAAATTAATCCCTGGTCACTATACAGCACAGGAATTCCTTAAATAGGCAAAAGCAGTGGTGTAATGGAGGAAGCCACAGTGTTTAAAGGTGTCTCTGACTTACCCCCGTAAAAAACAGTAATCTCAAGGTGATCCTCTCCACAGAAATACTGGCCAAACAAAGACGTCCTGTCAACTATATCTGCTTAATAGTCCTATTTGAAAATAAAAGTTATAACCTTGACTTGAATAGGGATTTCAACTGGCAGCCAGTTCTGATCAAAAGGCATACAAGTGAAGTTTCAGTACCTCCGTGGATGAGTCAGAAACTTGACCGTGTAATTCTGTACAGACTGTAGTTCAGTTAGGAGGGGAAAAATATGCTCAAATTTATTTGGATTGTGTAGAAATCAGCTTTTAATGCACTCAATCTCTGCATTCACACCAATACTGGATGTTTGATGTAAAAGGTTAAACGTCAATGAAAGCACGTCATTGGGATTTTGGTATTGTGCTGCAAACAACACAATATATTTGTGCTGCGTTTGCGGAGTATTCAGTAGTAGCCATGTGAAGGGTGGGGCACTCTTGCTTCCAGCTGAATCTAGATTTAACGTTTTTTTTGCGTGAGGCTTGATCAGTTTTGGTCATTTTCTTTCTAATTCTATTATTTTTTGTCATTACAGGATGGCTCCAAAAGCAGCAGTGCTCTTACTACAACTAACATAATCAGTGGCAGCTCCCTCAAGCTTCACAAACCCTCCAAGGACCATAAGGAGCAGAAGGACAAGCTTTCCAAAGAGTCCAAAAGTGCCTTCAGAGATTTCAACAAGGATTCTGCAAAACTCTTTAAAGACTCTAAAAAACCCAAAGAGAATCAACCAATTCAGGAAGACCGACCCATTCCACAGATGGGATTCAAGGAGCCCAAGAGTGTGTCAAAGGAGCCACGGCCAACAGAAACAAGCTACTCAAGCATGGGGCCGACTAAACGACGACCTGTGTTGGACGGTGAAGGCCATATTCCCAAAAAACAAAAAAACTGTTTTTCGGAGAGCTCGCAAAAGCAGCAGCCTTGTCCTCCGCTGGTGCAGCACCATCATTTGGATAAAAAGCTTTTGAAAGACAAGCCCCCTATCCGCCACAGCAAGTTACCAAATGGTGACCTTCCAGAAAAAAGGAAGCCACATGCGTTACCGTCATTCCGGGATGTTGTGGACCCTAATGACTCTGACATGGATGATGACACGTTCGCAAGATCTGATGTAAGTATATCTGCATTTTTGTTTTTATTCTACCAAGGAAAATTTTAAAACAGTCAATTCAAATGTGATTTTTCTTCAAATCAGATAAAATTCAGATTTTGTGCCGGCTCTTGCTATGTATTCAAAACTATTCTAATCTTAAATGCATGGCAATTTTTTTTTCATTTTATGGAATATGTTTGAGAATTCTTATTTTTTGCTGTCTCTGAGTGGGTTTGTTAATATTTCATTCCTAACCATTTGGAATCGGTGGATTCATTAGGTACTACAGTCTTCAACTCACAAGAAGCGTTTTGATACGTGATACGTGAAGAGGTCCTTCAACTCCAACAGGGTGTTACCTGTGCTGCCAACTTCTTTGTAAGAAAAAGTGCTCTAGGCTACTCCAAAAGTCCATAAAACTACCTGTCTGGGTGCAGTACATGGTTGAAAGCTTTAGAAACCATTAGAAAGCAGCTCTTTGGAGAGCACCATTAGTCTCCTGCCAGTACTGGAGAACCTCGCCCCCTTTAGATGTAAATTGCTTTGAAGCATTTTTCATTAAATCAACATTTGTAAATTTGAGAAAAAAAGCAAAAAAAAGTCCTGTAAAAATCATTTAAATAATGACTTGCAAAATTACCTTGGTGTACTTAATTCAGAAGGTCTGTCCTGTTGCGTTCCCTGAGGTTATCCAGCAGAGAGGCTGAGTCCAGCTCTGTGATAATGGAGGTCTGCTGTGGACGGGGGATCTAATAAACTCAGTGGGTGTCCTGGAGCTGAGGCCCATGTGTCTGGCTTAGATGCTGAAACTGCTGCTGATTTCTGCTGTCTGGTCTGGGACTCTTTTGTTAGGGTTTTCGAAGCTGGATGTACCCTTTTTTCACATTGCTGTTCAATGATTAGTTTGAATCAATGACAATTTAAAGAAACACAAAATTACTGTTATACTTATAAATGTGACTGTCTTGTTTGAAAAGGAAGTTTTGGCATCATTCATCACTTGTTTTCTGAATAAGAAAGTTTCTGATAGGATGATTGGAGCTTTGGCAGGGCGACCAGTGGCAAGGTTCATTTACCTTCAGTGAGAGAGCGGCTCATAAATCGGGGGTGGTTTTATTGGCCTAAAGGCTAGCGCTGAGAAGAGATTTATGCTTTAATGACACCCGAGGAGAATGGGGAAAGGACACCATGAATAGCGAAGAGATTTTCCTTTAAGCCTGTTCTTTAAAAAAGAAGGAAGGAAAGAAACTTCAGTGTTTGTGACAACTGACAAAAACCAGGCGTTGGTTTTGGAGCGTCTGCGGGACTGTAAGGCTCTGGAGGTCATATCTTTATGGACATCAGTTACGCATGCACACGCACGCACACGCGCACACACACACTCACAAATAAACAAGTAAGTGTTAAGAAGCTCAATTTTAAATAATTTGTTGCAAACCTTTTGAGTTAGCTTTGCTGATAGAGATCAGTGTCTGTGATTGTTGGTAATGTAAGCTTAATTTTTGTGTTTAGGCTTATGTTAGAAAAATATAATGTTATTTATACAATACAAACACAGTTACATTATTTTGATGTAATAGTTTTTAAATTGTCCAAAAAATTATAATATATTTTTAATTTCTGACAAAGTTGTAAAGTGGTTATATGAGTAAATTAACCTATATATATATATATAGTGTGTGTATATATATATATATATATATATATATATATATATATATATATATATATATATCTATATTTATAGTGTGTGTGTGTGTGTGCGTGTGTATTGGTAACTTACCTGCTAAAAAAAATCTAAATGTAGTGGTTAAATTAAAACTAGAATCTAACTCACTCTGTGTCAGTCGTCATGTTTTTTTTGTGTGCTTTTTCTTCAACATACAAAGCTAACATACAGAAATCTATTTATAAAGAACTATGCAACTGGCTCTAATGATAATCAAGGTATGCTTAGTACCTGGCGTGACAAGCAATGTTCGCATTGTTTTTTTTATACATTTCTTTTCTGCATTTTAAATAGGATGACATCCAACAAGTTTTCAGAGTGCCTGTTTATCAACATACGAAACTAACATGCCGAAATCTGCTTCTAAAGATGGATAACTCTGAAGAAAACTGACTCTAAGGATTATCAAGATATGCTTAGTACCTGGTATGGTATTATGATATTATGGTATATGGTAATATGATTGATGCTGAAGAAAACAGCCATTTCTCCATGGATTAGTTTTACAAGGCACAATGTGATGATTGATTTTGTTAGAGGCACTAATTAACTAATTTATGAAAGCTATGTCACTTGAAGTAGAGTTAACAATGCAGTACGTGTTTCATAAACTGTGTTATGTGTTATGTAAACCGCAGAAACCTTCATCAACAAGCTGCAGCTCCAGCATTTGTATTTTGTAATTAAGTGGTAAACTACTGTGTAAGATGCAAGACACACCACCTCCACTTTCAAACTTTCCCCTTTTTTTACAGACTCATGACTGTTGACTCTCAATTTGTCATTAAAGGTGTAATTTTTCCATCACGTCCCCTGCCAGGTTTTTCTTGTTGGCACACAGAAAATCCACCTATTTCTGTTGAATATATTGTGTTTTTAAAAATGAGCTCTGATGTGGTGGGAAACCTGGCTTTAGGTTTGAGGAACTGGAGTTTTAAAACTGAAAGCGGTTTGTGCATCAAAGTATTGCCTTTAATAAGAAAGAGTCGCTGAAATGAGTCCTAGTGGAAAGCGAATCTTTTAGCTTTCAGGCTCGCATGTCACACCGTGGACATCCAGGGGGTGGCGCTACGGTTAATGGACGTCACTACAGCCATCGAGCCATTTGAGCTCCCAGAAAAAGAAAATGGGATTACACAAAAATGCATTAATCTGATTGACATAAGGCAGAATCAGCACAGGCCAGGCTTGAAATGTCAACATCACAACAGGAATTAAAAGTCTAAAAAGTTGAGTTTAGATGATAATGAATTAAAAAGATGCTTAAAAAGAGCAAAACAGAGCAGCAAATAAATAGTTAAGCACTTCAGCCAATAGCAAACTAGAGCTGAAAGGAGTAAAAGGCCAGTCTGTAACTTGATCCTTAAATCTGTTTAGATGACGTCCTTCCTTAACCAAGAGCTGCAGGGGATTGAAGGGAGTGGGACAATGGTCCTAAAGCTGAGCGCTTCCCCGTTTGAGATGCTCAGCTGGATTTATGAGCCCACAGCAGAGGCGATGGTCGTAAAGCCTCATGCATGCTGTGTACTGTTGCGAGACACCACCTGCTTTGCTAGACTAAACTGAAGCCCATCTGAGCAAAGTCTTCAGCTTTGTTGCCGATTATTGACATCAGAAAGATCCTGTTTTTTTTATTCTTTAGCTCAACTCCTAAGATGTAGAACAAGCAGAAGAAATACTGCGCACATTTTTGATTTTGTCCATTTGGGTTTAACATGTAGTTTATAAAGTTTTAAACGGAAATAATTACATTAGATATTTTCACTTTTTGACCATTTTAGATTCTTTTGGATGTTGATAATTAAATGTTCAATTTCTTTGAGTCAAAAAGACATCATCCTCAGCTGATGACAAAATATTTTTATCTACAAATCTGAATAAAGTAACCTGATCCTGAAGAACAGACAGATGGCGCTAGTAACAACAAAGTTTGCATGCTTGACCTCAATAGAAAAAAGAACAAAAAGGGTTTGTTTTAATGCATTGTGTTTTCGATGGAAGCTAAAAGTATATGCGGATGCCAGCGTAGGCTTTGTAAAAGTCCAAACGTAGTCACTCGTCTCTCCATGAAAACGCGTTCATTTAATTTAAGAGGCAACACTATCTATCTTTTGAATTACCACAAGCAACTCAACAAGCACAGCTCAGCCTCCTCAAACTGTGTTTTTGCCGCATTTACTATATCATCGAGCGGAACTGGAATGACATTATCAAGTGACACTTTTTGATTGACGTAATTACATCTGGTGGAAATCAGTTCAAACACAAACATAGAGCATTACGAGTTGAGCAGAGCTGTATCAAGCTGGTTTGAACCATTACTACAATCCGGTAGAAAAGTGGCATACATTTCCTCAAGCTGATGTTACTTTTCTCAGATCACTTTCTGATTTCCGTGAGCTGATTTAAGATTCTCTGTGTTCTGCTCTCTCCTCAATCAGGTGTCGACGAACCGCTGCTGTGTAAAAGTCTCTACACACCTATCCGAATTGAGATTCATTTGAGCATTGAATTCTGCTTGATGTTGATGACCTAATGCTCTTAGTTGGTGCTCAGGGGGAGTGGTGTGTCGTTCGTGAACTCTTTTTGTTTGGTGCGTGCGGATTACACTGATAATAATCAGAAGACACAGGTGAGCAAGTTTATTTACGCAGATTTGTTGCTCTATTTTAGAGTCTTTGTCGTAATGGTTTCCAGTAAATCTGATATTTTTTCCATATGAACAATATGAACGAATCATTCAAAGAAATCATTAATTACCAAGAGTCAAAAGAATGAAGCATCAAAATTAATTAAACTTCCCATCACTAAGAGGAGAACAGCCACGCGCCCGGCTGTTTTATAATCTCTGAGGGTTTTGTTGAACAACTCTCGCTGAAGATTTCGGTTTTTGGTTGTTTTCTTTTCTTTAAACTAGGTAAGTGGTTGGGGCTCAGTTATTCTCCTTTGGGTTTATTCATTTGTTTGTTTCACATGCTGTTCTCATTGGTTTGGGTTACTGAGGAGTCAGAGCAAGTGCCCTGAAGCAGGAGGTTCCTGCAAGCTTTTAGTTAATGGCTAAAATAGCCTACCTTATATGTTTTGGTTGTTTGCTGTCTTCCTTAAGTTTGTGTATGGTCAACTAGTTGTAACAATAAATTGTTATTGTCTGCTAACACGGGTCTTCCTTCTTTCTGCGCACTCATCCCAGGTTGATTATTCAAGGAAAAAAATTATGACCGTCCTCCCTAGACACTCCATCTCTAGGCCGTAACAGTCTAAAAACACTAAAAAGATGAGCGTCTGAATGTTCATATTCTCCTATGTCATGATTTCTTGTCCCTAATCACTTTCTTCTTGTTCGAAGTTTTCTGTTGTGACATTGACATGAGCGTGTGTATCAAGTGCCACCCAGCTGCTCTTTTATGTCCCACTCAAGAGCCAGCTTTCATTGGTCGCTCTACCTACAAACAACTTACGTCAATATGGTAGAGCCATTTTTTTTTCACAACCATCCATCCATCCATTTTCTTGTCGGCTTTCTTCCCTTTTGGGGTCGCCACAGCGGAATGAACCACCAACTCTTCTGGCATATGTTTTATGCGGCGGATGCCCTTCCAGCCGTTCGCGACCATCGTAGGTTTCACGTACAAACTTTAAACCTAAAAATTCATAGACGTGTGTGGTGACCTTAAGAAAAACAATCCTTTATAAAATGGCCATGCTAGAGATTCTTTTAGTATGTATAAATAATAAAACACAGCACTGATTAATGATGCATCATAGACTGACTTTTGTAATGGCCGTTTTGAAGCTTTGACTTGCTTAATAATTCAGGTTTTGTATTCACATTCAGAGCTATGCTGGTTTTTGCTGTTTGGTGGTCTACAAGTCACTTTAGACTATGTCCTTTCTTCATTAGCACTAAAAAGGTAATGTAGCGTTTTACAACACAGCCACAGCTCTGCCATCACTCAAATCTGAATGACAGCAAGACTCTCTGGATCCCAAACACTTCTGACAGCCTCTGTCCTTAAAGACTGTGCTTTTTTCCTCAGTGCTTTTATTGTCCAAGGGGTGCAGGGCTTCCTCCCTCAGCTTTTACAAGCGTCTCGTCTGGAAGAGAGCTCACTCCCATCAGAGAAAGTTGGCCTGATTTACGGCACAAGACCCTGACGATGCGTTTGATGTCAGCTAGAGGCTCACAGATGGACAAACAGGCAGTAAAATGCAAGAAAAAGAAAAGAAGGGAATGTTAAAAAAAAAGACTTAGAGTGAAGGGAAAAGAACTTCAAAGAAATGCCTTAACTCTTGCATAGGCTCGGCGAGCGGCAAAGTTAAGTGTCTTTACCACCCTGCTTGTGGGACTTTGGTAGCTCCTTTTGTCAAGTGGCTTCACGGGAGGCTTTTAGCACTCAGTCCCTGCACCACTAATGCCTTCAGACCAGAGTGCACCATGACTGGCTTACAGCACTTCCTTATAATCAGCCATCCATTCCTCTCTGTGTTCTTAATCATTTTTATTATGGTAAAGGACTTTCAACAGGGCTTGTTTAGGAAGTCCTCGAGGGATTGATGGTGTCTTAAAGCAGAGGGTGACTTATAGGCTGCACTGATTTAAACCTGTTATAGTAAAAAATATGGACAATGCAATGACTGCTATTGGGCCGTTTGTTTGGAGCTGGACTTGGCTGCTGCCATGACGGACAAAGACTGCACATGCGCAGAAGTGATTTTCAGGAGAAAATGGCGGTGACATATTTGTCCCAGCTCTGCTCATTATTCCCATTTATAAGAGGTAGCTTTATTAAGACGCAACTCGACAGAATTAGCAGCTGCAATTGCTTTTGATTGAGTATGATCTTTGACAACAAACATTCTCCAGCGCAGTGCAGGGATTGGTTCAGTGTAGTTGTCAACCACATAACCAAGCCTCCTTTTTTTTAGGAGAAATGAGCCATACAAAAATAAACTTTAAAGAGCCGCTATTATGAGTTTTTAAAAATGAGATCTGATGTGGTGGGAAACCTAGCTTTAGGTTTGAGGAACACCCTGCTGAACTTTTAAAACTGTAAACCCTTGCGTATCAAGATGTTACCTTCAACAAGAAAGAGTGGACTCTTCAAAAGTAGTTGAAAGTGAATCTTTTAGCCTAGCTCGCCTGTTACACCGCGGAAAGCCAAGACTTTAAAAATCACAATAAGGGCACTTTACAGCAGACAAAGTTTTTTTTACTCTATAGATATCGATCGCAATTAATCAAAACCGTTATTTTTAAACAACTTCCGCCAGACAAATGCGTGATCTTGTGGCTGACCAATGAAAGCTGGACCTTTTGATCATGTATAGAGTACTTTCTCGATACACACTCTCACTTTTATTTTATTCACACCAATCCGTTTTCCAGGTGTGTGAGCATAATTGCGCTCTGATAATACGCATAGGTGTGTGGTAGCTTTTAAGGCCAGTCTTTACTTGTGTGTCAAGCCTACAAATTTAAATTATCCAGCAGTGACTCCTTTGCGAAGTCGGCCTCACTCCTCTGAAATTTTTTACTTCACGTCAAGGCTTCACAGGACTGTTGCTTTTGTCAATGATGACGATAATGAAATTATTTTGTTGACGCATCTTTTTCTCGTGATGATAACTAGCAAAACATTTCTATGTTATGACGAAAAGTAGATGGGACACTATTCTATCTTTTTAAAATATCTCCTTCCACTGAACATCTTTGATATTATATAGACTGCCATTTTTGCTGCTTTTGGGTGTGGACGAAGGAGCTGATTGTTTTGAGAGTGACTTTAGGTTACTGAAATGTTAAATACATTGTCTCTTTCACAAACTATTTACAACTTAAGCTATTTCTCCTCATTCATGAAGCGAAAATTTTAGGTTGTAAATAAAATGTGAAATATTCTCATTTGAAATATGGTTGATTAGCATTATTTTATCACCAATATTGATCAGTGCATAGACCGCACGCGATGGAGCATAGAAATATAGATGCTTTCATTGATAAATGGGTGTGCATGAAGCCCTCACAGAACGCAGTTTCTAGGCTTAACCCACAACTATAGCTACACCAGCTCTGATGTGGAGCTGAAAGGCTGCTCGGGATCAGATAAGAAGCCATGGAACCCATCGGTAACTTTATGTTGATATACAAGCTGCTGAATCTGAGCAAAAACCATGCGGGAAATAAAAACATGGTCCAAAAGCTCAAGGACATTAACAAAAGTTGTAGTATTTAATGTATGGTCAAAGCAGTTTTTTGGAAGCAAGGCAAATGTTGGGTGTTTTTCAGGGTTTTTGCTTAATGTTTTGTGCATCACTCTGCACGCTCATATCACCCGCCTGGATTTAATCACATTGCTGAATTTCTTAAACAATGAAGAAGAGTCAGTGAATTTTCTCTGTCGGTCAATGTTGCCCCGGGTCTCCCAAGAGTTTTCCGAACTCATTCTTATCCACCGGCTCTAATGACCTGGCTAGAGCTATTATTAATCCCAGACTCACAGAGGAGCTGAATGGCTTCAGCATTCACATAAAGAGCGCAGCTTTAGTTTCACCAAGGACTCATCAGAGAAGAATGTAAACAAATTCATTCAGATTAACTTTAATAGCTTCTTTAGGTTTCCTCTCAGGCCGCACTCCAAGAGGAATTAGGTTAATAGTTTTGCGTGGAAGTTCTCATGCTGTTTTTTGTTTGCTCTTTCAGAAAGCTTGTTAATTTGTGAAGGCCACGAGAGAACAGAATTAAACTTAACATGACTTCAGAGGAGGAACTTTAATGTAACTTTAAACCTGTAAACTCCAGCCAAGCAGAGAGCCTGGAAGCTTGTAACAGAGTGCCTTTCTTTCTTTCTTTCTTTCTTTCACTCTTTCTTTCTGCTAGATCCTTGGCCCCATTCGCCACAATGAGGCTGATTTGTGTTAAAGCTCTATTTGCTCTGAAAGCCCTTGAATTGCAGTTAATCAGCCAAATTCGCTCCACTTACATTTCTTAGCTTTTACTCCACTAGAACTGGCTTTTTGTAGGAAGGGCCTCTCTTAGATATTTTTGTATAAAACTTTACTTGAGTAAAGTACATATCTCTTCTGGAAAATCCCTTTTATGAACTTTTACTACCAACAATTGTCCACAAATTAGCCTTCTTGATTGATTGATTGATTGATTGATTGATTGCCTTTATTTGTCACTACACTGTTACATGCAGCGAAATTGGACCCCTCCGACCAAGATATAGACAACACATTACAGGGGGGAAGACAGGTCGGTGAGGTAGCAAAAGGAAATAAGAAATATACAACAGGATAGGTGGCTAAAAAAACATGCCCCTCCCGCACTGTTCTTTAGTCAGAGCAGTGTGAGATTAGGGGAGAAAAAAGCCATAGCAACAAGCACATACAACACATTTCACGAAGACAAACATTGCAATTTTGGGAGATAGATACAGTCACAGCAGGCACAGACCCGAACGTAAGCAGCCATCAACGGCGCTGTTCAACGACCACACCCCCTAAGGCTGGGGAGGAAATCCCTTTTGGGTTTTGCTTGTTGGCACACAGAAAATCCTCCCATTTGCGACAAATATATTAATCTTTTAGTAAGCCAAAAATCACCCTTGACATACTAAAAACACAAAAAGCAAAAATTTTAGGCCTTTAAAAGTCAGTGTTCTAGGTCTTAAATATTTTTAATACATTTTCTGATGTCAATATAAAGCTCATCTGATGTTTTTTTTTTTCTTGCTTGGGGCTGCCAGAGATTGAGAAAATGCTCCTAAATTCTAAGTCAGAAAATATGCTTAAATGCTCAAAAACATAAGTATAGTTATGGTGGCCAGAGTTTGAGAAAAGTCATAAATGCTCAAAATCTTAAAAGTGATGGTTACAGTTGACACATATTGACATGAGACTCATAAATGTAAAAAAATATAAATGGAAAAGTTGGCGTTGCCAGAGATTGAGAAAATTTCCCCAAATGTAAAAAAAAATTTAAAAATTTATGTAAATCCTCAAAAACATAAAAGTGAGGGTTGCCAGAGTTAGGAAAGGACCATATGCTCTGAAATTGCATTGCTTGACCCGCTCCTGTTTTTAGTACAAAGCTATCAGTCTGCTCTTGTATCCATTTTTTTTAGTGATAGAAGCCCCAAACTACCTTTTGAAGCGCTAGAAAAGGACATACCTAACTACACTAATCCTCACCAGAAAGACATGTTGGCCTGTCTGAAGCCTCTAAAACAGTTATTGCTATTTTTCGAAGGGAATGCAATCTACACATGCATCAGTTCAAAGAACACATCTTTGAATCTCTAACATTTTAATTATTTAGAGCCTGTAGGAATGAGCAATTTCTGTAATTAAAATAGAGAAACGTGTACGTGTGTGTTCATAGGGAACCGTAGTGTGAGAATTGCCCCCGAGGCTTCTGTGGGATCATAAATCAGCCTTCGTTAGGCCAGGTGAATGGGAACACGCTGATTTACAGAGAGGAAGTGACACCGAAGCCTCATCAAAGCCTTTCGCTCAGAACTCGAGATCCTGAAGCAGCCTCACATCTAACCACTTTTGGGAGTCCTGTTTTAAACCCGTACAGTGCTTGCGCTCACTTGCTACATTTCAGTTGTGATGAAAGAAGCAGTCTTTCTTTATGTCCTGCTACTGTATGTCTCGGTAAAAACCAGCAAATGTATGTAGACTTAGGTTAGATTTAGGTCTAACGTTTGTGTTACGAGCAGCAACATTTCATACATGAAATTTGAAGTGAGGGTGTTTTGTTTTTGTATCTTGAGCTTGTTTCCCATTTTATATATTCTGTAGGCTCAAATGGTCAGGTAAGGATACCTGGGAGTAAACAAGCAATCATGAGGATGACCAAAGTTTTACCAATGTCTTATATTCAAGGAGTGAATTTCTAAACGTATGTTTTTCTAATTTTCTTCAACTTTTTCTTGTTTTCCAGTCGGATCAAGCCAGCCCGGCGAGCTCTAGCTCCAGTGCCAGCTCCGGATTTAGACGGGGACACAAGCGCCAAGGTAACTTTCCAAGAAGAGTAGTTGCTAATGCCTCATTGAATGATAATAAAATGTTAATACAACATGGACAGCATGCTGTTTTCTTTACTGAAATTAACGGCTATTTTAATATTTATATTGTTAATAAATGACCAACCAAGCCTAAGGAGCCAATCTCAAGCATATGCAGTTACATTCTGAATGTTAGCTGTAGAGAAATGTAGGCTGCGTTTGCTGGCATGTGAGCAAACGAACTGAACTGTAACATACCTCGCCTTTCACGTCTGTAAGGTTTGTATACCTGCAGATAGCAGTTGCTTGTATTTTTATTCCAAGAAAGTGAAGTGCCAAAGCAGTGAAAAGGCAGCGTGTGCGATGAGCTGCTGACAGCTGGAATGGTGTTTGGCTCTTAAGACCAGGGAAGCGGCTCATTGCAGCCCTCTCCACCCAACTCAAATCACAATCCCAATCCTTGCTAAAAGACTGTCTTTAGTAACCACCTTTCCCTAGCCCCAAACAATGATTGGTGACGCTCCATATTTGTTCACTCTTGTAAAAATAAAACTCAACATCAACCAGAAGTAAAAGAGTAGTCAACAAATGTTCGATAAAATTAGTTGTTGACTCTTAAAGCATCTTTGACGTCGAAGAAGAGAGCATCAACCCGCTGGTCAGAATAGTTTGTTTGTCTTCAAATGTAATAACCCTGATGATGTGTAATTGTAAATGAATGACAATTTTAATTTTATATTCTTAATATAAGACCAGCATTTTAACAGCACCTGAACATAGATATAATTCTTAGTTGTGGTTGGACACTAGCTGTAGAGAAAAGTGCTATTGACTCATCAACCTGACGTCAAACAACTAGCACCAACTTGTTGCCTCCTGTAGGCAGGACATACTGAAACCATGCTACCCGACTACAAACTAGAAGATGCTTTCATGTGTGCAACCTTTGTGTACCTGTAGATGGCAGTATTGCATGTTTTTATTCCAAGAAACAAATCAGCTTTTAAGAACCGGTTAATTTGGGCAGAAAGATGGCGCAGTGGTGGAATTGGTCGTCCTGTCAAGGGAAGGTTGGTGGTTCTCTCCAAAAATGTGTCTTTTTTGTCGGTTCCACCTGGAGTCACGATACTACAAGACAAACAGATTCTTTCAAACTTATCGTGGCTCACAAAACACCAGTTGCCTCTATCATGCATTCTTTTAAACCGTCTGAGAAAGATTTTCTTGCTTTTGCTAGTTTAAATGCCAGCAAAACACTTGCTCTGGTGCTGTACTCTTAAATCACTTTTTGACAGAGTCTGTAAAGTGGCTGTCAACCTTTGAGCCACACTTTCATGCGCTGAGTGTTTGCTATCGTCAAGCCTTAACAACCAATCAGAGCCTTCTCTTTCGCTGATGGCCACAAAAAACCTGTTGCCGATAAAAAACTTCAACCGATGAAAACCTGGCAAAGACCGATCTGCAGAACAAACTGAACTGACACGCCTCACCCATGTGAGGCGTCTGCCGACGGTCGATCTTGGTGTGTCTGCAACTCTTTTATTCCCATCAACAAAAAATGTTCTCTTCTTTTCTTCTTGTGGATTTTTTTCCAGCACTGGGCCCTTTGCACTCAGTGATTCCGGATTTACACTCCGGGGAAAACGAGGAGGATTCTGAGGAGGACGATGACAACGAGATGGACTCGGACGTGGAGCGACCGATTCACACTCAAATGACACACCGTCACCGCAGGTAAACAGCGCTGAAAAGCCTGTTTTAAATATATCCCTGTCTGCATATCATGGTGTGCGTCTGACAGCCGGATACTCCGAAGAGGATAATGAGTAGCGGAACATGTCATCTTTTTCAGGGTGAGCTTAAGTGATGGCAGTGAGAGTGAAAACAGCTCGAGCTCCTCACCACCGTCCCGGAATGACCCACCGGCTCTACTGAAGACCAACAGTCACCAGGTGAGGGCTTAACTATCACCGTCCGATTATTATTTGTGCTCTTCATGATCAAGTCCTGGGTTTATTGAGAGAATGGCTGAGAATGTATGCAGTTAAAACTTATGAATGCTCTAACCGCATACTCTTGTTTTTCCATGAGTGATATCTTTTAAAGAATGTCTGTGATTTGTGTTTTTTTTTTTGAAAAAAAATCTTAGTTTAACTAACATGGTTAATTTCTCTAAAATAACAGTAGGTTATTGTGTGTTTCAATTTTCCTGTTTTAATATCTTGGTCACAAAGATTCTACAATAAATTTGTCCATGTGGGGTTGTTGAATGTAGTTTTTAATGTGTATTTTGATTAATTCCATAGTTACATGATGTGAAGAGTCCACTGAAGCAAACCAAGATGGACAAAAGTAAAGGCATTGATTGTGACAAGGTAAACCTCTCTTTACTTTCTTGCATTAGTGCTGCATTTAATTTTATTTTACACATACTGTTAGATTAATTTCCATCATTCCATCATATATTTAATGATTATAATGAATAATGAAAAAGACAAGGAAAAAGCAACTAAAAACTCTTCTCTTCATGGAACACGCACTATGAAATAAAATCAATTTTTTTCTTTTCTCTTTATTTTCTTCTGCTATGGTTTATTGATCAATTAATTAAACTTCTACTACGAGCAAACTAGGATAGACTTTGATGTAACAAATTGCAGATTGTCTCTCCCCTACTGTAAGTCGCTTTGGACAAAAGTGTCTGCTAAATGCATGAATGTAAATGTACTATATTTGTTTCTATTCTTTTTTTTTTATAGACTATTTTGAATCAACCTTAAAAGCTCCATGCGTGACACCTGGTATAGTCAGTCATGCCATAGATGGCCATTTTTGTATGTTTGTGAGGAATAAATCCTCAGCTTAGAGCAGGGGTCGGCAACCCGTGGCTCTGGAGCTGCATGGGGCTCTTTAGCGCTGCCCTAGTGGCTCCCTGGAGCTTTTTCAAAAATGAAAAAATAAAAGGAAAAAGGTAAATATGTTTTTTGTTTAATATGGTTTCTATAGGAGGACAAACATTCTTAACGTTTTCCAATGCTGTAAAAGAGTGTAGAATAAATATTTAATTTCAACATTTCTGTCAGCGACGATTTGCGTCATCACCCGCGACACACGCTTCTATCAGCGGGGTGTGATGCCAGGTAGGTGGCTGCTGTTAAACAAACCGGCGGCTGTGTGAAGGGCCATGGACCCCAAAGAGAAAAAGAGAAACATAACTGAGGAGAACTGAGGATTCAACGGTTCTTGGACCGAATCGATGGCATTCAGTGCCGATGCGGAAGGATTGCCTGAATGTTTGCTCTGTATTGAGAAGTTGTCTAATAACAAGAGTAAAGTGGAAACACATTTCCAGGGAAGGCATGCACGTATTTAGTAACAAAGTGGCTGTGATTTTATATACTTTTTTTCAAAAGGCTGCTGTTTTATTTTTATAAATGTATGCTGCGTTTTTTCGCGTTGTTTGTTGCCCAGTTAAGGGGCACGTTGTGCACGTTCCATTTTGATGTTGTTTTTGGGAATCCTCAAAATAAAAATGACATCAAAAATTCGATTTCTTTATTGCATTTCTCTAATTTCATCAAAGCAATGAAACATAATTCATTGATATTGTAATCGTACAACAGAGTAGTCACGTGGTGCGTCGTTCTCTACAGGATTCACTGCAGGGAAAATAAACATTTAATCATGAAGGCTCATTATGTATTCGTAGCAAACTTAATCATTTTTATAGTAGGCTAGTATAGATACATAAAGCTTGTGTTGCCTTCATTATAAGGCTTATACAAGGCTTTTAATTTTTTGCGGCTCCGGACCTATTTGTTTTTTGTTTTGTTGGTCCAATATGGCTCTTTCAACATTTTGGGTTGCCGACCCCTGGCTTAGAGTGTCTAAGCAATGAAGTTAATTGCTTTGGTAATATTTTATTAATATTAAACTGCTCATGCCATGGTGAGCCTTTTTCTTGCTTTTATAGGGATTTATAAGAGTAGATCGAATCAAAAATCGAACCATGGACGTTCCCAAACAAACTGTTTTTTTTGTGACATGAAAAAAGATGCTCAATTCATCTATAAACCAAACATCTATATGACTCTAGCTCATAGAGGTACATAATAATGTTATATAATATAATAGTGTTCCCTCCAATAGCCGTTATAGCGTCTATCACTGTTGCTAGCTCTGTGTTCATGTGTTAGGGTTAATGAATTAGCTCATAATTAATCCCTCTAATATCTCTCGAATCTACGTTGATCATCAGACAGTAATTTTACATACACGTCATGAATATGCAAATCACTAACCAATAGGTGATTAACTGGGGAGTGGTTACGAAGTTTACCGAATGAAAATCTCAGCTCATTTCCAGAATAAACGATTTTAATTAAAAAATGTAGACTTTATAAGTAAAAGAATCACATCCCTATACAATTAGACCAATGTGAACAACACATTATTGAAAATATCACAATGTCACTGACCCTTTAAAAAGAAATAATTGCTTTTCTGATCCTCTAATTTCTGACTCAAGAGACTTTTGTTTCATTTCAAGTCCTATCAGATCTAATTTACAGTTGTTCAAGAAAAAGCATAAAAATGGATGCATCAGGTTTGGTGTATATGTGTGTGTCATTCGCCATTTGTATACAATACCTAGATACACTAAATAATGCCTGAAACTGGCCTGCTAGGTATGAAAGGCATTGGGTTTTACAGTATACCTATGCACACAATGCCAAACGAGTGAACAGCTGGAATGCTTTATCGCGTTTGGCTCCTAAGACCAGGGAAGGGGCCCAACCACAGTCCCCAATACTTTCTAACTGACAGTCGATTGTTGATGCTTCAGATTTGTTTGTTCTTCTTGTAAGCACGTTCAATTATTTTCCAATTATCACTCACCTCTCTATTATTCGTTTACTAAGGTTTTATCATCTGAGATCTTTCCTATCCAGATGTTTCTCACTTCGCTTAACAGTAGCTAAAGACTGCCTAGGCTTTCTGAAATGTAATATTGAGTAAAAGAGTTTAAATGTCATCTTTCATAGTTTTTACTCACGTCAAAGCAGTCCTAGCTTTTTAAATTAGTCAATGTATTACTATCCACTGCTTTTTATTGCATCAAATATAAAAATTTTTATTTTGGGAATTAGTTGGAAATTGTTCTTTGGGTGAAACCCAAAGTTGCTACTTTTACGTTGCCAAGTGGATGATGTTTACATTGAAACCAAAAGAGGCTTCTCGACTACTGGAAGTCGTTTAAGAAGTTCAACTTTTCTGAACGTTAGTCCCTTGTTTAATGGAAGCTTTCTTTCCACAGGCGTACTTGGATGAGCTGGTAGAGCTGCACAGAAGACTAATGGCACTAAGGGAAAGGCACATACTACAGCAGGTAATGTTGAGTCCTGTTGTAGACTTTTTTTTACCAAACTGCATTGCACCAGTTGTGGTCTAGTGGATAAGGAGATCGACTTATGATCAGAAGGTAGCCGGTTTGAACCCCAGATCCACTGAGGTGAAGGTGGTGTGAGTGATGAAACATTTGCTCTCTCCATCTTCAACAACCACAGCTGTGGAGCCCTCGAGCAGTTCCCCTACTGCTCCCCGGGCCCCGCAGCCATGGCTCCCACTGCTCCGGGTGAGTGCTCACGGTGTGTTTGTTCACTGCTGTGTGTGTGTGTCCACTAGGATGGGTTACATGTACTGGTTAAATTCCAGGTATGGGCCACTCCATATCTGGCCAACTGCTCATGTTCACTTTCCACTTTAGGGATGTTTTATCAAAAAGGAATTGGCTGTTTAACCAAACTCCGAGCTTTATTTGTTTTCTGCTAAAACCTATGGGTGACATCACAGTCACGTTGTGTTATATACAGTTAATGACACCAACTCATATTCAATTCTCTGTTCCGTGTAAAGCTGACACACAGGGGATTTGTGAATGCGCAGGGTTGATACGCGAGGCCTCAGTAACCTAATTACTGACAGACTCTCATAATACAATGTTTTTGACGAGGAAAATACACAAAAACTTTTTTGAACAACTTTCTGCATAAATCTATCGTTACAAGTTATTTTATTTTAAAACCCTTTTTTCCCCATTTGTACATTTAAAAAAAACAGAAACCACAGATGTTATTTTACTGTTAGCTTCAAGCCTCAAGCCTTAAAGGGTTAAGATGGAATCAATTATCGAATATTTTACAACTGACTTTGCTGACTTCATTTTGGTAGTCTGTTTTTGTCTCTTTAAAGTTTTTGCGTTCAAACAGCTGACTTTTATCGTAAATGTCATAACATGCCTCGAGGTCTCCCGGTGTTTTTGGCTCACGCTCAGGAGCAATGGAAGAAACTCCTTCCATATGTGGCTTTCTCTTTGTAGTGTGAAACGGATCAGGTTTGAGACCCATTAGTGCCCCGGGTATAATCCATGTGGCCACTCGGCAGCCCCTTTCTTTCTATAATCACCAGTTTATACCACAAGACCCCAGCCCCCCACTCCCAAACAAACTTAAACAGAGAGGACTGGAACCAATCACAGACTGGTTTGATAAAGCATCCTCCTCAGCACAGTCACAGGAGACATCCTGCAAAAAGCTACCCTATTTATGCTTTCACTAGAAATAAAGAAGTAAAGCACTGGAATTTTTATTCTCAATGTGAATTTTGATAAGAGTATTGGGTTAACATATGGGACTCAAACTCCGTTTAAAATTTAGTGGAATCAGGTGTGTTCAGTTAAGATTGGAGCAACAACTGTTCTGAGTTGTAACTCTCCTAGTATTGATTTTGAGACCCCTGAATTAAAAATAAAGCAGCAGTTATTCCTATAAAATCACCAAAACGACCCAATAAGCACCTTTTTCTATTTTAATGGCTCCTTCTGATTGAGCCCAAGTTTTTTGTGTGTCATTAGGAGCAGGTCTGGCCTGAGTTAAAAAAAAATGCATTTCACACCTTTAAGCTTTACAATAGCTAGAAGTGGAGAAATACAACATGGAAACATTTTAACTTAAAATTTGTTCGGTTTTTGTATTGGAGAATAAGAACCTGCTCACATCTCTTGGCAGCCACTAGGGGCCAGTCGAGGAACTGCAGGACTACTGTAACGCTCTGTACTTTGGCATTTCTAAACAGGCAGCGTCTTGACAGTAGCTTGTGCAAAATGCTGCTGCAAGGTTGTAGACAGGCACAAATACATATAAACTTATCACTCAAAGTCTTGACTCCATTGGTTTCCAGTTCGAGAACCTGCTGATCGTGTTTAGGACTTCTGTTTCTGGCTCATTCTGTGAGGACCTTGTTTTTGGCTGAGAAGGGTACTCTGTTGGTCAGCCTGCTGTCTAGGGGTGATGAAGCTTTCTTGGTGGCTAGCCAAGGATTTGGAACTGCCTCAAGCTATCCGACTCTTAGTCAATATAGTGATTTTAAAAGGATTAAAGACGTTTTTAAATCTTTGTATTTCTTGTATTTTCTATTGTATTTCTATTGATATATTCTTATTGGTTGCACAGCAATTTGTGCAGATCCCCTATGAGAAATATGCCTTATGAATACATTTACTTACTTACTATCAGTTTGTGTGAGATTAGCATCTGATGTTCTGTTTAAAATAGGACCAGATAGCCATGTGATTTTAAACCCTTTGTCCCTTTTATGTGTTTGCAGATTGTAAACCTCATAGAAGAAACGGGACACTTTCACATCACAAACACAACATTTGACTTTGACCTCTGCTCTTTGGACAAAACCACAGTTCGTAAGCTGCAGAGCTACCTGGAGACTTGTGGAACATCTTGAAGACTTGCGCAGCTGGCTGCCATGAAGAGCTCAATCACACTTTTTGAACAGCCTCTAAAGTGATCCAATCCAGAGGTCCTCTCATCTCTCCAAACATTGCTGGAGAGTCTCACCCAAAAAGCCTTGATAATCCAATGTGGCCAAAAAAAGTTCCCGATCCCAAAACATTTTTGTATTTTGCTTCTTAAAATGAATCGTTTCTTTGTAATGGATGCATGTTTTAACACTGCCTTACCACACTGTCTATTTATTTGAGAACGAGGATCTTGTGTGTGTGAGAGAGAGAATGTGAATGATATTAAACTTGTGCAAGCACTTGGGAACATCATCATTATCTCACTGAAATTGGATCATTGTTCAAGTGGATTGTATGTGTGGTTTCAGGTCCTGAAGGATTTTCCCAAAGGTTCATCGTATAAAACATATTGCTCTGTTAAAGGCTCATTATTATACTTCGACATCAAAAGAAGATATTTCAAAGAAAGCCTTAATGCCTGCACATACTTCTGTACAGCTGCTGCATGCAGTTAGGGCCATCAACAAAATGAAATGTCAATATACCACTCATCAACAAACTTCGTGAACTTGTGTGCCTTCCGCTGCGTTTATTGAGTGTTCACCTTGGTCGCGCTTAATTGTAGGACTCTCTAAGAACCCTTTCATCGATTATAAACGATTATAAAATCGTTTGTTCACAGCAACACAACACAATACGGAAAGCTACAAACATCTACAAAACCGCGTCCAATCCATGTCTCACGGTTTTGTGACAAACATTTGCACACCTCCACATCCCAAGAGATGTCGATCATGTGACTCCAGTGACGTAACTATGTAAGAGTCTCTGAAACGGTTCAAAGTAGACATTACCAGTCTGAAAGTGCCCTTAAGCTACAGAGTAAAAACAAACGAGTCCTGGCCAGACAGTGCGATTTTTTTTTTTTTTTTTTTTTTTAGTATTCTTAAACTGCGAGAGTAAATCACAGGGGTAAACAGTTCAAAGCACATGATTTATGTTCTCACTCTATAAACCAATGCTCGGGTGTGAACTAGCTAGTTGCTGTATGTCGTCATCACAAGGAGCGAGCAAGACTTGAGGATTTGATGTTCTTGCGACCATACAATCACGGTCGAGAGCTGGTTGTGGGGTGTTAATCGCTGCTCATTACCTCAGGAACACTGCATGAGCCATGGCACACGATTCAGCAGAAACTTGGGCCAAACTACAAAAAAGACTGAAAAATTGTGGCAAAATGGGCTAAAGATTGCAATGTCTGCCCGGATTAAGGAGAGTCATGATTCTTGGGAGGGTTACTGATATTGTGCATGTCAGTGAGTGTGTACACTGACCATGTCTTGTGTATGTAGACCTTTAAGGAAGTTCGGGTGTGTTTGGCAGCATCTTTGACTAGGATCCACTTAAAAAGCTGCTTGCCAGATAAAACAATCCCATGTCATTTAGCATACTGCCATGTTGTGGGGTGTGAATATGTCACCACAACACCTGACCGAAATGCAACAAGCCATTGAAAAAAGTGGCAGAAGATGACAGATAATGGAAAGTTACAAGAATAGAACTTCCTTAATCTATATGAGGGGACACACAGCTGGTAAAATCATCTTTTATTGATTGTACTGCTGAATTTTGTTTCTCAGCGGAACAAAAATAAAATCTAGAATTTCAGATAAATTCATCCGATCAGATCATGACTTCAGGATATTGGGAGGGTTGCCATAAAATTGTACCAATCCCATCAGATGTATAGCTAACGTTCCATGAGAACGTTACATCTAAGACAGAGACTAAAACATAATCTCAAATAAAAGTACAAATAAAAGATTAACCATACACCATATAAAAATAAGTTTAAGTGTACTTTTGATTTGTGCCACCCATTGTGCACATAACTGGCAATCCGCTCCAGAGTCTAGGACTCTATGATGAAAAATATAATCTCCAAAACTCTTATCTCAACCTGGGATCATTTCTGGCCAACTGGTCATAGGAGTGAGTTTGGAAGGTAAGATTTTAAAAGTTCACTTAAATAAGACGATGCCAGACCATATATTGATTTAAAAACAAACATTAAAATCTTAAACTCCACTCTAAAAGAAACCAGGAGCCAATGCAGAGAAGTTATGTAGCTACACCAGCAAGTATTGATCAGATGATTAACGATCTCGTTGACAAGAAAAAATTCACTTTAGCTAGAAAATGCAAATGAAAAAAGTCTGAGCTAACTACAGAGTGGTCCATTTTCAAGCATGTGTCAAGTTTTACTTCCAAATTCATCACCACTGGTTTGCGCTGGAGCCCAGGCATCCCATGCTGGATGCTGAAGAGCTAAAATGGCACACTAGGACATGCTCTCATTTAACTGCAGAAAGTTATCCACTGTAAATTCCACTAAATAGTTTTTAGTCTAAAGTATTGCGAAAGGAAGGGAGAACATGTAGATACAGTCGCAGATCATCTGGATATAATGATTTAAAAAATGTTGTTTCTTTTTAATGGAGCCTAAATGAAATCGATGAAGAGAAAAGAAAACTGGGCCAAGGATAGAGCCAAAGAATAAAAGGAAGGTTTCTGTGGGGAAAAACTTGGAAGTAGTGTGACAAAAATTAAAAACAATGAGAGATGGACTTATTGTTCAATGGAACACATTTTTTATTAACATTTTCAACAATTAGTTATTCTACAATTGTGAACAGCTATAATGGAAAAATTGTGAAAATTGGCTGTCCTCACCATGGTTGTTTAACGCTAATTCCTGGTTTGTTGCAACCGTAGCCTCACTTTCTTTCTCAAAATGGCAACTGCATGAAATCGGAGTATAGACTGTATAAAACTCTGTGATATCCCAGACGTTATTGCATAGAGGGTTACTGCACTGCCAATTTAGGCCACAGACTTGCATTATGCACCTCTCAAACAATATTTATGTAAATATGTCTCTACTTTTTCGACATGTTCAACGGGTTTCCTTGATCGATAACTTTATCTCTCGTCTTCATCGTCATCACGCAAGCCTAGAAACCGCAATGGTCGTTTGAGAGTGCAACTGATTCTGAAGGTAGCGCTCGTGCTTTCAAAACATCTGTTATTTTGCGGCTCATGGGGCCGTACGAGGGACGTGCGAGTCAGTCTCTAACAGGTTTTGGGGTAAGCCACTTCACTTAACACCAATCCATCACATCCAAAAGAGCAGCTGGCTCCGGATCCTGCATCCTGCACTCAACTGCAGTTTTTGCTTTTGGCCATGAGAAGTGACCTCTAATTAAAAACGTACTGTAATAACCAAAAGTCAACCAAAGGATTTTTTAACTTTTAAGAGCCATTCTGCAGTCTCTATCATAAATGTCTTTATGAAGCTCCGTTTGTGCGCTGCTAGAGTCATGTTGGAAGATGAAGGGACCCGCTCTAAACTGGTTCCAACAAAAGGTGGGAACCTGGAAGTGTACAAAATATCTTGGTATTCAGAAGCGTTCAGAGTTCCTTTCACTGGAACTAAGTTCCTGAACCCCACACCATAACCACACCTCCTCCATACTTTACACTGAGCCCAATGCAGTCAGACAAGTACTGTTCTCTTGGAAACCAACCAAACCCAGACTCGCCCATAAGATTACCAGATGGAGAAGCGGGATTTACCACTTCAGAGAAAGCGTCTCCCTGCTCTAGAGTCCAGTGATGGCACGCTTTACACACTGCATCTGATGCTTTGCATTGAGCTTGTTGGTTTATGAAACCCATTGAGACATTCTCTGCACACTGTTCTTCAGCTATTCTGAAGATCACATGAAGTTTCGAGGTTTGTAGTGAATGACTACCACAGTTTATGTGGCCTACCATTCTGTGGTTGAGTTGCAGTCATTCCTATTGACATTGTTTTCTTCTATTGTTTTCTTCTAATACAGCTGCCAGTTGACTGGAATATGTTGGTGCTGGGAAATATAATGACTGGATTTGTTGGACAGGAAGCATCCTATCACAGTTTTGCACTGGATTTTACTAAACTTCTGCAAGCGATGCATTCTTTGACTAACAGTTCTAGAAACGGTGCATGCCTATCTGCTAGATTCATTTGAAAGTGATGGGAACTCCTAATTCTGAATATTTGGTTGGGTGAACAAATACTTTCAGCATTATAAGTCATGCATTATTAAAAGCACCCTACATCCTTTCTACTTTCCCTGGCTTTAATCTGATTTTAAACGGTTCTTTTGGCAATAATCTAGTACTTTATTAAGCCATGATCGCCTGTGAACCCTGTTTTTGGATCTGCTATCGGTCTATCGTTCATGAGAATTCAATTGACAAACCTGATGCTCCATGACCAAGTGGATTATTGATTGGTTGTACAGAGAAACTTCTCATGAGAACGCCAGACAAACTAAAGGCGTGTGAGGCAGAGGGATCTGGAGGGGGTTCTTTATAATCCGTGTCATGCTGTCCCACCCAGCCAACACCTGTTCCTAACTTCACATCAGTCTGAAGCCAATTAAAGGTCTGACATCTGATCTTTGATGGGTTTAGGCAAAGAAAAAATGTTTTAACTGCGAGTGCGAGTTAAATAAAATCTACACAGTAAAAAAAACTTTAACAGTAGGCTAAATATATTTGTGTATACTGTTAGTTTTATAGTATTTTCTTCTCCAATTTTGTCAACAATATTGTAAGCTTGTATTTACTTTTCAGATTGTTTCCTCAAAAAATAAAATCACATTTTTTTGTAATTTACTTTACCTTTTGTTTATTTTCATATTGTAAAAAATGTATGAAATTGTACGAAAATTGTATGAAATGAGGTCATTACTTACATATTGGGTTTCTAATAACATTTTTCTTTATAACATAGTATAATTTTGATAACTTAAGTTCATTGTGTGGACCTATTGGTATTTTTTTAACAGTTTATCCATTCAGTGCTATTTCCTCAATGTTTTAAAGCATGCGAATTAAAAAAGATAATATTCATAGTTTTGAGTGTAAGGAAGAACTTAAGAAGTAAGTTGGGAATAAAGAAAGAGAAAGAGGGATGGGAAAAAAGAAAGAAGGAAGAAAAGTAAGAACCAAAAAAAAAATAAATTGTAAAAGAACATGTTTTTTAAATGAACTGATTTTTTTATTCTACTGATTGATACTGATTCTGCTATCATCCCTCCAGCAACAAACTGTTTTTCCACAAAACTGGAAAATGTACACTGTGTAAAAAACATTTTAAAATGACAATAAATTACTTTTTACAGGATTTTCCTGTTTTTCAGAAAAATTATTAAAAGCTTGTAAATTAACAGAATAATTTTTACACAATTATTCAGTAATATAAAAAAATGATATTTCTTTGTTGCATACTTTTACTTTTGTATTTCACATTAAATTTTCATAAACTTTAGGTAAAACCCAATTAAACATGCTACACATAATATAATGGTTCATTTTAAGACTATAGTCATTAATCACATCCCATGTCAATGTTTAAATGTAGGAAGAAAAAAAAATCATGACCTAAACAAAAGATAAAAACTGGAAACTTTTTGCCATTGATACCAAAGCATTTATTTATTCCATGAAGGTCAATACTGGCTTCTGATATGCAAAGCATTTCTTACTATTCAGCTTAACAACTCTTAATTGTTCAAATCCTCTGCTGAGTAAAAACCTTTAATCTGAATTTTTTCACACTTTGGCTCCTTTGTGGCCACCTCCTCAGATGCTGGACAGAAGTAGTGCTCGCGTTCCCTGAAAACACAGTCCGATCTAGTCTTGCTCGGTGGGCAATCTGTGACTGTCTGTCTGTGTTTGAGACTCACCAGAAGGCAATCATTGTGTCCCTTTTTTCTTTTCCTCAAGCCTTCTAAATGATGAAGAACAAGGGAGTGTAAAAAACAGCACAGGGTTCCTGGATTAACTTAAGCCATTTCTCAGTGATGGGTGGGGGTTCACAGTCAGGACAAGCTGCGGGACATCCTGTTTGAGCTTCCAAATACCATTTCCTCCTATAATAAAGAAGCCCTTAGAAACGGCCTTCAACGGAAGATATTAGACGGTCTGAGGCGTACTGCTGGATTTTTAATTCTGAACTGGACTTGATTTCAGAGATGTGGTAAGCATTCAAAGTTTCTGTAGGGTGTTCATCGTTTGGAGTTTCACATGGTGAAAAATAGAACTGTTTTGACTTTAAGAGGGGAAGAAAGAGAGAATATAAAAGTAAGGAAAAAGAAAAAAAGAATATTGATGACATATTTAAAGAAGTCACTCATTTTTGTTCCTGTTACGCTATCTCCTGCAAGAACAAGTTTTTTTCCATAACAGAAAATGTTTACTGTTGAAAAGACGATTACGATAAATTCCTTTAAATCTTAAATCTTTTCCAACAAATCAACACTAAAATTAAAGCAACTGTTTTCATTGGAATTCCTGTCTTAACTCTTAATCTGCATCGGGCATTAATTGCGCGTTGTGAAGTTGCTTTGAAGCAACTGCTAAAATAAGTTCTATAGACCAACATTTTGATTATTTGATTGATTAATTGGCTAAATAATTGCTGTGGCCCTGTTAAAAACGCTGTATAGGTTTTGATCCTTTTGTGGATGTGAGGTTGTGGTTGTACACACACTATTAAAGGTACGGTGTACTCTAACCAATTAGAAGGAGCAATCAAAATATTGGAGAGGCCAAATCAGAACCCAGATATCGCAAACAGCTCAGTTGAGCCACATTCCTAATCAAACACCAGGAAAATGACTAATAATTACATTCGAAGAACAATGTGGCAGCACTGTTTTAACTGCTAAAAGTTGTTTTGGGACACAAAGTTAATAACATCATAGAGTGGAGTTCTATAAACCAATCGTACAACAACACATGTAGGTGTATTTAAAGGTTCAGTGACTTTGTGCTATTTTAATAAAGTATTGTTCACATTGGTCTAATGAAATGGGAAATGTGATTCTTTAACTTATAAAGTCTCAATTTTTAATAAAAATTGCGTTCAATCTCTTCATTTTGTAGCCAAGGCTTATTCCGGAAATGAGCTTAGATTTTCATTTGGCAAACTTTATAATCACTCCCCAGTTAATCACCTATTGGTTAGTGATTTGTAAATTCATGATGAGGGCGTCACGGTGGCGCAGTGGGTAGCACGGTCGTCTGGAAGGTCGCTGGTTCGAGCCTCGGCTGGGTCGGTTGGCATTTCTGTGTGGAGTTTGCATGTTCTCCTCGTGATCGCGTGAGTTTTCTCCGGGTGCTCCGGTTTCCCCACAAGTCCAAAGACATGCAGTATAAGTGAATTGGGTAAAAACGATTGTCCATAGTGTTTGAATGTGAATGAGTATGTGTGTGGATGTTTCCCAGAAATGGGGTGTCTGGAAGGGCATTCGCCGCATAAAACATATGCCAGAAGAGTTGCCGGTTCATTCCTGAAAGGAAAGAAAGCCGACAACAAAATTCATGATGAGTATGCAAAGTTTCTGTCTGGTGGTCAACGTAGAAGTTCAGCACTGAACTAACAGCGATTGATAGACACTATAATGGTGTTTTAGAACCTTACCTCTATGAGTCAGAGTCTTTGGTTTCTGTACACCCTGAGTCTGAGCATCTTTTTTTCATTCTTGTTGCCATCTTAAATAACACAAGTTCAGGTTGTATGCTGCTTGCTCTGCTGCTTGCCCTCCGTTTGATTTGTGCACGTTTGTTTCCGGATATCATACGGATATGTGGCTTTTTAAAAAGCGCATAACTTCCGGAGGAGGGACGTCTGGGCCCTTTCATGTCCGGCTGTGACGTTACAAAGGACTCGTGTGACGTCGTCATTGATGCAAATAAAACTGTTTATGTTCAGAAATGTCCATGGTTTGAATTTTGATTCAATCTACTCTTGTAAAGCACTATAAAAGCCACTGAAAGGCTCAACATGGCATGAGCCCTTAACGGGACATGTTAGTAGCTAAAATACAAAGATAAGTTTCTACAAACTAAAAAAAAGAGTTTGGTCCTTATTTTCAGAGAATATATAAATATAGACTAATTATTCTGAATAAATGAATTGGATACTCTACATTGCCCCTATTTAGGCTAAACTATACTTATATTTCGGAATTGTGATTTGAAGTGTCTTCTTCTATATAGTAGGCTTCTTGTTTGTAAAACTGCTTTAATTTAACCACTTTATAAAAACATTTTGACTGACTGAAATAACCTTGCATTCTCTGTCTTGGCATGTAAAGTTATTCAAAACAAAGCTAAATTAAACAACAGACATTTACAACAGACCCGTTAAGTTTTATGAGGAAATGTGTCCGTTTTCACTGTTTACCAGACTGTGTCTGTTTAGTAGTAGTTTTGGTCATTCTCTGGGGCCCCATATCCCTTTTTGAGGAGGATTAGCAAGTGCAGCTTTGTGAGTGTGCGAGGAAGAGTGTCTGCGCACTCTCACAACCGGGTGGGCCGGTGTAGGGTCACGGGTCACTGGACCGCCCAACTTCCATCAAGGGGAACAAAGCTTCACTCTCCCCGATGAAAGAGCAGGTTGAGACTGGGCTCAAGTCCAAGGGGCTTACCAAAGACTGGAACATGTAAAGAATGAAAAAAAAAATCAAATAATAATCAGATCCTCGGCCGTCTGGAAACCCGGTCATGTGAGAAAGCTCAACCTGCTTGTGTTGGGATCCGCTCATGAGGAGCCTGACAAAGATACACCCCCTTTTCACATGCCACCCTTTTTCTCCATCACTTTGAAGCTTGCTTACTTTTGTTCTTTACATAACTCAATCTGATTTTTTTTAAAGAAAGCCAATGTGTATACTTTTCCAGCAATATTTCTGCCACCCAGAATTCTTCACAAGGAGGCGGCATTGTGTTTAAATGAAATAGAGAACAAAAAAGAAGACAGGTATTGCTAAGCAACAACTTATGATGAGTAACCTTTGAAATATTGTTGCTGTGGGCACATTTGTGCACAATGGAGGATTTAGAAGATTTCCGGGGAAAAAATCCTCAAAGAAATAGGGGTCAGTGATCTTTTGGTTTTCTCTCTCGATTACATTCCCACAATCACTAATTCCCAAACATGATGAGAATGCATGTCAAATGATCACACAGATATGAAAATATCTTTTTAGTGAATTTGCAGTATTGAAAGACTGTATTGCTGATCACTTTTTCCAGGTGTTTGAACATAGTTGTGGCTCAAAGGCATGTCTAAAATTCTACTCAAAAACAATAAATATGTATCCAGGGATTCTCAAAAACCTTCATTTGAGTAACCCAGTGACGGGTCAAATAACTTTTACTATGTGGAAAGAATCTGACCGCTGTGTCCCATGAAAATGGAAATCTTTTTGGTCAGAAAGGCATCACCCATCTTGTATTTCTGTTCTCTCCCCAAGCAATCACAAAAATATTACAAAAGTTGAGATTTCTTCAGGTATCTAGGATGAACCAAAGGTCTCCACTCGAGTTGAGGACAAACTCTTCCACTTGGAACAAGTTCAAAGCTTTTCCAAGCATGCTGATAAATGGCAGATCTCAAGCTCACTCGAGCGTGACGTCCCCTCCTGCTCAACGCAACAAATTTGACAAGAAAAGGCTGAGCAGTTACTCTGTTGGACGCACTCGATTCCTAATGAATTGAGGACATCTGTGCTTCTAGCCAGCGATGCATCAGATGAAAGTCTGAAGGCTGCAACCAAATGGAAGCAATCATTTCTGCTGGAATCTGCTGGAAGGTACAGTAACCTAGACGTGATTCACTTTGTCTGTTGTGGGAGTCATATTTCCAAAGCAGGAAAGGCTGAGTACGGCTAAACTGATGGAGGACATTTCAGTTAAGTCTGTTTGACATGGGACATTAATCAGCTCAAGCACAACCATAGCCTCAAGTTCGCCAGTTCAATGCATTTTCTACTCTTTGCCCCAACCATTCTGATTTATTTGATAACAAACTGAAGCGAGGGGAGAGATTAAAGGAGAGACACAGTAGATTTCAATCATGGCAGAATTTGAAACTTCCAGCCCTGCATGGTAAACCACATACTGCTGCAGCTTTAGAAGAGTAGGTCAGGACATTTGGTGTAATTTTTGTTTAAATTAATTCATAATGTACATTCTTAGCATTGTTTAACAGTTTATACATTAGAAGAAGCTCTAGCCAATCATTGTGTTGTGGTCAAATACCAATGACTCACACCAAATCTAGAACAGTTTCAAATTTGGCACATTATTAGAAAAAAATTATTATTAAACCCCCGCGATGTTTGTTTTTTGTTGATGTCAATTTGTTGTAAACCTTACAATAGGTCTGCAGAGAGCTTGAAATTTTGAAAGATCAACTGTACATTTCGCTGCATTATCCAGGGAAACATTATCCAAGAACATTGTCAGTTTCTAGAACTCTGTTTCTTTGATTGTGTTTCAGGTTTTGCATAATATATATTTTAAAAGTCTGATGTTGGATATCAGTTTTTACCAAATCTAATTTATCAGTTGTGTTAATTTATGTCATGTTAATCATTGTCTCCTGCTGTGTGACTTCCGTACATTCCCCTTGATGTGCGGGCGGCTTCTGCATCAATTGGTTTCTAAATTGTTGTCTTGTTGTTTGACCTTTGTATACTTTCCTTGTTTTTTGGCTTCTCTATTTTCTCCTGACTGTGTGGCTTCTGCGTTACCCCCTTTGCTTTGAAGTTTTTTATTTTCTCCTGGCTGTGTGGCTTCTGCCTTACCCCCTTTGCTTAGAAGTTTCTTTATTTTCTCCTGGCTGTGTGGCTTCTGTATCATTCCCTTGTTTTGTGTTTTCTCTTTTTTCTCCTGGCTGTGTAGCTTCTGTATCATCGCCTTGCTTTGTGGCTTTTGTGTAATCTCTTTTGTGTGTGGCTTCTGCACTGTTCTTTTGCTGTGTGGCTGGTTTCGGCATCGTCTATGTGTTGTGTGGCAATGTCAGTTTATTTTCTTACGCACCTATCTCTGTGATCATCCATAATTTGTCCTGAGTGAAGCTACTTCAATCCAAGCACTGTCATACTCTTAAGATACATTTGTCCTGTTTTATCCTGATGTTTTAAATTTGTGATGTTCCTTATCTGTGTGTTCTTGTTCTGTTCTCTAACAGTCAGATGAGCCATTTAAAAAAATTATTTTAACTACAAGATGGGGTGTAACAAAATGTATATTTAACTACATGATAGCTCGACCAGGGCACAGTTTTGTAAAAAAAAAAAAAAAAAAAAAAAGTTTTGGACAATATTATATTTAAATAAAAGGATATGGCTCAGTATTTGAAAGATAAAATTGTAATTTCCATTTCTCCAGATCACTAGGGGGAACTTTGCATAAATTGAAACCTAAGCAACTTCATATTGTGTTTTTTACAAATAACAAGTTTGATCACGATACATCAAAGTGCCGCGGAGAAGTAGCCTTTTGGTGATTTCTGCAAGCAATATGTATATCTTTTTTAATGCAAATACAGCATAACAATGTAATTCAAAATCCACTTCTGCAAAATTGGTGGAGTAGAAAGTAATTCTGTGTAAGATGATCTCAGTATTACAGGATTTAGTAGAGTAATGAGGACCAGACAAAGAGCAAAAAAAAAATGTAGCCATTTAGTAGCTGCAGTCACTTCAAGTCAACTTTATGGGAACAAGAGAAATTCTTGAACCTATATTTCCCTCTAGTGGTGACTAGTGGTGAAAGATGTGTGTCCTTTAATGGATAATGTTAGCTTGTATTTCTGAGATAATCCTGACATTAAAATTATATTAGTTCGTTTATGTTATTATGATTATGTTATTAAATTTTAAAGGCTGATTAGGTAACTGTGACTGTACTGAACACGATGATTTTATTTTATTACATTATCACACTGAATGCAGCATTCCTGCAACAGCGTTTTTGTATGCCAGCTCCGTTTCGATCTCTAGACTCACACAAAAAAATAGTTTCCAGTTTCTGTGTCTTTTGTAATGCCTAAATCATTCATCAGCCATACTAAATTTAGTGTCAGTTAGCCAATTTACAAAGAAATGTTGTCATTAAATATTTTTATTGAACATCTGGACATTGCTTGAAAGTCTGGGGGCATCCCTTTGGAGGTATTTTTTTGCAAAAAGTGCTACCGATGACGTTATAATCTGCTTTGTACCACTACTGCCGTCTACTGGATGCAAAAAGTATATCACTCCCAATGATCATAAATTAACAGTGTGCTTGAACAGATTTTGTAAATATAATGTCAGATTTAATCATACACGATAATTACATAAAATTAATTATCTCGCGTTAATAAAAAGGCTAGGCTTGTTCTTAATATAACTTGCATTTATTTGGACTCCTCTGCACATTCTCTTTGTCCCAAAAATGCCGTCAGAACTGAAAATACAACTAAAGCATCTAAAGAAATATATACAGTACAACTAAATTAAGCCTTTTCCCACCAAAAAAATTACCTTAAATAGACGTTTATACCACGTATATATGACGTCTTTTGGTTCAGAACTAGTTAAATTGAAGTTCTGTTCAAGTTTACTGCTCAGGGGTTTAAGAACTATGAATTAAGAAAAACACTTCATAGAGAGAAACACTTGTTCTGCGTATTAAGTTAAACCTCAGCACACACTTGCGTATTTTACACACGTTCACATATAGCAAAAACAATGAACAAATACCTTAATCACACATACCTCATGACCTCGCTCCAGAGGAATAAACTTGAATCATTTTGTTCTTTCTTCTTTAATACAGAAAAAAGTGTCCGAATGACGTAAAACTCTGGAAAAATAGGTGACACCTCCATTTTATGTTTCTATTGAAATTATTTAACATGTTTCAATTTTAACATTATAATATATATATATATAATATATATTCTGAACGAAATGCCTCTCCAATGTGACACACACGCGCAGAAGAGGAAACTACGTCCCCAGAATGCACTGTTAACAAACATAAAAACTGAAGCGCCTGTTCTTCGCTATACGTGAGTTTTTTATGAGCATAAATATCTGATAAACTTGATTAAGAAAAAGATGGAGACGGAAAAGAACACATATCACTATATTCTCCCGAAAACATAATAATAGTTCAGATAACAACCACGACTTCGTTACGCTTCAAATGCATCTTTGGACTGCTTCCCTTCAACTATATCAGTATTTGTGAGAAACTGTGTTTAAGGTGGACTCAATGACATAAAACCCAGAAAAAACGTGATTCAGGGACACATATGAAAGCAACCTGTGTCGAATTTGAATCGCCATTGAGATGTTCAGAATGTCCTGAAAACATCAGATACTGGTCGCATATGAGCTATTTATATTCCTGCTATCAGCGTGATGGTAAGGCTTAAAGAGCTTTCAAGACACCCACTTTATGACGCCTGTCTTCTAGATGAGCTATTTAGCTAGAAAGCTTACACTTCCAGCATTTGATGATAATAAACCCTTCTGACCCTTTAATGCTGTCGGTTAATTTTAGAGAGCTCCAGATATCCATACAGTTGACAGTCCACATCTCGCCTTCTGAAAAGTTGTGAAACAAGAGACTGAAAGCTCCAGCGGTCCGCCAGCTTTACTATCCCAGACGCATTCTGTGGCAGAAAGCATTCGCTCGATTTGGATGATGGCAGAATAGAGTTTCTGAGCAAACATCTCTGTTCCAAGCTGGACTCTATTTAGTTCTTCAGACGACACTACAGTTTGGAAAGAGAGGAAGAACATGCTACACTATGACATAGTGAGCACTGACAGAAGGTCAAACAGGACATATGTCAACTAGCTGGTTGTTGACCATGACTCGTGTATCAAAAACATGGTAACACATGGTAGATAAAATAAAAAAGTTAAGTAGAAAATAGAGGCGTATTAAAACATTTACTTGTTTTAAGATCTTGCTTGAATATGTATGGAACACTTCTCTCGCGATGTCTTTAAAAACGTGTTTTTAAGGAAATCTTACACATGTGACAACATTCATCTTCATCCAGCCATCCAACTTCTTGTCGGCTTTGTCCCTTTTCGGGGTCGCCACAGTGGAATAAACCACCAACTCATCTGGCATATGTTTTACGCAGCGGATGCCCATCCAGGAAACATCCACTCATTAACATTTATTCACTATGGACAATTGTGTTTATACAATTCACCTGTACCGCATGGGCCCAGAGTGAACCCACTCGATGTCAAGCTACGAGACAGATGAGGACCCAAGAGCGTCACGTTTAACAGAGATTCTTTATTGAGTGATAAAGACAAGGAAAATTGAAGCAGACTTCAATGCCCAGCTGGCTGCGTCTCGTGGTGCTGCCGGGAGACGAAGCCCTCGGAGTCTTCACCGGGTAGAAGATCGATGAGACGGGGCAGGAGAGCAGAGCGTAGTCAGGAGCTGGCGGTAGGTCAGGTAGCCGGGGTTGAAGATCAGAGCACAGTCGGGAACATGCAGGCGTTGGTTCTATCAGGGCAGGAGAGAAGAGCGTGGTCGAGCTGGTCCGAGTCGTCAACGGGGCATTCAGGTTCGGCAGACAAACAACAGGCAGTGGGGACAGAGAAACAGACAGGCAGGAAGCAGGTAACAAAACAGGAGAGGAGCCAGGAGTCATAAGAGCTTGCCTCAGCGTGCTGTAGGTTCGCAGACGACCTGACACCGACTGTCTGAAACCAGGCACCTAAATAGGGAGAAGAGTGATTTAGGATAAGCTTCAGGTGTGGTGGTACTCAACGTGAGAGCCAGGGGGCGTAACTACCAATCAAACTCAGGTGTAGTGGAAAACTACCGGGTGAGAGAGAGACATCGAGTAGGCTCGTGACACTCGATCACGGGGAGACCATGCAAACTCCACTCAGAAATGCCAACTGGTGTTTCTGTGAAATGCCAGTTGGCAGAAATGCTTCGAACCAGAGACCTTCTTGCTGTGAGACAACCGCACAACCCACTGTGCCACCGTGATGCCAACCTGCATCTTTATGTTGCCAACTTAGCAACTTTGTCGCTTCATTTCTTAGTTTAGTGACTTTTCAGACGGTATAGTCGACTTTTATCTTTCTGCCTGACGGGGCTCTTCTGGTGGAGTAACCGCTGTGGTGCTGTGCCTGCCTGTCTGTCCCTCACTGTCCCCGGGCCTACTCCGCTCCCAGTAGGCCCAGTGATTGTGCTGACGTCACAATCACATTAACTAGATCAGCGGTCCCCAACCTTTTTTGAGCCACGGACCGGTGTAATGTCTGACAATGTTATCAGGGACTGGTCTTTGAGTTGTGGTGAATAAAAACAACAAAATTATGTAATACGACCTGTGTGTAAACTGTGGCATTTTGGAAACATAATAATAAAAGTGACTCCACTCTAGCTTTTTACTACCCCAGCGTCCTCTTAACAAGAGTTTTGAGGGCTTCATAGCCTCAATCGAGAGCCGGTTGCTGCATGTTATGCAGAGTGGGCTTGAAGCGTGAGAATCTCCTGTCAATATAAATCCATATTTGAAGTAGGACTCTTGATATTGTCTGTTAAATGCAGTTTTCTTTTACTTGGAAGTTGTAGTCTCTTCCAAACCAAAAATGTACATTTCAGGACATTTAGGACAAACAGCATTTGAACGCTCATTTTGGTAATTTTGTTGCGCATACATGTTACACCTGTCAGTCAATTTTGGTAATGCATTTTCGATTTAATTTTGAAACTAATAAATGTATCTGCAAATCACATTTTAAAATGACATTGCAAATGGATATTATATAATTACATTTTCACTTTAATTTTCAACAAACTTAGCACACATGTAATGTGAAAATGCAAATGTAATAACAGAAATGCATTTTCGCTTTACATATTACATCGCCATAATGCATACTGCATAACCATATTGCATATTACATTTTGAAATGCATTTCGCTACTCCTATGCTTCCATAACATTGTTGCATACTTTGTCTGCATGTATTTGCTTGACGTATTGTAATGACGCTGAGGCAGGAGGCATAGGGGAATCCATGTGCCGAAGTTTATTTACTCACTCAAGAGTGAGTTCAAGTTGGCGGCGCCGTGTGGCAGCCAAACACTCAACCTAAACACAGTTCAGGAAAGTCGGGAAGCAGGCAAGGGTCAAAATCCAGAAAACAGTCCAACTGGCAAACTAAGTGAAATCAGAATCCAAAAGGGGTAATCCAGGCAAGTAAGTCAGAGAGGTAACGCTTGGTATGCAACTCAGGTTGGCAATACTTCGCAATGCAGGTGTGGGAGGACTTGGCTTAAATACCCTCCCAACAGGAAGTGATGTTATCAGATCTAGAAGTCTGGAGAGGGAGCCCTCTGCTGGCATGGTGTTACACGTATGTGTAAGCACAAAACATTTCATCTATACTTTTTCTCATTTACAAAGTGGTCATTCAATTAAAACTATTTTTAGTTCTACTAGTTCAAAATTTTCCCAACAAGTAAAAAAATGAGAATAAGATCTTGTGTATGTCCATCATTTGCCGTCCTTGCTGACTGTAGTCAGACGGAAACAGGAAAACCCTTTTTTTGTTGCGCACTCAATCATTTTTAACAACATTTTATGACATTTTTTTAAATATTTAACAAAAACTGCATTGAAACAAACATTTTTAGCAGGTAGATACATATTGTTGGCTTTTCCAGAAACAGATACAGTCATAAGTTACACTACTAAGTTGACTGGTCACCTAAGCAACTCATCAAGAGTTACTACATTTCCTACAAGAGTTGTTAGTTCCTGGTTATATTGCCGTAAGCTTGTAAAAGGCTTTAACACAGACTTTAAACACTTTAAACTGTCAGTAGCAATGATGTTCATTAGCAAGAGGGCCTGGAAACCCCCTGCACCGAATGATGAACGAGTGTGTGCAGATGGCCAAACACTTCCAGTTATCAGCGAGAAACAGTATCCGGGAACACCTGGGGCCAAGCGTAACACTGCCATCTAAAAAAGAATGTATGCAGCATAAATTGGAATCCACTCCCAACTAGCTCTCAAACATGTGATAAAGACGTCACAGTCCAAAAAGTGATAGTGATGCTACAATTAAGTGTGGAAATTAAATGTTTTGTGTGCTTAACCAGCTAGTTAATGAATATCACGAGAGTTTGTCAAGCACCGAACCAATTGAAGCAAATGTTCCCAAATGTAATTTACATGAAGACCTGATCTTATGTGTCCCCCCAACTGACGAGAACAGTGCAGAGAGACTTTGGAATTATATCATTTTTTATTTGATTTTGATGAGTATTCATGTTGCATCTACCAATCAGGAGCTCTCTTTTGTAGTGATGTGTTTTTTCTTGAGAGAGAAAATAAAAAAGAACATGGAGAACAAGCTGATCGTCGCTGTGCGCAGACATCCAGTCGAACTATTTTTATAAAGGAAGGAACAAGAAGGATCTAGATTGGAAGTCGGTGAGTGAGGAGGTCATAAACCTGCTAAGTTTAAAAAGCTTTGCTGCTCAATTCATGTCAACATCGTTCTCAGCTTTTCAAAGTAACATAAATAGAGAACAAAAACCTTCTTACAGCTCGCATCACATCCGCCATTTTTTCAGCTCTGCAAGAATGTCCCTCACATGAGTCGAGCGAAAGTTTGGAATGGTTAAGCAGCCAAGATTTGGTTACAATTGGGGTTTTTTTTTTCAAATACATTTCAGAAAAAATTTTGAATGTGTTTATCTTCTTTTTTGTTGTTTTTATTTATTACAGTAACAGAAAGTGGCACCCGTGGCATGATGTGAAATCAGGAGCGAAGTAATCTAAGAGAGGGCACTTTATGTTTTTATATGTTCACGATTTCCTCTCTCTAGCTCTCATTTTTTGTTTTAACACTCCTGATTCTGTGCTCTGTTTTATTTTGGTAGCTAGATGACAGCTTTTTGACTTGTTTCACAAACTGCTTGTTATTTTTGAAAATATTTCTGTACAATGCAACTTTTATGATGACGAAAGTGAGGTTTTTTTTTATGTCATACTCGCAATGCAAGATGATCTTTGTCTGTACCGAATGTTGTCTGATCTTTGATAATATTTCAACTCTCCGTTATTGATTCTGCAGGACTGGAAAGATGCAAAGACACATACATTTTTTTTTTATTACAACTATAGCAGATGCATAATGTCAAATGCTGAATTACTCCTCCCTTTCCCTTTTTAATTGTATTTAGTTGTCTTGTATATTCTTTCCTGTATGTTTTGACTGTTACATGTATGTAACTATGTAATGTTACGCCAAGGTTCTGTTTAAAAATGTTTGGAAAAAATGTAATAATAACAAAAAAGATGATGTCATACATTGTAAAAAAGCCAGCAAGACAAAATATTAAAAGCATGCTGTTACGGATTGTGTCACGCTAATTAGCCGGGTGAAAACAAGCCCTCCTAGTCTCAGTGCAACCATGATCTTGAACTAACATTAGATGAAGCCATCGAATCCAATCATGCACCGTGTTATAATTAAACGACAGAAAATAGACTTCGTTTGAATGTGTTGAACTGATTAGTTGAAGCCTAAGTGAAGTGGCACCGGGTGATTAATAATTGACATGATTTAACACCTGCTGGATTAATACGGCCTCCCGATGTAACAGTATCTTCACACTGTAGCAGACAGGAGCCGTTTAAATAGCTCACTAAAATTACCCTGTTTGTGCACAGCAGCAGGAGTAATGTGCGTGTGCGTGTTTTTGTGCTGTTGCTCCCAAAACACAGCAGGATCAACTGCTGACTTCATAAGAACAAACATGTTTCCTCAAAGCACTCCATCATAGCTCAGTGATGAATTGACTCGCTTATTGTCAGGGTCGAGGCGAAACCAGGAGTGTTTGTCGCAGATAACTAGGTCAGGTCCAGTCTTTATGGTGCTCTTCTTATTCAGCGTACAGTTGCTGAAGGAATGCAACATGATCTCATGGTCGAAAACATTTGCCAGGCCTCCATAAGAAGGGTCGCTCCTACTGTACGAGCTTCATAAACCCAGCAACAGCTGAATCCTGGCTTGTCTGAAGTAAACGCTGAAATGGTGTTTATTGGTTGTGTTCTGGTAGAATCTGCTCAAACCATTGTTCACACTTTGTTTTATGAACTTGAAATGTTATTATTTGAATCAATCACTGACCAAAAACTAGAGGAGAGACAATAAATCTGATTTTACAACTTGTTAAATGGTTTTAATTGAAATGTTACCAGCTATAAATGAGTGGGTTTTTTAGCGCGGTGTGAGATGGGATTGTGTCAGGCAGTGGTCTTCAACCTTATTATGAGTGTGGACCGGAGATTTTGCTCCCTGTTAGATGTCTGCTCCCCACTCATGACCGCGCATGACGTGATCTGGCGACGGACACGTTATTGGCTATCTCCAGTGTTAATAAACATGAAAATTTTAATATCTTGACAACAACAGAAAAGCATAGCATCACAATATTTATGTTAAGTCAGGGCAAACACATCTGCATCATTGTGCGACTAAAAAAAACGTAATTTGCAACTAATAAACAGATCATTTGTAACTATTTTGAATAGTCAAAGATATGTATTTTTTACTTTAACTGCTTGTTTTGTTTGTTGTAACTTCCACTAATAAAAAAAGCTAATAATATAATTGGGTATGGAGTGTTTTCAGGGCATGTCTGTCAGGATCTGCCCAGTATCTTCTTTGTAGATCGGTGTCGCCAGGGGTCAGATCACTGACAGTCCTTCCCTCAGTTTTAGTTTTACCTTGTTTTCAGTTATCTCTCTTATTTTGTTTTGCCACCTCCAGCCACATGGCTCGGGTCATGTGACTGACGGTGGCCATCTTTGATTTGTTTTTGCACATGGTCTAGTTTTGTTCCTCCCTTTCCCCGTCCTTCTCATTTTCAAGTTAGAGTTTTCAGTTGGTACATCTGTAGTTTCCCTCGTTATGTTTGATTGGTTTCCCTTTATAAGCTTCTCTCAGTTTTCTTTTTGAGTGCGGTTCATTATACCCCTTATCAGTGTGTGGTTGTATTTGCTGTTGTGCTGCAGTGGTGTCTTTCTGTTCAGCCAAGATTTCAATTGAATATTAAGTGTTGGTTTTCCCCCTCGTGGGTTTTGTTTTGCTAACCTTGGTATTTTGTTTCTTAAATAAATTACTACAAGACTGTCATGCATTTGGGATCCGCATTCCTCTTTTAGCCGCCCGCACCTGACAATGTCATCAAACCGGAAGTCAGCCATGTTTGAGATACTCCCCAAAGAAAATACCATTGAACAGAACGGTCAAAATGGTCAATTACTGTCGAGTTTTTGTCTGTGTTAATCGGTCGAACTGAAAAACAAATTGGTTTAACACCTGTCTACATAGATATAGGTTTGTTTTTATCAGGTATGAAGAGGTAGATTATAGGCAGAACGTGTGCAGGGACGCCATATTGTTTGTATAGAAGTTTACCTGCAGTTCCTTTAAGGTTTTGCTCACTGTTTCGCTTTCCCGGATTATTTTGTGGAATAACTCTCAAATCAACCAAAAGAAAAGAACACCTTTATTTTATTATTTTCCTGGGACAAAAAAACATGACGCTAATATGTTTTTATTTCATCTTTTGAGAGACGTCATTCACTAACTGATGGTTTCAACTTCGAACTGATACTGCGCAACAAAGAAAATGGCAGACTGACCAGTTCAACTCCTCGCGCCTTATACTGCGTATATAATAAAAAATGTTTTAGCTGCTTCTTCATAACATTGCTCCAACAGCATAACATGATTATGTGTTGATGATGTAACTAAGAAATGCATGCAATTTAAAAAAAATTGAAGAATTTTCTTAATACAAGTTTTTTCAAATTGTTACAACGGAAATAATGAATTGGTTGCTGGGTAGCCCAGTACGCACTGATCCACAGACCAGTACCAGTCTGCGGCACAGGCGTTTGGGACCAGCGGTGTCAGAGACGTCAGCCAAAGATGGACGCAATGAGTAATAGAGCATTTATTGACAAACAAACAAACGCTTTTCCTTTAGATTCACTCGTGGATGAAACCGGAACACACATCAAGCAACAAGACAATGCAGAAGATGGTGACGAGAAGAAGGAGAAATGCAGAGAGTCCAGAGTCCAATATGTCGGGGGATGTAATGTAAAGGTGTACAGTCAATTAGTCATCATACACCACCGGAAACATGTGTTTAAATGTGTGTTTCACTGATTATAACTCTTTAAAAACTTTCATTTGCTTTTCATTTTTATTCCATTTTGAAATTGAGAATTTTACTTCAGTTTAGAAAACATAAAAGCCCACTCCAGTTAGATGTTTATAGCAGGACCAAATATACTCAGAACAGAGTCGACTTGACTCTAGACTTTAGAGTGTCATTTCTGCTCTAGGGACACATAATATTTGTGTTTTTTATTACACGAAAAGCTTCTAGTTGGCTGTCCTGGAGCTGTCCAATGCTCGGGTGCTGACCTGGCCCCCAAAATAATGTGCTTTAACCATAAAAATGAGCGCTTGGGGTACTTTAAAGGTGTAGTAACTAACTGAATCTCATTAGTTCCCACCTAACCAGAGGCTCTCCAAACACGCCTTCACTCACAAACCTATTTCAGTGTTATCACCGAGCGAGAATCCCCCTGATATCCATCATGATGTCATTCTGAGGCACGTCAGGCTTTCCATCACATGACTAAGAGAGCTTACACGCCTCTGTCATGTTTCTTTTGTAAAAGCATGAAGATCATTTTTAGTGCCAATGTGCCAGAGGAGTCCGCCTGGTCTGCAGTATGTAACAAAACACGCTGAACATAACATCCTCGCTCCGAAATAGCCGTTTTCACATTTCGTCATCAGCTCTAAATGTGCATCCACATGCGTTTGGAGCGTTGCGCACATCAGCACCAGGAGACTGGCTCTGTTTGTCTGCGTTTTTGCGCCTCCCCTCGCGCTTTTACGAGAGATTTCATGACGGTTTTCCTCGAGAAAGTACAGTAGAGGGACCGAGGTGTCTTTCTCAGACTGGGAGGAGGTCGAGTGGACGCCTGGCGCGCGCGTAAAATGACGGACTTGAGAGAGGAAAGCAGAGAAGAGGCACAACTTCTCGAGGATTGGACGACAGGTGGTGGACCAGCGGTGCTTGGGGACTGGCGTCTCTCTTGATTCGCATCAAAGCAATAGATTAATCACCAAATCAATGGCAGCGTCGGAGACAGCGCTGGTGTATCGAGAAGACGCCGACGCTTTTAAGAAGTCGCTCAACAGAACAGACATGCGCATGATCGGCGCGCAACACGAGGCGGATTATGTGGATCTAAACAAGCTGCTGGATCTGAAGCTTGAAGATCAACCAGAGACTTTGGCGAGTAAAGGAAAGAGAAATGAGTTTAAAGGCTCTCCAGAGGGGAGCTTGGAGAGGTCGAGCTCTTTTGAAACTGCGCCTTCGGAGTTCCCGAATAAAGACACGGAGGGTCGCCAAACGAGCGAGAAGAGAGCCGCATCCCCAAATTTGATCAACGAATCTAATGAGGTTTATATGAGCAGCAAAAGCGAGTCGGATGATGATGTCACGGTGGTGCTTTCGGATGACGCGGCTGAAGCGCGCGAGGATGAGTCGCATTTTATCACGACCCACGAAATCCAGCTTTTAGAGTTGGACCATGATGTGGATTACGACATCGAGACCGGGTCCAGCTGGGAGCTTGAGGATGATCTTCGGGTCTACACCTTTGTCGATTACGCGTCTTTTGACAGCGATGAAACGGTGGAGAGAAAGGAGGCGAACGCGAGCGCAGCTTTGCCTGAAAGCAATACCTGTGACGCGGATAAAAGTGCCAGCTCAGACGAGAGCCTGTCAAAAAAGCCAGCCACCGCAGGCCAGATCCACCTGTCAATCAAAGCCACTTCGCGCGCAGTGAGCGAGCCTAAACAGAACTGCACAAAAGACAAAAGTCGGAAAGCTTCCGATAGCACCAAGTGCTTCATTGCGTTGCCCGGGCGCTTGCACTTTGGCAAACGGAAGAACAAAGATGTGAACGAGCACTCCAGCGGCGCGTCCAGTGCAGTGAGCGAACTGGATGACGCGGATAAAGAAGTGCGCAATCTCACAGCAAGGGCCTTCAAAAGTTTGGCCTATCCTTATTTTGACGCAATCAACTTTAGCACTTCTAGTGAATCCTCGGTTTCTGTTTCTGAGTATGGACCCTGGTCGACTTTTGTTGATTTTAAGTACGCCAAAGGGAGGGATCAAAACATAATTGCGCATAAAGGCTCCTCATCCAATTTTCATTTTGCGCAAAAACGGGATGGAAAGGGGATAACGGGGTTGACTTTAACCAGCATGCGCGCGCCCCCAGTCGAGATATTTGCTCTGAACGGGAATTTGGTTGCGCACAAAAACGCATCATCCACCACAAAAAAGTTCGAGCTCATGGGGAAGTTCTCTCAGGGACAAAGTGGCCTCATAAGACTGACAGAAACGCTCAATTTTCGTAGCAATGTCAAATCCTTGCACTCCGTTAACGAAAGCGGCACAGGATCACGTTCCACGGATGAGGTTACAAACACCTTGCCAAGCGCTCAAGAGAGTAAGCGCGCCTGCAATGCGGAGGAAACCATGGAGGACACTCACAAGAAAGCCATATTCGCCTCGAGCCTCCTCAAAAATGTCATCTCCAAGAAAATGCAGTTCGAGCAGGAGCGCAAAATGGAGAGGGGCGAGATCTGCGAGGCGCACCACGCGCCTTCTCCGTGCTTCGGAACGCTTGAAGCGCAGAGGAGCGCGAGGAAGAATTCCATCGGACTGCAGAGGCAAGGCTCGAAATACTCCGACTCCGATTATACCATCGTGAGCGTGGACGATCTGGGGGACATTGTGGACGGGGATTCACAAGAGGACGCGCGCAACGACGAAAGCGCTGCAGACACGCGTTTAGAGTCGGAGAAGGACACTAAAAAAGAAGCATTCGAAGCGTCCAAACGCACGTTGCTTCGCAGCCAAAATAGCGCGTTCAGATCGTGGAGGGACGGCGAGCTTGAGTTTCAAAAGGAACATAAAAACGACAAAACTCCCGAGGAGGACGCCAGCGCGTGCGACAGACGCACTAAAATGTCTCATTTGTTTGTCCCAAGTATTCAGCTTCCCGTCGCGGAGAGGGACCCGAGGAAAGCGGATTTGAATGCGAGCTACTATACGGAGAAATGCGACTCAAACACCTTCTTCGCGCCCGAAGAAACGCGCGGATCGCTCCCCGCCAAGTCCCCCGAGATCAAAATAAGCTTGAGGAGTGTGAGAGACAACAAGAGTCACCCGTTCAACCTCGCCAAGCTCCTCACGCCCAGCAAGACAGCTGAGGAGGCCAGGTGTCAAGCGCTTGCCGCTGCGTTCAAGGGTGAGTCTGACAAAGTGCCTCACTTTATAGTCAGAGACATCAGAGAAAACAAGGGCAAGCTGCAGACCCCCATTCACCAGGTTAGGGACGTGCGGAAACTGGTGAAGAGCTCCTATCACTTTGTGTCTTTGGATAATGATGCTAAATCAAGCCACTCTCCCAGTGATGTGGAGCAGAAGCCGTTAAAGCAGAGCCCTTATCTGAACTCAGCCTCTCTCACGCCCATAGTCATTAAATGTCAGTCTGTGAATACAAATAGCAATGTGAAGCAATCTGGAAATTTAATAGATCCCCCCAAGAGGCGGATTGGAGAGGATGTCTCTGAGGCTGACCGGTCCTCTCCTCACGTTGCTATGGCTAACAGGTTGCCAAAGCACGAACATCCTGCTGGGGTTCGAATTGAGTCGAGCGCAAAAAAACAAGACAAAGCGAGTGATGCAAAAGCAGAACCCAAGAAGTCCAACCAAGCCGCCTATGAGAAGCTCCAAGCCGCGGTCAAAACGATGGAGCAGCTTTATATTTTTGATAGGAACGAGTGGAAGAGAAAGACAAAACCACATCCGATAACGGACAGCCATGTTCTCTCTCTCCTCTCCAGCGAGGATAACGCCGTTGAGGATCAGGACGGGGGGGTTTCTACAGATTCAAACCCCACCTTCAGTGAATCGCTTCCCAAAACAGACAAGATCCCAATCCCACGAGAGGAACGAAACAACCGTAAAACTCTCGTTCACCTCACCGGAATGCTGCGCAAGAAGACTTCGGTTGCTTCAAAGGCAACTCACACGGCATCCCTAAACTCCAAAGCAACAGCCCCTAAGCTCCCCACATCGTTAAAGATGCCTCAAGCACAGCGTGTGAGTGCATCAACTGAGACAGACTTTTTTCCACTACGTTTCACATCAACAGCAGATTCCGAAAACTACATAACCATCCCAATCAAGCCTCACGCTAAACCCGCCGTGAAGCCCACTACTCCTGCGTCAGCCAAATCCACCATGTACACAATTCCATCCGGAGCCACCAAACCCCAAACAGGAAACCCATCATCTCCCCTGGTTCAGAACGCCAGCATAGGTCATCCAAAGCATTCGGTTTTTCTCATGGAGACCCGGTCCCCGGACACCCCTACTGCTACCATTTACCACTCCCCACTACCGATCCCAATCCAGGCTGCCCACCCTCAAGTCTTTTGCTTCTCTCCTACAGTTCAACCCTCACCCATCCCGACAGAACCCTTCCAGGCCACCCAAAGAAAGATGCTCTTGGATCCCACCACAGGAAGCTACTACTTAGTGGACACTCCTGTGCAACCAGCCACACGGCGTCTCTTCGACCCTGAAACTGGACAGTATGTGGACGTCCCAATGCCTCCGCAACCTCCCATGACGCCCGTCCCTGCGCTTCCTATATCCCCCCTCGCCCTCAGTCCAGGGGGTTACAGCCACTCCTTCATGTTCTACCCAGGATACATGCCGACGATGATCCCGGCTCGCAGCATTCAGTCGCAGCTCTCCATGCAGTCGGATGCAGACGATGGGGAGAAATGCCATCCGCACACGGGACAACAAGAGGATGGGGCGTATTTGGAGAAGCCTTACTACATGCCCTCTGGACAATCGTCTCAAAGCAGCAGCATGACTCAGCACATCTCCAGCAGCAAGCAACCCGTCATCAGCATCACATCTCAGCAAGGCCCCCGGATCATCGCCCCTCCGTCCTTCGATGGCACCACCATGAGCTTCGTGGTGGAGCACAGGTGAAGGCCACTTCCCCACAGGGTGAGAGGAGTTTCATTCTTACTCTTAAACCCTCTTGAGATGTTTTAACATTAGAAGACGTTTGAATTACTTATTATATACTGATTATATATCTTTTCAGAGTAAATTTACTGTCAATTTACTTTTAAAAACAACAGTCACACCGATTTAAAACATGCATGAGGCTCTCTATCATTATCTAAACATCCGATTGTTCTCCAAAACCTTGTACTTTGTTAGTAATTTGGTAAATAAAATGTAACTCTTTTTTTAATATATCTCAATGTAAAATCAATGAGTTTAACTTAATACACTTTAAGGTACAATTTTAGAGGCTCGTTTAACTCTATAGAAAAGCGCTAAATAGACTCTGAACAGAATCAATATAACTCTCAATGTTTTACAGTATAGCTATTGAACGGAAAAAAGCAGATTTATGATGGTATAAAATTTCATATTCGTTTTAGTATTTGGTTGTGTATCATGTTGGCTCAATATCCAGATGAAGGATTATATTTGAATTAGAGTTTCAAATAAATCGCCTATAAGTAAAATACTGTCATAGCCTTTTTTGTACTGATATTGTAATACATTAATTATGTTTATTAAATATTGTATACATTTAATAAGAAGTGAGTTCGTTTTTATAACTCCCTTGAAAGGGGAATGTTACATGATGTCACTGACCCCACCCCATAGCAACAACACTGTTTATCCTAGCAACCAGGAAGAACCTGATCACTTGCTAATATCGAAAGGATTTGTGTCTTCTTATATTATCAAACTGTTAAAGTTGTGAAACCCTTTTTACATTGCTTAAAATTTAAATGACTCAGGCTTTGAACAGTTCCCAACTTTATCAAACTTTGCTTTTCAAACTTTAAGGTTCAAACTTCTAGGTCACATGACGCCAAATTAACATATTTCAGATCATTTATGCAATGCGTGTAAAAAGTGCAACTCTGGGAATGTGTACTATTGACCTTTTTAATGGGGATCTTTTGATTTGAATACTAGCTTTAAGTATAACCATAGAATATTGGCTAAGAACCAGTGATTCCTCAGCATAGCAGGCTCCCGCCATCACAATGGTGTCAATAATAATCAGGCATTTCAGTCATGACAATGACTCTTCATAGCTGTGATGATCGATATGTTCTGTTTATCACCTTTAAAGTTCCATAGCGCAGAAGACTGTGAAAATTTGACTTTTAGAATAAAGGTTTTTGGAAGTACCACAATGACTTAAAGCACATGACTGGACTAAATCTGGATACCAGACAAGGGCCACACTTGGGCCAAGCTTCAGCCAAGTTAATGTCACATTTAACGTCTGGCCCAGGGGCGGGCTTGGAGAGTCGCTGTCCTGCATGACTTCAACCTTCACGCAGCAATCCTGATCCCACTAATTATGCTTTTCTTGGCTTGTTTGAAGCTATTGGTTTGTGTTTTTAAATTGGTTTGGAAGTAAAACCAGCAGTGGCTGCAGTTCTCCAGGAATGACTCTGCCCACTTCTGGTCTAAAACATGTCTTCTATTCCATGTTAATAATAACATCAGCCAGACTTATCGAGACAAACTAAATCTGACAAATGAATGCCAAACGCGAAATTACTCAGTTTTCCTGACTGGGTTCTGACTTCCATTCTAAGCTGTTATTACACCCTATTACATAAAAGTATGTACTTTTTACTTTTAAAATATACTTTTGAGTGTGCAGCAGAAAAGTGATGGTGCACACTACATCTTTAGCAATCTTTCTGACGCCTAGTTACAAGGCTGTCAGTCATCTCTTCAGATTCTCTAGTTATATTACGCACCCATTTGTCAACAAAGCATTTATAATTGTGTGCTCCGCGTGTACACTGTCTATGCACTGATCAATATTGCTGTGATAAGAATGCCAACTGCTAGCAAACGAAACAGCACAGGTGCTAACAAAACACAGGGTTTGTTTACCTTTTCATAAATCAAATAAATATAGCTTATTACATACACCCGCTGCTGCTGTAGAAGCTCTGTCTCTGAACTGATCAATATCACAACGTGGTGTAATAACAATGCTAACTAAAACTTTAGCTAGCTAAAACTCAGCACAGATAACAAAGAAAGGTTTTTTACTTTATTGCCACAGTTTATCCAGCGTTTAACATGAAGCGCAAACCAAGAAAGAGAGGGGAAGAGCTTGCTCTGCTCCACTTCGACCAATCACAGAGCTCGTGCCTTGTGAAGCCTTGTTGCGAGGTTAGAACATCAGAGGTGCTCGAGGAGCTTCGCAGAGAGGTCTGCGCGAGGTTACATTAGCGCGCAGTCTTGACGCAGAAGTATAAATCAGACTTAGCTCATGTTGTTTTTGTCTAACCTGAAGAGTTTACAGGCTTTTGCTTCAGCAGTAAATAATTTTTTTTTAATCATATATTAAGATTTTTTTGCAGTAAAAACCTATTGTAAAATGCTATAGGTTTATTCTAAAAATGTTATTATACCATAAATATGCACTGTAGGGTGTTTATTTTTGAATTAGCAAATTTTTTTATTATATCCATGCCATTGTGTGCCAATATATAATTTTTGTATATTCTGGGTTGATTGGGAGTATTTACAAGTCAAATTTTAACGACTTGTGAAACTTTTAGTGTGATTTAGTAAGTTATTCTTAAATAGATTTTTAAACAGAGATCACGTTTTTTATGTTATTTTTTATTTTATATAAAAAAATTTTTTATACCAAACATCTTTGTTTGTTGACCCCCCTCCCCCACCCCACTTGAGTGGATTGCGATTATATAATCTCTGGGGTACATTTTATTGTTATTAGTATATCGTTCGGTATGCATAAAATTGTCATTTTGCACCCAGTAGGTTTTGAAATCAATTTAACATAAATTTGGTATTGTGAAGAAAACATTTAGCAAATTTGCAAATTACAATATAAAATGCATTAATCTTAAAAAAATCATAAGGTACTGTGCACTGCAATTCAAATGTTAATAAAACTGAAAAAAATTCTTCAGAAATGAGTAAAAACGTTTCCATTTTAATACCACACCAACTGTGTGTTTACTTCTTCGATTATAAATAAATGCGAGAGAGTGTTGACCCCTCCGGCGCCAACCGTAACACACTCCTGTTCTATTTCCTCAAGGGCCGCTGCATGTGAATGGCATGGCTGGTGATAATATAAGAACCATAAACAATGGCGAGAGAGTGCATGGGCTGAAGAAAAGAGGTGGGGCATAGCTGGCATTGCAGTGGGAGGAGAGAAAGGTCAGACGGTTTGAGATATGTGTTTATGCTGATGCAGTGTTGTCGCAGCTGCTTCTGGAGATCAAGACTCCTCGGCCAGAGATGCCAGGGGTGCAGGCGGGTCAGCTTTTTATAGGTCAGACCACGGAGAGGGGTACAGGCTTCGGCTGAGGGTCTCTATACAAACAAATGAGCCACTGTGCGAGCAGACATCACCGGGGTGTAACTCAAGAGGCTTTGAGCGTGATGCTTTAACGGTTTATAAGCCCTCTATTAACACTGGATGCTTTTAGGAACACTTAGTTTTGAGCGTGACATGAGGGACTATCCTGAATAGCGTTTTGGCATGGTTGTCAGATTTAAGAAATTCCAAGTGGAAAATGTTTTTCTCACAGTTCACATTAAATAAACCAGGGATTTTTTTTTCTGCAGAACACAGGAGAAGAACTGAAAAAAGTAGATAATGACTTGTATAGTACACAAAGTAACAATACTTCTTGAAATTAACCAAGAGCTGCAACGAAAACTATATTACATGAAGGAACCCTAAGATGATCCATTTGAACTAAGTTGGCATGCCCCAGAGTGTCAGGACTTCTGGTTGATCGGCGGGTTCTATCTGTTTGGTTTGCTTGCATTAGCCACATGTTGCTTTGTTTGTGCTCCTAGTTGTTTTTCTCCACCCCCTCGTTCTCATTCAGTTAGTTGGTTAGTTTCACCTGTCTTTGCTCATTTTCTCCTCATTAGCGCCCCTATTTATTCCCTTTGTTTGTGCTGTTCTGCGCCAGGTTGTTGTTTGCTACTGACCCGGCAACATGGGATATTGGTGAACTGGATGTGTTAGCTAACCTTTTTCTGTGTGACTCCAGGACTCTCTCCCTACCTTCTCAGCTTTTTGGTTTAGTTTGATCTGCGCTGCCTGAGATTATCAGGTTCTGGACACTGACCTGGTTCTGACCATTCCATCTATCCACAGTCCAGTCTAGTTTTTGTTCCTGGTTATTTCCAGCAAAGTCTGCGAGTTTTTTTTTTTTTCTTTTTTTTTAACTAAATGGTTTTTGTGTTTTCCCTCTGGAGACTGAGACATTACCTTCAGTGGATTTTTTCGTTTGGCTATGGACTGATCTTTTTTTGCCTGCAATAATAAATGATTTGGCTTCACCTGCTTTTGGGTTTTCTGCCTGCTTACACAGAGACACACTGACTCATCTTTTAAATGCTACTTAGGATGAATAATGATTTAGGAACCAGGGCTATTTTTAAGGAATGTTGATTCTTACAACACTGACTCAGCTTTTAAATGCCATTTAGGATAAATAGTGTGCGGATGTGATGATATTTATTTTTAATTCATCAGTAATGTTATCTTATATATTTTTTCTCTACTTTATTGTCTCTAACAGGAGCCATGCAGCATCCCAGAAGAATCGGACGAATTATTACAATTAGCTTGTCAGAAGAATTATCACAACAATTAGAAAATCTCCTTCATCATCCTCACCATCTTCTTCAAAAGTATCTCAACATCTTCCCTATAAAAATGAGTCCTACATTTTTGCTCACTGTCTCCTTTTGTTTGTTTTATCTGTAAAACTGTTGCTTTGCATTTTAAAGTCTGCCTCTATGGTGAGGAAAACACGTATTTGACCCCTTGCTGATGTTTTCTCATAGATATTGAATCATAAAGCATGTGTTTTAACAGTTATTAAATTATCATATCCTAATTTAAAACAATCTACCCTAGTAAAACAAACTTGCTGCAAAAAGTGTAATTTGGCTAAATGTGAGGTGGACTCTAAATATCCTCCAATGATCGAGCAGCTACCTGCTTTACCTATTGGCTCTTAAAACAGATGCAGTAGAATAATTAAGCCTTATTGCAGTAGGTTTTTGGACGTTTTAATCATCAATTTTGACATCGATTCTTCATCGTTTTTTAACCAGTTGGTCCAAATTTGTCAAAAGGTGAGGTGGAACCTAAATATGATAACAAACATGTATTTATCTATGTTCAAATGTTTTAAACCAATACTTATTTTCCTCTTTTTATATGCTTTGATTGTGGAACTACGCCTTATCAGTTATCAACGCATTCAAAGTATCTAGCAGCTACCTGCTAAATATGTTGATGAACATGTATTTATCCATGTGTAAAGGTTCTAAACCTACTGGGGTCAAATATTTCTTCCCTTTTTGTATATAATTTGATGAAATTAGTTTTTTTTCGGGGACTATGCGTTCATCATATATTGTGGATGTTTATATAATACCGCGATTAGTTATCTAACATTCAAAAGATCTAGAAGCTACCTGCTCCACCTACTGGCACTTCAAACAGGTGCATAGCAACAATTTAAGCATTATTGCACTTCGTTTTAAAATTTAGAGCATTAAAAATCAACATCTTTTCTTTATCCATCAATTCTTTTTTAACCACCTGACCCAAATTTGGAAAGGTGGAACCTAAATATGTTGACGAACATGTATTTATTCATCTGCAAACGTTCTAAACCTACTGGGGTCAAACACTTATTTCCTTCTTTTTGTATATAATTGTATGAAATATGGTTTGTTTAGGGGACTATGGATTCATCAAATGTTTTAGATGTCATACTAATGTCACGATTAGATATCAAACAATTCAAAGGATCTAGCAGCTACCTGCTCCCCCTACTGGCACTTTAAGCAGGTGCATTAAGCTACATTTATGGGTAAAAGTTAGGTAAAACCTAAATATGTTGACAAACATGTATTTACGCATTTGCAGTATTCAGAACCTACTGAGAGTCAAATACTTCTTTCATTCTCTGTATATGATTGGATTGTTTCGGGACATCATCACAATACATCGCATATTTTATATGTTACACTAATGCTATAAGTTATCAAACCATTCAAACGATCAAGTATCTACCTACTCCACCTACTAGCACTTCAAACACGTGCAGTCGGTTCAACTTAGGGTTTGGAGCATCAATAAGGACATATATTCTTTTATTAACCCCTTTTTAACCACTTTCCTGGCTTTAAGAGAGAAAATTACTAAAAACGTTCTCAAAACGCAGTCTAAAAACTATTATTACATTCTACTGCGTGTTTCTGTGATTTCTATCATATGCCGTCAATCTTGTGAAACATTTCTAAACATGGATTTGGTTCTTTAACAACAGAATCTACTTGAAAATTTGTATTTTGACCAGAAACCATTTAAAAGTAAAGATGTTTTATCAATGATGCCATCAGAGAACCAATCTACACTCATGTTTTAGCCTGGAAAACATCTGTAAAATCGAATAGTGTTTTCTACGAAAGTCTTTCCTTGTCAGACAAAGGTGTTCATAGCACAAACAAACACTACCTTGTTTGGCTGACATTATTCTGAAGGTCGTGGCAATGTTTTTGCGTGCTCTTGAGGCCTCTTTTGAGGCTCGTTGTTTTAGTCCACTGGTATTTGTGAACTGATTGATGATTTCCGCTGTTGGAGCTGCTGGCCAGTCCGCTCGGCTGTCTTTGATTTTGTTTGATTTTGTGTTTCAAAAAGAAAAGCAATCACTCCTCTTTGATGAGACAATACGTTTTTTTAAAAAGAGTAAATAACATTAAATATCTATATGAAAAGGCTTTGTTTGATACGGACCGCGCTCTGTGTTGGTTTGTTTGTTTGTTTGTTTGTTTGCTTATTCGTTCAGTGCCATGACGTAAGGAGAGCGGATGTGACGTAAGGAGGCATGTGGTAACAACCCAGTTGAGTTTTCCTGTCATGAACCTTGTTTAATCACAAACTGTGGCTTGATTTAATTGAAACTGACTGAAATGAAGACAAAGCTATGTTGCAGGTTGTAGAGGTACGTTTGTGGAAGGATTTTTGAATGACAAATGCATTATTTGGTTTTGGAAGGATTAAAGAATTAGGTTGTATTCCGATGAATGCAGAAACTGAGGAATGCTTAAGAGATTGAGAGACGTGTGAGGTTACAGGGGAATAAAATCTCTTCTGGATATCATTCTGCCTCTTTTCTTTTGCGTTGATCTTAAATTTGAAATGGAATAATTAAAATTAAAATGAAGAATAGTCGAAAGCTTGATAATCTAAAATCTCTCTTTTTTTCTTATTTTTTGTAATTTACTTGCTTTTCTGTAATTGAGTAATTTTTTTTTAGTACTCCTACTTTTCAACCCCTTCAGACCTGAATTATTCGATTAGAATTAGGACATTTTTAAGTTTTTACATTTTCTTTTTCTTAATTACATTTTTCTGACATTTTTACATTTTTCTTCTTAAGACTTGCAAAATTGAATAATAATTAAAAAAAATGTAATACATTTGGGTATACCAGGTCTTCTAGACAATGTAAGAGAATTAAGTAAAAAAATGTGATTAATTGTTTTTTTACGTACTTACTCTCTTTTACTTATGCCCTACACATTCCAGTCTTAACAGAATAACTTCAAACCGGCTCAACTATTTTAATTTAAAAAATTGCTGGAATTGTTTTAGTCAACAGTCTTTTTTGGATTGGAAAGCTATATTTCCTGTCACTTTTTTATTTAATTTAATTTTTTTTTTTTTACATTTTGTTGACAATATAATATGCACTAAACTGAGGAAAAACACAAGAAAAATCTGATGTTTGGTTCGCTTTCCTCAGAATTTGTGCTCTTCATTTCACTTGTTCAAGAAACACACCCACAGCAAATATTTTCAGACTATATTTTTGTCCTCTAGCAAAGCTTTCTACGGCTGATATAACTCTTGTTACCAAGCACAATGGCACTAAAAGAAGAATTACTGCCTCTCTATGCTGCCACTGTATTTATAACCTATACTGGAGCTCAGAGGTTTATTAAGAGCTTTACAGGAAGGCAGTCTGTAAAAAGGGACAATGATATATCGAGGGTGGGTTTACATGAAGTAAAAAACAACAACACAACTATAGGCTAGGTTGATGTGTTCCAAATAATGATGATAAAGGAGTAAAATGCCTATTCACACATTTCTTGATATGAAATCACCATAGGCTTTTACAAACAAGTGGCTGTTTTTTTGTCATAGATAAATAAATAATATAAAAAAAATTGATATTAATAAATGGTGCTTTTTCAGGTTGTAACAATTATAACAAGTGAAAAAAATCACAGTAAAGCTGTGTTGTTGAACATGGCATCTTGTAGAACCTTTACCAGCTAACAACCAGCATCGAAAGCTGAAGAAGAGAGGTCACAACAGAATACAGAGCATAAATAACCACCAAATACATTAAGCATACGTTATAATTAAGTGTAACGTTAATAAACTGAACGTCTTTAAGGTTTGGAAGGTAAGGGCTTCGATACATGTTCCGAACAGAAAAGTTGATTGGATTTAAGTTGATTGGATTTGACACAACGGTCACTAACAACAAAATATTACGGTACGTTTACAAGATAGTGTGTAAATAAGAAAATCTAAGCAAACAAATGAACACGTTTTCATTTTCCCTCCCCAATATGGCGGCCACTTAGGTCGAGACCGTCGAGTCGCTTCTAAATGACGCAATCTTAATCCGACAGCAGCAGCAGCAGCACACGAGATGTCAAGTTGACAACAGTATCGCAAAGACAGCAATTTTCAGGTAGTTTATTTGTTTATTTTATGTCTTCAATGAGAAATTCTCACGTACATCCAACTCGATAACACTTTAAATCAATGACAGCATTTTCGAAAATGTTTTGTCGGCAAGTTAGGTATTGTTTTACGGTAACTGTTAATTTGTGTGTTGATGTATTTTTTTATTTATTTGCAGAAATCTTTCCTGTGTTTAAATCGGGGACAAAAATCTAAATTTTACTCCCTTACGTTACCATTTGAATGATTTCACAGTTACATTTAGTTCTTTTTTATTTTTAACGCTGACACAATTTGTTGTTTTAAGTGTAAAGTAGCAGCATATATGTAAAAATAAATGCTTATATATTCTAAATGAATGAACATTTATAAGATATAAATCATGTTTCAAACTCTTTTATTTTGGTCCCAATATAGGCTCTGAAATGGCTGATGAAGCAGCAGTATTGGAGAGCTGTGATACATTTGTAAACAATGAAGAGAAAGCTGTAGAGCATGAGAAAAATATGAATATAACTGAAGAAACAGAAACGCTGTCGAAAAGACAAAGAAAGAGACTTCTGAAGAACCAACAATGGGAAGAACAGAGGGAACTCCGCAAGTAAGCTTTATTTTTAGTAATTTTAGGTTTCAGGATTTTTAGGATTAAAAAAAATGTCATACTTAATGTATTTTCGTTAACCATTTATAGCAATTGTATAAAGGGCTCTTATTTTATGTTCATGCTTTTAAGTCTTGATTATATTTTTGGGACACCGATCATCAAACACCAAAGATTTATTTTTTATATATATATTAATATCAACAATGTTTAATAGATTTTTAAAAAGGGTCACTCTGTGTAGCTTCTTTGTTTTAAAAATGAGAGCTTGAGCGTAATGTAATTTTCTGGGTGCGCAGACAGAAGCGGAAGGAGAGAAAACAGCAGAGGAAGCTGGACAGACAGGCGCAGGCAGATGATGGAGTGGAGTGGACACCGAAGAAGAGATTCCGGGAGTCTGCAGAACCAAGCTCTCTCCGTCTGGTCATAGATTGCAGCTTTGATAGCCTCATGGCGCTTAAGGTAAATGGAGGCTATACATTATTAGTTTTATGATGCTGTTGGTTTTAAAGTTGGAAATACGTGATGGATGATGTTAGCACAATTATTTCCTATCATGTAGGACGTAAAGAAACTTCACAAGCAGATTCAGAGGTGCTACGCTGAAAACAGACGGACGCCACATCCTGTACAGGCGAGACTTTCCTTTATAAATTCATAATTAAACCTTGATTCCAAAGATACGGGTTTGGTTTTTCACTAATTGTTGTTTCACTCAAACAGTTTTACCTCACGAGTCATGACGGACAGTTAAAGCAAATCATGGACAACGTTAACAAAGGCTGGGTTAACTGGAAGGTGAGAAACCTCTTTTATTTTTTTTTATTGATATTTCTAAGAGCAAAAACACAACAAGTACAGAGGAGTTTTAAACCTAAAGTCACGAACCTTGGAGACACATTTGATTGAGATTTTAAAAGGGATAAACCAGGGTAGATGTGTCAACGTAAGTTGAGTACGTTTAGTTTAGAGGCCAACACAAAGTTTCTCTAAACATTTAAGCAAAATACTTTACGATTCATTAGTTTGGGCTTAAATCCACTAGTCAATTTCTGAAACAGTCACTGGAGAAGATTCACTATTTGCTTAAATACAGTCGAAAGAAATGAGACCAGTAGGCTGAACGTGAAGAATAGTTTTATCGTAATTGGTTTCTCTGTAGGATGTCCATGTGGAAACCAGTGCATTTCATGAAATCCTGAAGAAAGAGGACCTTGTCTACCTCTCCTCAGATTCACCAAACGTCCTGGAGGAACTCGACGAGAGCAAAGCCTATGTGATTGGAGGTCTAGTGGACCACAACCACCACAAGGTGAGAGACTTATTCCAGTCAGCTCTAAAAAAGAGGAGTTTAAATAGAATTATAAACAATTCCTTTTTAAAAAGAAGTTGTTTTACGGCGTTGAAAAGTACCAAAACCTAAATTCACAGGTCTTCATGGGAGTAGGGAAAGGTTATTTTGGATTAAAACGTTTCTCTGATATCCTCTCTGAGAGCTGCAACATGTTTTTTCTTCAGTGCGGAGTCGTTGTCTTCTGCAGGAAACACAGAAGCGAGGATGAGGATGCGCCTCTAGACCGTGACTGAGTTTGAAAGACATTTGCAATTTTGGTATCCTTCGGTTCCTTTATTTTTCCAGAACTCGGAGCATCATCAAAATAGATTCAGATGAGACAAAAGAATCGTATTATGATCTTTGCATTCAGGAGCTGTGTTCGACACGCCTCACGTCCCTCCGGAAGTCCCCCAGAAGGGTTGGTTTAAAAATTAGCATTGAAAGCTAACTTCTACAAACTGTTTGAATGGATATTTTGACAATGGACAAAGAAATTTGAGAAACGGACAAACAAATTCACATTTTAAACTTCTGTTTCTGAGAAAGTGTGATTATAGAGATTGCATGAATGCCTGGAACAGGGACCGCAACCTGTGGAATGACTTGCTTTTCATACGTTTTCTTTACTTTATAATGTAAAGAAGGGGTAAGTAGCTAGAGTTTATAACAAGCCTTTTCTGGTCGGAACGTTTCACAAATACTGAAAATGCTCATTGCAAACATTAGGCTGAAATGAAGAAGGGCTCCCTGCAAGATTGCCTTTAACAACCACCTTCTCTCGATTTCCAAAAAAAAGCAAACAAACAGATTTCTGATTTATTCGGTTTTCTTTTCATTGTTAATATTTTTTTTGTGTGTCTGAGCCCTCTCTGTTCCAGACATACCCAAGGGTCTGTCCACAAGTACACGGTTACTTTTTTTAATGGCAGGGTTTTTTTACCGTAGCTTACCAGGTATTCTAGCCTTCCTAGAAAAATCCCTAATGAGACCTGCTGGAAGCCTTGACTGGTGGTAAAACTAAATAAAAAAACTAAAAGAGGTTCAAGCATCTCACCTTCCAGTTAACCCAGCCTGTGTTAATGTCGTCCATGATTTGCTTGAACTGTCCGTCATGACTCGAGAGTTAAAACCGTTTAAGTGAAACAGCAGTTAGGGAAAAACCAAACCTGTATCTTTGGAATCAAGGTTTAATTATAAATAACACATGATTAAACTACTGGAACGCTGGTTAAGGTGTTTACATGGAACATGGAATTTAAAAAAAATGAACTTCTCCAATTTTATTTCTGTGTTTTGTTACAGTAAATTGATAACAGGAATCAGATGTAGATGTTTACATTACACTGCAGAACTCAGATAATTGAGCACAACGGCTTTACTAAAGGCCACACTGTATTAGAATAATCATGAGGTTTCAAACTGATCAGAATAATCCTAAAAGTTTTATTTAGTGATTAAAGTTTGTTTTTGGGGAATGTTTTTTCTTTTACAGGGAATCAGCTTCAAGCGAGCGCAGGAGCTCGGCATCGCCCACGCTCAGCTTCCACTGAGTAGTTTCGTCAAGATGAACAGCCGGAAAGTGCTCGCTGTCAATCATGGTGAGACAGGTCTTACATTTGTATTAGAAATTATTTGTGGAAATGTTAGTTTTAAGGAAAAAATCATCCAAAATGTGTCAGTTTTCATTGGTTAATTTCCATCTTGAGTGTTGTAGATGTTGGATCCTTTGTCGAAGCTTATGTCCCGTAAACCATCAGCTTGAACAAGACCTCGCTTTAGTGCTTTAGCCTGGAGTTTATATAAAAAAAAATCAACTGAATGTTTAGATGTAGCTTCGGTTCAATCTGATCTCAGTGTATGTTTCAGAATTATCAGGTAGATTTGGTTTGTTAGTTAAAGTGTTAGAGGGAATTTTTATGAAAACCTTTGTTTTCTTACAATAAATTACAAATATTTTAATATTTAATAAAGGATTTGTTCAAATCCTTGTGCTGGAGAAATAGTAATTTCATTTTTTTATAGTGCATTTGAAAACGGCTGATTTGACCAAAATATCCTTAAATTAAATATTTTTAAAGATTTAACAATATCTTTTGATATTGCAGACATGTATTCTTAAAATTTGGTAAATTGTGGGTTCTTTTCAATTATAAATTTATGTAAAATGATATGGAGTATAAAAAATGTAAAAAAGAAAATGTCTTGACAAAAGTTATGTTATGTTGCACATAGAGGTCTCAAATGTTGATTGTACGTTTTCTTTTGTCTAATTTTGGCGGTGTTGATTTATATACACATGTGTCTGTTTTTATCGCTGCACAATAAAAGAGAATATATTTCATATAAACCTGATAGTCAATGTTTATGGATACAAAGATATTTCTGTTAAAAAAATAAAAATAGTTTTCATTCTCATATTGAGAGGAAAGAAAAAAATCTATGCTAACAAAAATCAAATTGATAATAACAACATATATTGCACTCAATGCATGAACATACTCTTGATTATAACAGACTATATATTTTTTTTTATTATTTTAATTTTTTATTATTATTTATTCTTTAATGTGCCCTACAAAAAATATCAAATTGATTTTCGACTTCCTGCAGTGTTCGAGATCATGCTTGCATTCCTGGAGAAGCGAGACTGGCAGGAAGCGTTCTTCACGGTTCTGCCGCAGAGGAAGGGAGCCATGCCGGTGGGGCAGGAGAACCAGCTCGAGGCGGCCGCTGAGGAAGAGGACGACTCCGACGAAGATTCAGATCACGAACATCCGAGCTCAGAAAAGAGAAGGAACTCAAAGGACCAATCACAAAGCAAGCGACAGGAACATTGTGCCAAAACAGACAACACAGCTTAAAGATTCTTCTCCTGTATACATTTTTATCATAAAAGGAGATTTTTTGTTGTTGTTAATAATCTTATAGTTTAAGCTCGGAGGAGTTTGATAAATTGTGGATTGGAAAGTGTTTTGTTTAAACATATTTAATGAAAAATAAGCATTTAATTTGGAACATATTCCTATAAACAAGTAACATAAAGGGTAATATGATAAAAAAAAAACGCCTGGGTAATTGTGTCTTTTTTTTTAATTTGTTTTTTTTTTTACAAAAAATAGGTTTTCTCCTCTCCACCTTATTTAATACATGTCAAATACAGATATGAGAACTGTAAACTCTGCTGTCACTGACAGTTAAAATGTAAACTACATTTTTGATAAAGCTGTCAAACCTTAAATTCACTAACTTTGCTGTTTTTTACTATTTACTTTACAGCATAATTGATACAGACTCCCTCTAAAAATGGTAACTATAACAAAAACAAAGCCAAACGTCATTCATACTGTAATTCACCCTAAAAAGCATTAATATTTAAGTAAATGCTGTACACATGCTGTTCTTGTATGTGTTTACAATAAAATTCTTTCAACATGACAAGTAATCTGAGTTTCCCCTAGATGTCACTATGCAACTCACCTTTCAATAGAAAATCAGTTGTGGAACTGTACATTTATTTGAAAACATGCCACAGTTTATGTAAAGCTCTCTTGATTGTGTTTGTGCATGGAATCATGCTCCTACTAGTAATTTGGATCCTCAGCAATTATGCCTAAAGCACAAACAATTGTAATTAAATGTCATAAGTAGAGGGCCTAACTATGAAATGTGAAGTTGTGGTGTATGGGCAGTTGATTACCTCCAAATCATAATTCATAATATATATTTGACCCCTCCAGACTATCACTGCATCCTTAATAACCTTCAAAAGGCTCTATTTATGGTAAACAATGTCTGTGAATCGCCTCAAACGGTTCAACTCTGCCAAACGATCTGTGTATTCCCTGTACCTCCCACTGCCCTGCTGGGTTTTCCTTGCTTGCACACCGATAATCCACTCTTTTTGTAACTAAGATCTTTTTGGCTTGTGTGAAGCTAGAGTGGTATGCAAACTAGAGCAGGGTTGCAACTAAAATGTGAAGAGCTCTAGAACATGAGGATCGTGTTTGGTGAAACCTGCCCGATTATTTAAGGAGTTTATGGAAGAGTCTAGAAAGTCCTTTTTAAAAAGTGGTTGTTCAAAGTGTGATGCAGTCTCTGGAAGCTTATGTCGTCTGTTGACAGCCCTGTTGTATTGTAGGTCCTTAGAAGCTAAATATTTTTAATTCTGAATAAGGTTTGGCAAACTGCAGTTTGTCATGTATGCAGCAACAATCCCTCCCTCACTAAGTCCTCAGGAACACTACTCAGCTGATCAGAAGAAGTGCCAGAGGCGTTAACAGTTTCAGGAGAGAACAGGTTTGGAGTTTAGGGTGCTAACATTTCTTCAGGCTAAGAGCGCAACCAGATCCACTGGAGTTGATCTTGGATTTAACATAAATAATCAGCATGTTCTACTTCTGTCATCACACTTCCAGGATTTCCTCAGGTGTGTGCTTGATTGAGCTCTTATTACACAACAGGAAATCTCTTCGCTAAGGCAAAACAAAGGGCCATGCTCTTTATAACCTCCAGTGATGAGCAAAGTCATGTTAATGAGAGTAACCACTGCATTATATACCTTAAAAACACCTGTTTTTGTTTGCAGGGTCCCAAGTGTGATTAGTAAACTAGCTCTTCAGTTGAGGTTAATCTTGTTTACAAAGGCATTGTATTAAATGTGATGGAGGTAAGATGAAGTCGTGTACTTCAAGGGTTCAAAAACATGTTTAGTCAGAGAAATAGTTTGAATCACACGATTCTGAGGAGAAACCCGGATTAAAAACAGGAAAGTTGAGTTCAGCCGTGAGCGCTAGTAACAACATGCGTGGTGCGAGTCTGCGCACGCGCAATGGACGGCAGCCGTTTCTAACAGACAGGTGTTTGCCTCGCGCTCAAACTTCTTCCTCACCAAACAACGTTACACTCCGTTAAATCAACGGAAACGGCGAAAACTGGATTAAATTCATTCGATGCTGACGTGAGGATTCACACATGGAGAAACGGAGACAAATCCCAACTTTAATGGGCTCTGAATGGTTCGTGCACGTGCTTAAGGAACTCTCTTCAGTGGATCTCCTCAGCTCTAGCTTTACAATTCCTGTCATAAACATGATTGATTAATTGGGATTGTTCTATTTAAACACAAACTCCGGACACAGTATACTAATAATGTGCACCACATTGAGATTTTAGGGCTGAAAATTGGTGGACGATGAAGACAGCCTCTTTTTTTCTAACTGCGTTGATCATCTGGAGCTCAGGTGAGTGGTTTCTTGTTATTTTACACACTCCATGTTTTTTCTCTTTGAGGTGAATTTTAAGGATTTTGTCTGTATTTGGAGGTTTCTTAAGAAGTAGGGTTGACATTACAGGAAGAACTGGTTCTGATGCGTAAGTGTGTGATTCAGAGTGACTGACAGACGCTCCCAAACGCGCTCACCAAAAACACTGCGCCGCACGCAGGGGCCAGGGCTCGGGGTTGCCAGATGCAGCCCAAACTCACCTAAAACCCGCCCACCTCAATAAAAACCTCCCCAAATCTCCACACTACCAAAACCTAAAAGTATTGACGTATCCTGATAAAATAAACACAGAAAAAAATGCGCAAGCAAGCTTCATTCCCATATGGAAGAAACATAAGTTCAGCTCTGATCTGTCTTTTTAGGTTAAAGTCTCATTTGTTCCTCACATTTCTTCTCTCTGATGGTAACGAATGCAGTCTGGCCCCGGGGCCTTCTGTCACGTGACGCTCCCTAATATTTACCAACACAATATCAGCCGGAAACCTACAAGATTCGTTTTTTCCCCCCCAGTCCTCTGCTCCTTTAGTTCTTCTGTCACGTGACGCTCTCTAATATTAACCAAATGCAGTTTGAGCCGGAAACAGAAAAGATTCGTTCTTTCTCCGAGTCCTCCAGCTCCTTTCGTTCTTCTGTCACGTGACGCTCTCTAATATTAACCAAATGCAGTTTGAGCCGGAAACAGAAAAGATTAGATCTTTTTTCGAGTCCTCCGGCTTCTTTCGTTCTCTTGTCATTAATGATGAGTGCGTTACGCTCGGAAGACCAGAAGAACGTTGTGCATGCGCCACTGAACGAATCCCTCTCCGACACGATTCGTTCCTACGAGTCACATTAAAGAGTCGTTCAAAAAGAACGAATCGTTCATGAACGACACATCACTATTGCTAATATATTATTTGATTTGTTGATAAAAAGCTTTTCCTACCATTAATCTGATCAAATATCTAAAAAATCAGCACATTATCGGGTACAAGGAGTTCACTTTTAGCAGGAAAATTTAACAGCCAACTTTGAATCAAATAATGAACGCGAACCCAAATAAACCTTACATCCACATTGTTGGTGTCGGGTGGAGGGGTGAGGTCTCAAACACTCATAAACTACTCACCGGAGTTCCCCAGGGTTCACTCCTTGGCCCCCTTCTCTTCTCCATCTACATCACCTCCCTGGGCCCTATAATCCTCAGACACGGATTCTCCTACCACTGCTACACTGACGACACCCAACTCTATCTGTCGTTCCCCCCTGATGACCTGTCAGTAACTACCCGCGTAACTGACTGCCTGAACGACATCTCTACTTGGATGAAGAACCATCACCTACAGCTCAACATGGCCAAGACAGAACTCCTGGTAATCCGGCTCATCCCTCTGTGCATCACGACCTCACCATCCCGCTGAAATCCTCTACAGTCACCCCTTCTCCTACAGTCAGGAATCTTGGAGTGATTTTGGATGAACAGCTGTCCCTCAAAGACCACATCACAAAGACAACTCGAGCGTGTAGATTTGCTCTGCACAACATTCGAAAGATCAGGCCCTTCTTAACTGAACATGCAACTCAACTCCTGGTTCAGGTTTCTGGACCTCTCACGTCTGGACTACTGCAAAGCTCTCCTAGCAGGACTTCCAGCAAATGCGCTCAAACCTCTGCAGATGATCCAGAACTCTGCAGCTCGTCTTATCTTTAAGGAACCGAAACGAGCTCATGTTACTCCCCTCTTCATCACTCTTCATTGGCTCCCCATTGCAGCTCATGTTAAATTCAAATCGCTAACGCTGGCATACAAAACTATCTCCAGATCAGCCCCTGTCTACCTCCATGAGCTCATACACTCCTGCATGCTTCCAGAAGCCTGCACTCAGAGAAGGATCAGCAACTCGTGGTTCAGTCCCACAAGGGGAGAAGATCTCTCAGCAGAACCTTCTCTCTCACTGTCCCTGGATGGTGGAACAAACTCCCTGATCCAGTCAGGAAAGCAGCAGCACTAACAGCTTTCAAAAAGCAACTGAAAACTCTTCTCTTCAGGGAACACCTACTATAAAAAAAATTCTTTAATTTTTTATAAAAGACTTTATCTTCTTCCTCTACTCCCTCACTGCTTTGGTTTATTGATCAGTTGATACAATTTCTATTATGACAAGCTGAGATAGACTTTGACAGTGTAACAGATTGCATATTGTCTCTCCCCTAATGTAAGTCGCTTTGGACAAAAGTGTCTGCCAAATGCATTAATGTAATGTAAATGCACATCCACCGCGTTTAAGTAGATTTTTTATTGACTGCATCTGGACGATCAACGATTAACGATGGTCCCGCAGTGGATTGGAAAGGTCTGTACTCTGCGATCAGGATCAGTTTTGTGTCTCGCACACAAGTCGCGCCATCTATCTGCTATGGTTACACTTCCAGGTCAGTCGTTGTGTATGTTCTTAATTGAGATGAGCTGCATTAGCGCTTCTGCTGATTGGGTTTTGGCTGGTGCTTTGGCCAGTGGGTGTGGCTACGGTCATCGAGCCAGTTTGAGCTCCCAGAAAAAGACAATAGCATTACACGAACATGCATGAACCAGTCTGAATATGACTTATGTTTTTGGCAAGGGAACAATACTAAAACATGCAAGAAATGTCTGAAAAGTTGAGTTTACATGATACAGCACTTGTAAGTAAAACACTGCAAAAATGATTATATTACAATTAATTCTTAAAATGTAAAAGTTTATTTGCCAGAAACAAATGCTAACACACAAACCAACGGTAGATGACCATAAATCTCGGCCTGTAATTACCCACTTTTGAACTCATACTTGATGTGGATAAAATAGACAAATTTATGGCGTCGAGATATCTCTGAGATCTCTGAGATATTATGATGAAAATTTACTTCTAGGTCAATGCAAAATCAATCCTCACCATTCCCAAGCGTACCATTCACTTAGTTTGCTTTAAACAGGCCAAGTTAAATCATGGTAATGCCCAGCAAGCTATATTTTTAACATGAAGTATAAACAAGCTGTGATCCTTTAGGATGGACCGGATCCCTCCAGCCAATCTGCCAATCTCAATAAATTATGATCCCCCAATCAGCCAATCAAAAAGGGCATTGATACAGGGGGCGGTTCTATTCGCGCAACACTCTTTTGTAGGACTTGAAACTTACATTTCATCATCAATGTTTTTTAGAGGCTTAGTGTGTTTTAACTATTAGAATTTCAACATTATTATTATTTTCTCCTACTATTAGACTTTATTGAAAGCTTATAGCAATGTTGTACTTGTTATGAACATGCATTCATTGTGGTTACCACACCAATAAAAAATGTCACCACAAAAAATTCACACACTAATATTTCGTTGAACGTTCCTGGATAAGCTACTTCTCCCCAAATCTGAATAAATGAAACCAATCAGAACACCATCAGACGAGTAGTCAGTGTTCCATGGGCTGAGGCTGAGACTAGGGTACGTGTGGACAGGAACATGTCCTCTTCACAATGTTCAGTCAGAGGAGACGGAAAATGTGAGAAGGCAGGGGTTATCAAAACCCCAGAGGAGACAGCTAGGGAAAGGGGGCAGTATGAACCCTAAAAATCCCCAATTTCAAACACACAGATGAACCACATTCTCTCCTTTTCTATTCTCAGTTATTCTCTTCATAAAATGTGTATATAGTACATATTCTTTTATGGGCTGTACAGTGTTTAGTGATCAATGTTTGAAATCATTAAACCATCACATTATTAAGGGAAATCTCACTCGGGGTTGCAATGAAAACATGAGAACCCTTTAGTAGTCATTGGGGTAATTAACACTAAACATACTTGAAATCTACCCAATATATAATGAATCTAGATGCCTGTTAAAACTGATGATTAACCAACATGGATAATATTATCCAGTTTGCTTGATTTCGATTCACATCCATGTGAGGAAGACATGAGGATGTTTACTCTACAGTGTCAAAGCGGAGTAAATCACATTTTCAGAGAGCAGACTGCGAGTTTATGATCGAAATCTTGTCAACCAACCAAACACGCATTTGTCTGAAAGGGTTGCCATATTGTACATTCCTTCAGTCCTGAAGGTATTTACAGCTTCGTTCCCCAAGAGAGGCAGTCCCCACTGGTGTGCAGCTGATAGTTTACATCACATTTCTTGATGATTTGGGGAAACCGAAGCAAGGAAAGCAAAAGCACAATCATCAATTAATGATGAATCACTAATTCAAAAGTGTTTCCCCTATAGCAGCACCTCTGTTACCGGCCAACCTCAATGTAAAAACGGGTACTTTTTATTAATCAGTGAAACAAACATTTGCTGCTTCTTATGAGAGTTAACGGATCCACAGCCATTAAGTAGAAATCTGTGCATACGCCAGTGTGGGTTTTGTATTTCTACATGAGTTTGTGTCACTTTTATCACCGTCCTGAATAAAGAGAATGTTAAGAGTTTTTAAATAAATGTTAGCAATTATACTTCAAATGTTCTGGGATCAATAATAGGCACAAAAATGTGTTTTATTTATTTTTTTATTCCTCTTTCAACTACAAAAATACACATTGATTTTAAATTGTGAATACCAGTGAGAAACTTTTGAACATTGCACACAGGGCTTATTTAGTACATTTATTTTACAGCATATTTAGAACATGCTGTGATTTATAAAGCAAACTCTGGGTAGGGGCCGGTTTAAAAATATATTAAAATAAAATGTTTCTGACAAACACCAACTTTTAGTAAGAATTCTGCAGCTGCTTGTACAAATGCAGCTGTCTCTCAAAAATCTCAAAATGTTTCTTAAAAACATGGTTTTCGTGCTACAGTTGCAAGTGTCATTGAACTAATTCAGTAATTTTAAATAAATAAGTGTTTGCAAAGGACAGCAGGTGAAGCAGGTAATCCATTGATAACTTATCATGTCATTCAGAAACTGAATGAACTCTTCAGAAACTCTTATATTAATGTTTTAGCGCACTATTCATATAGTACTCACTCCGAGTTATTTGTGTTTGTAAAGTTTACTTTGAATTTGAAAGTTAAATGAGCTTCCTATATCAGTCCATGAGATTATCGCTCTATCTGAAGATCTAATTGGCTCTGAATGTTTGCTTTGTGCTCGTCTACAAGCCAAAAGCAATTAGCCTAGAGACAAAGAACGAGTCGAGCAGCATATCTGTCTTATCCACAAACACTCTTCCAGACACCTGCACTCTCTCGCCTCTCTTCCCTCGACTCGTGTTGCTATCCGTATCTGCCTCAGCTCAATTGTTCCCTGCGCTTGTTCAATAGAGTACTAAATAGCGCTTCGTGTTACTCATGACTGAGAACGTAGTGCATGAACCCAGATACACTTTTACTGAGAGTCAAATAGTTTGAGTACTAAAAGAGACACGGTCATATCACTATTAACTTTTTTAGGTGGAAAGATGGTGCAGAGTTGGTCGTCCTGTAACTGGAAGGTTGGCGGTTCGATTTCCACTAGGGCTATATACATTGCCCTGTATGGATGTGAGTGACTGGTGGGGGGTGTTTGGTGGAGGTCAGGAGGCCGTAGGTGCAGAATGGCAGCCACGTCCTGTCAGACTGCTCCAGGACAGCTGAGGGCTACCAAGGTAGCTTATCACCACCAGAGTGGGAATGTGGAGTGAATGAATAATGCTCTAAACATTGTAAAGTGTCTTTGAGCATCTGGAAAAGCACTATATAAATGCATCATTATTATTATTATTATAACATCCAAATTTCTATACTTGTACTTCTTTGGATCCAAAATGTAGAATTTATTTTGACATTGAAAAAAAGAAAAAAGCCTTTGTAGTAAATATCGAATTTGTATTTAAAAATAATTTACTGTCTTGCAAAATATGTAGTATTTCTTATCTCTTGCGCTATATGTAAAAAAGGACATCGTAAAACAAATTTAGCATCAAAGAATATTTAAAGTTGAAACGACTGTCATTAAAAACCAATATATAGTGCAATAAAGTACATTATTTAAAAAAAATCACATTTGAATATTTAAATAAATTTAAGCACCTATTATTTTTTCTTGAATGGTTTATTTCCCCATTCTCAAACCTTTTTCCCTCTCTATTTATTTATTTTTGAATACCAAGCCTAAACCTCATTTTTTCATTCATGCATAAATGAAAGTATGCTACAGTATCTAGTCTCAATTGTGTATGTAGTTTATCATTTATAATTTAGAATATATAATTATGTGATATAATTTATGATATACTATTTATATAAAATGCATTGGAAAACCATTGGCGTTGAAGGAAATGAAGAGATTAAATATTTCATTGAAAAAAATTAAATATTAAAATGAATTCTTATTTTTTTTCCCCAATGTCAACAACTTTTTTTTTTCTTGTAAGTATGTATTTGTCAATGGTAAACATTTTCCCCTTCGATTCATTGTATTTTTAATTGCCAAAACATTTTCAATGGCAAAATAAAATAGATTTTATGTGTAATTTCAAATGACTAGATATAAAAAATGCAGCGGATTTTGGCATTGAAGGAAATAAAAAGATGTCAATGAATACCAATTTATAGTGCAATAAAGTACATTATTTACAAATAAAAATCTAAAATATTTGTATTTCAATATTAAAATCAATTCCGTACCAATATTAAAATAATTCATATAAAATAATCAATATTAAAATAAATAAGTACCACCATTTTCCTCCGTTGAATTTTTTTCCCTAAACTGAAAACTTTTTTCTCTCTATTTATTTTATTTTATGACAAAACCTGTTTTCATCCTTTCCATCAATGTTTTTTTTAAATCACCAAACATTGATTCATTGACAAAATAAAGTAGATTTCACCTATGCCTAAATGATGGTAGGCTACAGTATGTAGTCTTGGGCAATCTTATTTAAGTTGCAATGTATTTAATACAGTGATTTATTTCTCATGATAAAATGTATAATCTAAATTTGCTTAAAGAAGAGCTCCATCTCATTGACGGCTCCTTCTCTTTATTATCTCACAGCGGTCCGCGTCAGGAGTGAACAGGTGTTCCTGGAGCCGCCCAGCTCTCCCTGGACTCTACGCTCTTTGGCGGAGGATGAGACGCGCTTACCCTGCCGCTTCAACGCATCAGATGCGGAAGTGAAGTTGGTGCAGGTGCTCTGGCTGCGAGAGAAGTCAGATGGCAGCGAAGAACAGATCGCCACCGCTCACTTCAGCGAAGGCCCGACCGGTATGACGGATCCTTTGCTTACTTAAGTGTGCAGTATGCAATTTTCTCATACGTTTTAGGAGAGATAGATTAGGTGAACAGGGCGGGTACTACAATTAACATGTAGCCAATCACCAGGCGCTATCATAATATCGTCGAGGTGCTATTGGTCTTGAGGTGTGTTTGTTTTTGTGGACTTCAGATGTCAACATCGGACTGCAGAGATTGCATACAGCATTGTTACAGGTTTTCAGAGTCACTGTTGTGCTTTTGAAAGAATTACTTAATCCTGATTTTACTGGTTGTTTGAGATTCGTTAGGCTGCAGACTTCATCGAGATAAGTGACGTAACTTGCACACTGAGGAATTAGAGCTTCCGCCTTGTATAACGTCACTTGCAGTCGACACCCGTACTTTAATAACATCATTTACACGTGGCAACAGCCGGAAGACCTTTAGTGGTTAAATAGTTGATTAAATAGTTTGTTACATAAAAAAACAGAAACAGTGAATGTCCTTTTAAAACCATTCATTCATCTTCATGTCGGCTTTCTTCCCTTTTCGGGGTCGCCACAGCGGAATGAACCGCCAACTCTCTGGCACATGTTTTATGCGACGGATGTCCTTCCAGCAGCAACCCATCGCTGGGAAACATTCACACACACTCATTCACACTTTAACACTATGGACAATCGTTCTTACTCAATTCACTTATACCGCATGTCTTTGGACTTGTGGGGAAACCGGAGCACCCGGAGAAAACCCACGCGATCACGTGGAGAACATGAGAACGCCACACAGAAATGCCAACAGACCCAGCCGAGGCTCGAACCAGCGACCTTCTTGCTGTGAGACGACCATGCTACCCACTGCGCCACCGTGACGCTCTTTTAAATCCATTTAAACGAATATATTTTCTAGCTCTAACGCATGTACATTGTACACATAGTCTTCCAACTAACAAAACAAACATTGAAAACTCCAATGAACTTTTGTAAAAGTGTAATCTTATTAGTGAACACTTTATTTTTCGTCAAATCACACTAATCTCCATTTCAGGAAGATAAGAGAGTGCAAGGTTCGGAGGAAGTGCTTTATCCTGCGAGGGCAAGCCTGAGGAGTGCGAGTCGTTCTGCAGCCAGACTCTGCTGGGTCGCTTGGCTAGTTGGATTGTTTTGTACCATCCAGTGTTTATTACAAAAATATTTGTCCTTTCCTTTCTTTTCCTTTTCGTTTTCCAACCTTTTAATTTTAATTTTCTCTTCCTTCTTGTCTTTTCTCTTTTTTTCTTGGTAAACACATCTTAGTCCTCATTCGGATAGCAGATCTTAATGCTCCAATCTTCCAGTTGCTCAGTTTCTGTGGTGAAAAGTGACTTCTATGAGTAGAAGAGGATTGATGCAAATGTTTCTTCGTGCTCTCTCATGGTTTTGTTTGTCTTATCAGAGCCAACTACTAAATAGTTTTAAGAAAAAACGATTTAGATGAAAAAGTGCAAATATTATGGAAAATTGGTGGAAGTAGATTTTGAAATACTGGGGTCAACACTGAACTCGATCAAACCTTTAAATGTGTGTCTGAGGCTACAGCCCAAAGTGACCCAAATCCAATTATTTTGGCCATATTTGACCTGTACCTAATAATTTCAGGACAGTCTGAACAGCTCAATTCAGATTTTATTCAAGTCTGCCCCAGTTTGCTTTCATTTGTGGTCCTGAATTCGATACATATGCAATTCATTTTGCAATCCGACCTCAGTCTGAACGATCATGTCACGTATATCTGGGTTTTGAGTCATCGAGCCCAACTTAAACACAGTTTATCACAGATACGAGTCCCTGGAAAAGACGTTCTTGTACTGAAATAATTACAGCAAGAGACCAAAGACACTTTTGAAAGTTCATGAAGTCACGGTTATTATCCGTGCACTTTTAACTTCCGGGAGTTTACCATGTGTTCATTTCCATCTCAATCTTTTTCATAATATTGTTTAATAAATCTAATAAAGTTGTCTTATCCAATATTTGTGCCCACAAAGCCTCAAAGGTGTCCAAGAATAGGCGCTTCAGGCTTCTGGGAAATGTAGTTTCCTCTTCACATTGGACCCGCATTTCGTTCACACAAAAGATGGAAAGCAGGCGCATATTTCATCAAAAAATCCGAGTTGGCCATTAAGACTTAGTCTGAACGTAGCTTGAGTATCTAAGTTTCAGTAAAATAATGTAATCTCCATCCACTCGTATATGTGAGAAACAGTGTGTAAATTGGGTTTGATGACTCGTAACCCCCAAAGAAACGCTATATCACACTACCACTAACACTGTCCATTATTGGTTTCTTTCTCTGACAGAAAACTCCGCCTACTCTGGCCGGATTCGGTTCGAGGCTCCTAACCCTCTATTGAACTCTGCAATGATCATATTGCACACGAGCTCTGCAGACGAGGGAAAATACATTTGTAAAGTCATAACCTTCCCCAGTGGAATCTTTGAGATGGAGATATTGCTCACAGTGTGGAGTAAGTACTTTAAACTACTATAAAACAAAACTGAAAGGTGTGAAGGAACTCTTGGTTCTTTGTGGAGTGTACTATTTGAAGGACATATTTTTAACGTGATGGCATGCTTCTTGTTTTCGTTTTTATTTGAGAAAAATTGTCATCTGTGTGTTGTTAAAATTAATGTGCTTAATTGCAGCTATTTTTCTATTTGAATGTGATTTCATTAGTTTCAGCATGTTAACCTAAGTCATAAAACCATAAAACTACTGTACCCACAGTATCTACTCAACTCTCTTTGGGCCTTTTCTCTGGGCCTGCTCATCTGTTGTTCTCACGGGGTCTTAAAATGTCTTTTAAAAATAATGCCTTTAAAAGCATTTTAAAAAGTCTTAAATTTTGCTCTCTTGGTCCTAATAACCCTGAATATTTTTATCAAATAATGTAAGGGAAGCGCAATGTTGCTCAGTACGCCGCATGCCAACCACTGATAAAAAAGAAGACAAAAAGCAAGCAAGGTAGAAGAATAATAAGAAGATGATGTAAAGTTCAGGCAAGGCAAGTTTATTTGTACAACACGTTTTCTTACACAGGGTAATTCAGAGTGCTTTACATCGGAAACAAAGAATAAAAAGAAAGTACATTTATTAAAATCAGGCATATAAACAAGTCATATAAAATCATAATGATTCAAAAACGTAAATTTATGATGTAGAATTAAGGAGTGGAGTAAAAATCATGTTATCGGAGTTTAAAATCAATATTTTAAAGCCAATCTTTTTTTGAAGAGTACATGTTTTATGGAGTTACTGAAATAAATCAACTTTATCCTTTATATTGTAATTATATGACCAACGCCTATACATATTTTACTATAGAGTGTACAAACGGACCTGGACTACATTTGAGGTTTTTCTCCATTAATAATCACCTTTTAAAGCTGCGTTTAATAAATGTGAGCTGCTTCTATAACGGCAAGTTCTGAGAATATACGAGAATACACAAAGCACCACCATAATGCACACTAACAACAATTTTGAGTGAAAATGGGTTCGTGGATTCTCAGACAACCTTCCTCGAGTACACCTTGAGTTGCATTATTTTCATTATGATCACCTGCAGTACTATTTTAATCTATCCATTTGTTAAAATGGATCTCGTGCCAACACATCCACTGAAGCAACCGCAGAACACAGCAGAGGTGTGATTGTCAATAGATTAGATCTCACAGAGATTATTAGAATGGGTTTAAATGACAAGGAGACAGTGATCTCTTCATGCACATCGAGAGAGGCTGTTAACCACAAGCCGAGCCCTGCTGCAGACAGTTATTGTTCTTGGAGGAACACAGATGTATTGTGTGTGTCCAGAAGTGCTGACGGAGGTATTAACATGACCGTGCTCATTGTTAGGCCTATTATAAGATCAGACAAAAGCAGGCGCTGGAGCAGAAATAGTTTATGAATGGGCTCAAGTGTTGGAAATAGGACAGCAAACAGAGTACGTGTGTAGATAAGTCAAAGAAAGTGTGTTCACACTGACCTGGTTTTTACCCCTGAGCTCAGGGCGTTCATAAACTACATAGAAAGCTTAGCTGTTAGCATCAAGTTATCGCTCTATTTTTAAAATACATTTCGTTACAAACTAAGCCAGCTTTCAGAGGTCCAAGAACATTTACAATGCCTCGTTTGAGCAAAACAAGAAAATAACATTAAGATGGTTAAAATGAGAATGAGAATTTTTTTCTCTTGAAAAAGTTAGAGATTGCTTCATTGTTGCTTTGTAACGGACAACTTTATACTGATTGGCATGTCATGTGCTGCTATGGGCCAACCAGGGCCGAGATGTATAAATAGAATTTGTATAATATGTAATTTTCAATCTATTTTGAAAGTAATTGATGAACATATAGCTAGTTAAAGTGTCATTTGCCAGAAATCATAAGAAAAACACACACAAAAAAGTCAAACTTTTTCATTCTAATTTTTTTTATAAAAGACAAATGTTTCACAGGCCGTGTGTAATGGCCATAAGGTGAACTCAATTTGTATTTTGTTTGCACGAAAAGTTGCTCAGTGTGCAGTAATTTTCGTGCTGTTAAGAAAGTAGACTACTTTCGGATAATTATGCAAAAAAAAAAACAAGTAATGTAGTTCACCTGTAAAATGCAGGAATGTGCTCTCTTTGAAAATGTTTATGAACCCTGCATATAAAAAAACTTTCACTAAACAAACCAAATCATCAAACAAACTAGGTACATTTCCATCAATGCTCAAAATTCACTCCTAAACTTTTTTCATTTTGCAGCTAAACCCATTGTGTCTGTGGAACCCTTCACTCTGATCGAAGGCCAGTCGTTCCGTCCCGCCGCTCTCTGCCGGTCGATGGCTAAACCAATGGCAGGTCTGTCCTGGGACACCGAGCTGCCGGGACAGAGCCAGAACCGGAGCGTGGATGAGACGGTCTCCTCCATTCAGTTCTCCCTCCATCCTCTGCGGGGCATGAACGGACAGAAGCTGGACTGTCTGGTCTGGCATCCTTCCAAACCGGGGCCTGAGAGGTTCGAGAATAAACTGACAGTGCACTGTGAGTCCCGACCTCTCTTTCTTATTCTTTAATCTTCTGAATTGTTCATAATTAAAATTGCATTTGAAGTTATTTACTCTGTCAGAAGTGTGGCATTCTCAACATCAATCACAGCTCAAGTGTAGCTTTCCTCACGACGACACACACACGCACGCACACACACACACACACACAAGGAGTTTTTATGCTTTTCTTTTTGATCTTTAGATTTTTATTTTGTCGTTGGCTCTTGTTTTTTTGTCCTGCTGTTGGCATGTGGACATAACAGCTACAAAACAAATCTTTCAATAAGTACAAATAACAATAAACACAAATCACAGTAGTAGCACACAATCTTGAAAAACATGAACATACCTTGTTGGCCACCAGTCAGAGTTATTAAAAAATTTTTTTTTTTAAAAAGTCTGTCTTCATGTTGAAAATGAATGTCAGTGCAGGAAACAAAACGCGGTATAAATTGTTCCACTTGAGGTCCGGCACAATACAAACAAAGCTATAGGCATGCTTTCTTTTTATAAAAGCTATAGGCAAAACTACTTTCTTTTTTTTTTTCCTCCTCTGTCTTTATCTTCTTCCTCTACTCCCTCACTGCTTTGTTTTATTGATCAGTTGATATAATATCTATTATGAGAAGCTGAGATAGACTTTTTGACGGTGTAACAGATATTGTCTCTCCCCTAATGTAAGTCGCTTTGGACAAAAGCGTCTGCCCAATGCATAAACGTAAATGTAATGTAAATGTAAATTCATGTATAGAAACAAAAATATGAGAAACATAACAAATAATATAAAAAAAAAAAAACGCAGCATTTTACATCAAGTTTAAAAATTATTTTTCTGTATTAAAAAAAAATCCTACTTCCGTTTGGAAAAAGTTTCTGAATTTTTTGATGCAATAAAGAGTGGAAGTCCTTATATGGCTGTTTCTCTCAGAAGTGTTCACCTGACCTGCGTATACGAGAGAAGGAGAGTGAAACCCATCACTCAGCTCTTACTTACCGAGGAGCTTTTAACACACTCGAGTACAGAAAATCAATAACAATGACTTCAAGACAGATAACTTATTGTTAGAGCAGTTTATTAATAAACACTGTATGGTAAGTAACCTTTTTTTGTACTCATTTATTCAGACACATGTTTTTGTAATGGCTGCTGCTGTGGTTCATTTTATTTTTCAGATTCAGGGTCAAATTCTGGATCTTTTATGTGTACGACTGGATGACATTTTCAGTCATAGTTCACTGAAGCTAGTGTTGTTTATATCAGTTGCAGTGCGTGTTTACGTTGTGTTTATTCCACACGCAGATACGCCCCGTTTTCTTAGCTATCTCCAGGAAAACCTGTGTTTCTTTTACTTTCTTCGCTTCTTTTTTATTTCCTTAATGGAGATATGACATAGTACTATAAATGTAATGTGCGATTATGAGGCAAAAATCACAATTATTATTATTGACCCTTTTTGTTATAAGAAATGGATTGAAGCACAAAGAAAAAAAAACATCTATAAATCCATCTGAATGATTGTGTTTTTAACTTGTATAATGCTCTCTGCAGATAATACCTCTTCCCATAAGTGCATTCATGTTTAAGTTATTGAAGCTAAATTTAGTGAGGTTGGCACTAATTGTTAATTGCGCATCTAACTACTAAAGCTCTAAAACAAAGGTGCAGAATGGCAGCCACGTCCTGTGAGACTGCTCCAGGGCAGCTGAGGGCTACCAAGGTAGCTTATCACCAAAGTGTGAATGTGGAGTGAATAAATAATGCTCTGATAATTGTAAAAAGGCTCTGAGCTTTGAAAAAGTATAAATAAAAATGAAACGCATTATCATTATTATTACATGACCATGGCAATGAAGAGTGATGTGATTGGCCGGCTTGTGAGTGTTCAAGTGCGTGTAATTGGCCCATTAGATAAAACCTTATAATTCCCAGTTTGAGCTTGAATTTGCAGATAGAACATTTTTAATTTGTAAATAAAAAGTCAAAACATGTAAGTAACTTTACAAAAAACATCAAATAATGTAAGTAAGTTGTCAAACAACCAGAATATATGAATAACTTTTTTTGATTTTTCACCAAAATTTCAGATAGATACTTTCAATTCCATAGTGGTTTAAAAAAAGCAATTTAATCACAAATCACAAAAAATTCTGAGGCAATTAATGGCACAGCCAAATATGTTTTGGCCCAAGGCCTATGTTTGTGAGAGATTCTACTGTAGTGAGCGCCTCCATCATTCACTCACAGAGACGCACACTTCTTCATTGGTTTGTTCTGTTTTCGGCTGATGGGAATGTTTGCACCATCGTACCATGGGCGCCATCAAGCAAACTCACTTTCTCAATCTGGAGAAACAATGTTCTTTTGTTTTAAAAACCTCAACCGATCATTTCTCCAGGTACGCAGGGAGTTCTAATGTCAACATGAGACACCACGTATTGGTGCAGGCTCCCTTAGCTTATCTACATTCCATGTCCATCATCAAAGAGCCACTAAACACAACATTGATCACAATCCTCTGTCCTTCAGCTGCTGATTGTACAGGGCGTGTTGTCCCTGTGGACTGGTTAAGGTCACTTTAGACTCTAACCGTGTGAAAACCACCATAAAACTTGTTTTCAACTCAACTCCTGGTTCAGGCTCTGGTCCTCTCACGTCTGGACTACTGCAACGTTCTCCTAGCAGGACTTCCAGCAAATGCACTCAAAGCTCTGCAGATGATCCAGAACTCTGCAGCTCGTCTTATCTTCAAGGATCCGAAACGAGCTCATGTTCCTCCCCTCTTCATCACTCTTCATTGGCTCCCCATTGCAGCTCGGGTTAAATGGGTTTTGGCTCCCCATTGCCAAATTGGCTCCCCATTGCAGCTCGGGTTTTGTATGCCAGCATTCGCTAATACTGGCATACAAAACTATCTCCAGATCAGCCCCTGTCTACCTCCATGAGCTCATACACTCCTACATGCCCTCCAGAAGCCTGCACTCAGAGAAGGAACAGCGACTCGTGGTTCTGTCCCACAAGGGCAGAAGATCTCTCAGCAGAACCTTCTCTCTCACTGACCCTGGATGGTGGAACAAACTCCTGATACAGTCAGGAAAGCAGCAGCACTAATAGCTTTCAAAAAGCAACGGAAAACTCTTCTTTTTTTCCTCCTCTGTCTTTATCTTCTTCCTCTACTCCCTCACTGCTTTGGTTTATTGATCAGTTGATACAATTTCTATTATGAGAAGCTGAGATAGACTTTGACGGTGTAACAGATATTGTCTCTCCCCTAATGTAAGTCGCTTTGGACAAAAGCATCTGCTAAATGCATAAATGTAAATGTAAGAGGGAGTCAGAGGTTTACTACAGATGTCAACATCGAGTCTGCAGCAACAGGTTGACATATATACAATTTAAAAAACTTTAAACTAGTCTCTCACTTGCAAATTAGATCGTTCCATCTCATCCCTCTGCTCTCTTTCATCACTTAATTCAATAAAAGGGTTATTCTTACAAAACTATGTTCAGACCACATTCCATGGTCATATAAATCTGCAAAAAGAGGGATTTTTATACCTTCAGATGTTACAAAAGGCTGAAAACCAGCCCCAAAATATGATCATGTTAGATCAATTCTGTCTCTGGTCTATTTAAGCATATACATATAAACATATATATTTAAAGTTTAGTGTACTTTAAAAATTGATCGTTGGCATTAGAGTCATTAAATCCTATCTATGCAAATGCTTTTCAAGTCTGATTAATCCAATTTTATTTTCTACCACCAAAAGTCAATGGTTGTCATGGAAATGTTACAATTCAGATTTATTCTTGTTCATGCATAAAATCAATAGTCAATCAACCTGTGTCTCAACGAACTTAACTAGTTCGTGTAGCACTCATGTACAACAGTTCTTACTCTCGTCTCTACTTCTCCTGGCGTGTCCGAGTCTTTGGCGAAGCGAAAAATACTGAAATGCTTGCTGACTAAAACCAGTATTTCTGCTTCAAAAACCAACATCAGCGCTCACTCGCTTGTTTTGTTTCAGAGCTCAAGCCAAAGTGGCCCAAATCAGTTTTTCCTGTATCTGCCTTGTTATTTTAATGACTGACTGAAAGGTTCAAGTTAGATTTTTGTAAAACCCATGTTTATGCGGTTCTAAAGCATATGTATATGTGTTTTTTTTTATGCAACCTCAGTCTGGTCATGTCACATTTATCAGCATTTTACTATCAACAAGATCTTTTCTCTCAGTTACTGAAGACTCTTCTAGTGAAAGGAACACCGTGAAGATCTCATTGGTCGCAATATTCTGCTATTCTTACTCTCTTCCATTTCAATTGCCTTTGGAATGTTTTGGAGTGACGTTGTGTTCTCTTCTGAGCATGCATATTGCATCTGAGCCACATTTGGTTTACACACAAGACAGATTGAAGTAAACTATGAGCGTATAAAAAAAAATATTTCACACACAAAAAATGAATTGAGCGTTATAACCTACAGTCTGAGCCCAACATCATAATTTTGTGTTTGACTTCCGATTTTCTCTGCTTGGTTGTGCAGCAGCTAGTTTAAAAAAAAATACAAAACTCTAAATATATATCTGAACAACGAGGCTCTACATTTTTTTACTTGTTTTAAAATTAAGGTCTCCAAATCTGTTTCTGGGGGGCTGCAGCACTGCACATTTTGGATTTAACCATCATGACATACACTTTATTTCACTAAGTAAGATCCTTTTAGGCTAGTTTGAAGCTAACAGTATGCATTGCACAGGGTTACAATTTCACTTTCCAGGGTTGTGGGCCCTTTAGAGACCCCTGCAGTAAGCTCAAGTCCTCACTTGTCCAATCCATGGGTTCTAGTCATGTCGAGAGATGGGATGCTGCAGGTCCAGCTCAACTTCATCAGCTCAAAATCCAGAATATCCCTCAACCTCTGGTTTTGCTTTGTTGCTTGGCAACCTATTCAAGTGTAGTGGTTCTTATTTATTGTAGTTGCATTCGATAATAACTTGAAATGAATGATGTAAAATCTGCAAAATCATCACCTTTATTTTTTAAGAATATTGTAGATGTGTTAAGGCTGTAAAACGCTGCACTCAACATTTTATACGCTTTTTCCAGACCGGCTTAAACATTTCCACAATTTTCTCTCTTGTTTAAACACTCTCAGCGTACAAACGCTATGCCTTCATTTAGGATTTTTTTGTGTGAAAGTGCATCTTCCTCTGTGTTTTGAGTGCTTCTACAGGTGCCATTCGTCCACTTTGTGAGGGAGAAAAACTCACAAACTTACAGAGGAGTAAGAGGCGCACCATAAAAGAACACCCAATACTGCACACAGATAGAAAAATGTGATACATTTGTGAAAAATCGAACTACCATGCTTTTAGCACACACTTTTTAATTCTGTTATTAAATAATGTTTTTTCCTGGAGTTTTCATTTCCTTTGCGCCCATCTGATTTACAAGGGTTACTCTAGTCTCCGTGGTGCGGGCGGGCTCTCTTACATTCAGGGTGCCACGCCCCTGCTATTGAATGGTAGGGGAAACACTATGCAAGCAGTGCTATGCAAGTTATTCAATTACATAATTGCACGATAACCTCTTGAGATGCCCCTCTTTGTGTGTTGCTCAGCTGAAGTTTTTAAAACGTTTTAATCACTTAATAGAATTTTTGCACTTAACTGTGAATGCTCTATGAGTTTCAAGTGCAATCTTGTTTTTTTGTTTTTTTACATCGAGTCAACAACCAAAAGACCCAAGCTGCAAGGTCTTGACAAGTTCAAGGGGAAGCAGGCATGAGATTTGTCACCCAAAGCAATGTATTTCTGTGTCCAGACCCTCCGAACGCTGTGATCTCAGGCTACGATGGAGGCTGGTTCGCTGGCATGCAGGGAGCCTCACTGAAGTGTCGTGGTGAAGGAAACCCAAACCCGAACCGATTCAACTGGACGAGGTTTGTCCACGCAACTTTCACCCACACACTATCTCTCCATCTGTTTGTTTCTTCATCTCTCAGTTCGGTTTTCTTTTGTTTAGGCTGATCACTTCATGAGAGAATCCTTAAAATTCTCTTTGAGGTCACTTGAATAATTTTGTAATAGTTCTGTTTAAAATACTACACATGATTAATTGCGGTCACACCTATATTTGGGAATTTTTTGTCTAAGAGTGAGTAAGTAGGTGTAGACCTGGACTTTTAAGATGATCACGCAATTCCTGAGACAAACATTCACCGGGAGCGAGTGGGGAAACCTGTTCTCAGTCTGAATGCAAAGCAAATGAAGGAACCGTGGCCTGGTGTCGTGTTGCAACTTGTGCAGCAAACTGACAGAGCGTATTTTCACACGGACGGACGGAGGGAGGGAGAGAGAGAGAGAGAGAGAGAGAGAAAGAGAGCGCGGGGGATAGAGGATGAGGAAGATGAGCAACGATCGTGTCAGGAGAGCGTTTATGCGTGTCGTGGACTGAGTAATAAAACTGTCTGCATGCAAAGTTCTCAGCCCTGTATGGAAAACATCCCAAGATGTAGTTCCTGGTTGAGGAGTTGCCATTGTTTGTTGGAACACATTTTATCTTCAGATCCTGGTATAAAAAGTGTATAGGCTTGGAATAGATTGATTTGGAAGGAAAAAACTATTGAGAAAGCCAACATACTGTTCTAGGTTTGAAACATTTTATTATTTTTAGCATCAAAATTTCGGATGCTATCTCCTCATAAACGCTTTAAACTACTGACTTCAACGTTTTCCCAAACTGTTCAAACTGGTCTGACTCGGGTTGCTATATCTCCTCGTGCTGGTACCACTAAATGCTTCTCTGGGAATGTTGGGAGTTTTTCCATTGAGGTAACATGGGGTCAACCTTTGTCAAGCTGTAATTCAAACTGAAAATCTCGTAGAAAACAACACTTAACTGAATAATCAATAACAGTAATAAAAGTATTTGACCCCTGGACTCTAGAGGGGGTGAAAGGTCACCATTAACCTAACATTGCCTTTGAAAATGAATGGGATAGCAAATACACAATATTTTAAAGACAAACCAAGCTACAGACAGAGAGATTGGGTTATGTTTGTCAAAGTTTTAAGGTCGGAATATCCATCATCTTGTCGGCTTTTTCCTTTTCGGGTCGCCACACCAGAATGAACCGCCAACTCTTCTGGCATATGTTTTATGCGGCAGATGCCCTTCCAGCTGCAACACATTGCTGGGAAACAACACTCACTCACACTATACACTATGGACAATCGTTGTTACCCGTTAAATTATACCGGATGTCTTTGGACTTGTGGGGAAACTGGAGCACCCTGAGTAAACCCACGCGATCACGTGGAGAACATACAAACTCCACAGAAATGCCAACTGACCCAGCCGAGGCTCGAACCAGCGACCTTCTTGCTGTGAGACGACCGTGCTACCCACTGCTCCACCGTGACGCCCCGGTCTCGGACTAGTGTGACATTAAACAGCGAGGTGTGAAGCTAGTGAAAAAGCCATCGAGCAAGAGAATTTCAATTCATCTGCGTGTGGAAAGCCTTAGTTTGGCCGTGTAATATGTTTTCTTAGTTTATAATGAGCAAACACAGTTTCAATGTATACACTTAAGCTTTTTGTATTATAAACTAAGCAAAATTCTTTTAACATTCAACTTTAGATGAATCTAGTGTGTTCTCTTAATCATTTAAATGACGTTGATCATTTTACAATCAATAGGCATTGCTTGATGTTAAATGTTATGTTTAATATATTGTTATACTATATACTATATTATTTTATTCTGACTGATTATATAAACTTCATGGACATCATTTGGTATATCAGTATTCATTTCCTTTTGCAAGCACTGGTATTGAAAGCCAATAACAGTGGAGAGATTAACATATTAAGCTAGAGTACTCTGATGACTTCAGGAGTCTGGATTCTAAACTTCATGTTCTGAAGGTTTTTTTGTTTGTGGTTCCTCAGGAAAGGCGGGGCGCTGCCGGAGGGTTCGACTCTGGAGGGAGGTACCCTGCTCTTTTCTAGACCCCTCCAAGTTGCAGACGAAGGAGATTACGTCTGCACAACCACCAATCTGGTGGGATCAGGCAGAGCTGAGGTTGCAGTAAGCGTGTCAGGTGTGCCACCAAATCTGAAAAGGGCACAATGCTGCCATCTAGTGAGCATTTTAAGCTAATGCATGTCTGCGTCAAATCTAGACATGAAAATCTTCAGGAAAATGTAAAGAAGAAAAAACTGAAAAAGTATCTACATGTATTTCTATAGACCTCCAGTAGAGGGGGATAGTATGGTTGTGATTTTTAATATCTTATTTCAAAGGTACCAATTTGGTTATAAAACATTTTCATAAAAAAGGAAGGAAGAGAATTCACACGGAATCTTTTGTTGTGGTCTAATGTTAAGTAATGGGAAGATTGACAGCGCTCGAAGAAATGTTCACAAAACATTTTAAACATTTGTCCAGCATTTTCAACGACTTTGCAACAAGTGGAAAGGATTGCGGAAGACAGTTCTAACTAAGGATATATTTTATTCCATGAAAAATATGACTGTAATTAGCTGACAGAGCTATAAAGTTAGCTTAGCTACTATCAGCTATTGAACTGTGCTCTAAAAGAGCGAATCATCAGCGTCTCTGAGAAAAATTAAATAAAACGTACACAATTTAGACTTTTCTATACACTCTGAACTGAACTATACAACTTCTATATTTTATCTCAAAATAATTGCTTACTAAGTAAAGTTTTATGTTAAACTAAGTAACATTGTATATTAATAGTTACATTCATTTTTTTCTTACTTTTTTAATACTTTATACTTAGTAATTCCCTGATTACTTATCAAAACATCCATATTTCTCAAAACCTTTTCTCAATCAAGAACAGTCTAAAAAATATATTTTTATATCTCAAAATCAAATCCTTTCATTTAAAACCAAGATGTTTTTTTCTTCCATTAAAAAAAAGATATTATTAATGTGAATACAGTTTGTGAACAAAAGTGTTTCCCCCCCTTTTAAGCAAAATGCAAAAGTTGTCAAGATCTGATAGTTTTAATAATTTGTTGTCATTTTTTATTACATTATTCAGTTCAATGATTCCTGGGTTTGTTATTTTAAATGATATTTTAACCTTACTTTGAAACTTCTATCTTTCTATTTCATGAACAATCTGAAAGTTATTCTAATAGATCAGTTAATGTGAATAAGACTACTGAAACACTGTTTTCTTCTCCACTTTGCGTGACGTGTTGCCATGCTTCTCTTTAGAGTCGTGAGATTTATTCAGATTGCATTGTACAATCTCTTGCTGCGACCAACTTAATGAACAACAGACTTTAATTGGAGTGAAAGTCATTAGAAGCTAAAAAATTCTGTCTGAAATGACGTCCATTTAAATGTGAAAGGAGTGAAAACAGTTTGAGAGAAAAATGCTTTGACTCTTTTTCCTGTTTGTTTGTCCCTCGTTACGTCGTTATGATGTGAGTAACGTCATTATTTCATCTGCTGTCTCAAATTGTTTTCTTTTTTCTGAAAATCATGGTTTTGTGTCAAAGTTGTCTTATTAAATAAACATTTTTGATATTATCTTTTTGTTTTTGAAGACTCTTCAAAATAGCCAAATACTAAAATAAACAAATAATGAACTTAATACATATTTAGAGTTTTTATCATAAAGGACTTTGAAAATACAAAATATTTACTTTATCACAAATATTTGGGTAAACAACCATTAATATTTAATATTTAACTTAAGTCAGCTTTTTGAATTAAGCCAATATTCAAATTAAGTTGGTTGAGTTTTTGACTCGTTAAAGAATTGTTTGAATGTTTATCTCAGATTTTTTTCAGTTTTTATGTTTTGGTTTGTCATAAATGTGCTTCCACAAGTTTGAAACAATGGAGAGGGCTCAAATATTGAGCAAATTCATATTTTTGACTGGAGAAACTGAATCAGTGTTCAGTAAGTTGTCTGGCTGCTCGTTTGTTTCAGAATCGCCTCATCCGCCGCCCTTCGTGAACTTCATGCTGATGATAACAGTTGCTGGAGTCGCCGCTGTGGTCGTCCTCGCTCTCATTATAATCATTCTAACCGTAAACCGTCACTACAAGCGCAAGAACCGGCAGCTGGCCACAGAGCTGCACACTACAAGGTAAGAGCAAGTAGCTTTGCCTTGGCTGCATTGAGCGATCTCTGACACACATCTGTGTTTGTTTCTCTGTTCCAAGAGAGGAAATCAGCACTCTCTCGAGACAAGCATCCTATCGGAGGGTGAACTCAAGCAGCACAGACAACAGATACTCGGTAAATGCTGCCGTTTTTTTTGTGCTTCTCATGTGTTCCATTAAACGATTTAAGAACATGGTAAAAATAGTAATGAAAAACGTGTTTTCTACGAGTCGATGGCCAGACAATGTTTATGAAAACATACTTGGCAGTTGTGGTCCGGTGGATAAGGAGATCGACTTGTGATCTGAAGGTCCCGGGTTCGATCCCCAGATCCACTGGGTTGAAGTTGGCGTGAGTGATGAAATACTTGCTCTCCATCTTCAACAACCACAGCTGGGGTGTCCTTGAGCGAGCAGCAGTTCCTCGACTGCTCCCCGGGCCCCTCAGCCATGGCTCCCACTGCTCCGGGTGAGTGCTCACAGTGTGTTTGTTCACTGCTGTGTGTGTGTGTGTACACTGGGATGGGTTACATGCAGAGTACAAATTCCAGGTATGGGTCACTCCATATCTGGCCGATTGGTCACTTTCACTAAAGTGAAAAAGTAAAAAAAAGTACATTTCCTAACGCAAGGCAAGGCAAGTTTATTTGTACACAGGGTAATTCAAAGTGATTTACATTTGAAATAAAGAATAAAAAGAAAGTACATTTAACAAAATCAAGCATAAAAATTAATATAAAATCAAAGTGATTAAAAACTGAAAATGTAAAAAATTTATTAATTAAGCAGAGATAAAATAGTTGTTGGACGTTGGTCCTCAGTCGACAAAAGCGCAACTAAACAGGTGAGTCTTTAACCTGGATTTAAACGTGACTAAAGTGTTGGCACCCTTGATCTCCTCTGGAAGCTGGTTCCTCTGTGGGCCGCAGGGGAACTAAAGGAGTATTTACCCTGTTTGGAATTTACCCGGGGAATTAGATCTCATTTATTCAATCTGAGTGATCTCAGTTCTCTGTTTGGTGTGTATTCACTGATCTTCTCTGTTCGGCATTTAAGTGCTAAGTTATGTTTGGACTTATATAGGAGCAGCAGAACTTTAAAATCTATTCTGAAGGAGACCGGCAGCCAGTGCGGAGACCGAAGAACTGGAGAAATGTGTTCTGACTTTCTAGTTTTGGTTAGAATCGGAGCGCTGTGTTCTGAACGAGCTGGAGCTGTTTAATGGTGTTTTTGGGAAGACCTGTGAGAAGAGCGTTACAGGAGTCCAGCCTGCTGGAGATGAAAGCATGAATCAGTTTCTCTAAATCTCGTCTGGAAACAAAGCATCTGATTCTTGCAATGTTTCTAAGATGGTAATAACCTAATTTGGTCATTGCTTTGACGTGGCTATTTAGACCAAGATCAGAGTCTAGAGTCACCCCAAGATTCCTGACCTGATTTGTAAAACAGACTGTGTCCCTTATGATCAAAATAAATGCTTAAATTTAATTCCATTCATTATAAACTGAAAATGCATTATTGTGCTATGCTATGATCTAACCAATCGCTGCTTTTAAATAATAAAATGAGAAAATGTCAAATAAAATCAGTTGTATGCTTTAGTTTGTGGGCGACTGTTGCATTATGGGGAATGGGGAATGGGGAACACTAGTGTTGGTGTGTGCAAAACACCGGCGTGTGTATTCGCCTGCAGACCGGTTTCAATAGTAGTCAAATATCATCCCTGGGGCCATGGATAATACTTTCATGGGCCGGATCTGGCCCCCGGCCTTGACTTTGACGTATGTGGAGGAGAGAGACTGAGGGGGCTCTGTTTTCATGGTCGATGTCTATTCTTTGATTTATAGCCTGATTATTATTTTGTGGTCATTAACATGGACCTGAGCTGCCATGCCAATGTTGTTCGTCCACATATCGCTACATTTTCTAACTTTCTCATTCTGCTGTTTGTCTTTTTGTAAAAGGAGGACAACCATCTGTTAAGGGTCGAAGGGACAATTCGGACAAGTCTCTCCTCTCTGGTTTGTTGTCTTTTTTTTCTTTTTCTAAAGAAATAAAATCAGTACACTTGTATGCATAAATACATTAAAAATACACTTTTTGTACGTGTTCTAAACTTACATTTTTCATGACAGGACCGCCCTCGCTCCAGAGACAGCCGGTCTACCCTGGGAGGGGTGGACTCAATTGGTCGGCCTGCGATATATAGCTCATTCAGAAGAGGACGAGACAGAGTGATGATGGACAGACCTGAGAGAGAGCCCACTCGACTCATGGAGTCTTACGAGCAGGACAGTAACACGTCTCAGGTACAGCACTTAGGAATGTGTGCTTAAAAGCTATTTTAGTCAACTGCATATTTGTTTACTGTGCCAGCGATTAAAGACATTTTGTCTTGATGGCTGCATAGCCACAATAATGGTTTCGGAGATCGTGGTGTTTGTGTTTCAATACCCTGATTTTTTTTAGAACAAAAAATAAAAGCACGACAAAACTTCAACAGTCTAATTTCAAATTTTCCTCAGAAACCTGTTACAGCTGTGCAGTTACTATTCCGCCTACAGTTAGTTCCTATACCGGCTACCACTTATTTATGGAACTTTTATAATTTTTTCAATACCTGCATCAAAATGAAATCCACTAAAATGTACTTTTCCATCTGCAGGAGGTCCATCTTCTTCCTCCTCTGCACCTTTCTTCTTACACAATGGAACAGGCCGCAGACATAGTTCGATCTCGTAACGGCAGCGCCATCCTGCCAGGGGAGGGGAGGCCGCAGTCTGGAGGGGGCAGCAGAGGCCATCAGTCTCCTTTGGTGTCCACTTACCCAACTCTTACAGACGAAGAGGAAGACTCCATTAGCCCCACTGATTCAGGTGTCCACAGAGGCTTAATGGAGCCTGACACACTTGAAAATGGTGACAGCGAGACCACGAGTTCTCAGATTTCAGAGGCGCTATCCAACCACTTTGAGCGCTCGAATGGCACTCTACGACCCAAAACGAAGCCCAATAACATCCTGCTGCCAGCCAACACAACTCTTTTCCTTCCTCCACACAGCCCACCTATCAACAAAGCACAGATCGTTTAGGTGTTTGTTGGGAAAAAAACAGTTTCCAGGGGAGTCTTGAACTGATAGAATGATGCACATCTTTTATGTTAAATTGTACATGGCTACATTCTCAGGATCCCAACCACTGGAACATTATCACTGAACTCAAACCTGAAAAACAGTACCAGTATTAATCCAATATCTTCGTAATCCACTGTGCATTCTGGAATTGGGACGTCTGAGTATTATTGGTCTCGAAATGTGTTTCAGGTGATTAACTGGAAACTGCCAGAGCTAAGCTCCTGTGTCTTTAAATGAAAGGTTTTTTACAACCTCAGGATTGACTTGATTCAGGGTTTTTTTTCAGTTAATTAACTGTTTTCTGGTCAGTTAATCCTTTGCTGTGACTTTTTTTGGCCAAACTGGAAATGATGTTCTGGAATGTTGTACAGCTTACTTTGACTGTAAACAACCTGAGTTTTATGAAGTATTTCATTAGGAATACTCCTTGTTTGAGTTCACAGTTTACAGCATTTATAAATCATTTTGATCTAATGAGATGAGATGCTTCAACATCTTTCTAGTTAAATATAAAGCCCTAATGTTTGCCAGGCTCACAAATAATGCATTAACCAAAGTTAATTCACCTCATTTTTTATGTAATGTAAGTGTTTCAATGGAAAGTTATAAAACTGTGGTTTGCGTTGCACACATATTTACAGTTAATATTATGTAAAACGCATATTCTTTCACATAAACAAATTTTGTATGTCTGCACTGAAAAGTTGAGTGCTTATATGTCTGAAATGATTGATTTTTGAAGGGTTAATATTGTTTTAATAGTGCATGTGTGTGTGTGTATATATATATATATATATATATATATATATATTGTGTGTGTTTCCTTTTTCCCCCTGATTCAAGCTAGCTTAAACTAAGCCAAAATGTTCCAAAACACAGCTAGCATAAATCAGCTACTGTGTTAAACACATGGTTCCGGTCATTTTCGAGGAAACGTTTTATGGCAGCTGGAAGAATATGTTTATGGCAGCTTTATTTTTAATTAACAAACAATTTTGTTGTTAATCAGTAAATGTATGAGTTTCCATGTTCCAAAACCCAACTAGTGTGAATCAGCTGCCATGTTCCAAAACCCAACTAGTGTGAATCAGCTGCCATGTTCCAAAACCCAACTAGTGTGAATCAGCTACCATGTTCCAAAACCCAACTAATCTGAATCAGCTTCCATGTTCTAAAACCCAACTAATCTGAATCAGCTTCCATGTTCTAAAACACAAACTAGTGTGAATCAGCTACCATTTTCCAAAACCCAACTAATCTGAGTCAGCTACCATGTTCTAAAACCCAACTAATCTGAATCAGCTACCATGTTCCAAAACCCAACTAATCTGAATCAGCTACCATGTTCTAAAACCCAACTAATCTGAATCAGCTCCCATGTTCTAAAACCCAAACTAGTGTGAATCAGCTACCACATTCCAAACCCCAATTAGTGTGAATCAGCTGCCATGTTCCAAAACCCAACTAGTGTGAATCAGCTGCCATGTTCCAAAACCCAACTAGTGTGAATCAGCTGCCATGTTCCAAAACCCAACTAGTGTGAATCAGCTGCCATGTTCCAAAACCCAACTAGTGTGAATCAGCTGCCATGTTCCAAAACCCAACTAGTGTGTATCAGCTACCACATTCCAAAACCCAACTAGTGTGTATCAGCTGCCATGTTCCAAAACCCAACTAGTGTGAATCAGCTGCCATGTTCCAAAACCCAACTAGTGTGAATCAGCTGCCATGTTCCAAAACCCAACTAGTGTGAATCAGCTGCCATGTTCCAAAACCCAAACTATTGTGAATCAGCTGCCATGTTCCAAAACCCAACTAGTGTGAATCAGCTGCCATGTTCCAAAACCCAACTAGTGTGAATCAGCTGCCATGTTCCAAAACCCAACTAGTGTGAATCAGCTGCCATGTTCCAAAACCCAACTAGTGTGAATCAGCTGCCATGTTCCAAAACCCAAACTATTGTGAATCAGCTGCCATGTTCCAAAACCCAACTAGTGTGTATCAGCTGCCATGTTCTAAAACCCAAACCAGTGTGAATCAGCTGCCATGTTCCAAAACCCAACTAGTGTGAATCAGCTGCCATGTTCAAAAACCAGTGAGAGCGGCCATGTTTTAAAAAGTAGCTAGCTTAAATGTAACAGGTTCGAAATACAGCTAAGACCACCCGGCTGGCATTTCCCAGACATCTAGATTAACCTAGTTACCATGTTCCGCCTAATTTCTCTCTTCATTCAGTTGTGGCCTTAGCTTTGTCTATTAATATTCTAATTCATAAGGGAGGCATCCTCACCAAGAGCATTTTATAAACCTCTATCGAAAGATAGAAGTCTTAAAAATCCAACTTTGCGTTGAGTTATTAGATAGTTAAATAGAACTCAAAGCCGCTCAACTTGGGACTTTTATTTTGTCAATAAGGCGTCTCCATCTTGCTTCCTGTTCACCATGGCGAGCTTCACACCTCGATGCTTTCTTTAATTCTAGGCGCATCCGCTGAGGAATTTACCACCCGTCCTTTATCGATGTAAACGCCTTTTCTGTGTTTGTTTTAACTACCTGACCTAGCCTATCCTGTTCTACTGCCTCGGTTCTTGCGAAACCTGGGAGTGAGCTGTCAATTTCACTGATAATGTGGATTAATTTGTCGACGCCTGCTGTAATTGCCTGTACACAATAGTTCCACCTGACCATGCAGAATATCCAGGATAACAACACGCTGCTGGGATCAGGCTAGTTCCACACAAGCCAGGTGCTCCGCATTTATGAGCAGGCAATCGATTTTTAATTGGTGAAAGCGATCTTTTAAAGGAAAGGAAAGGAAAGAAAAGAAGAAGAAGAAGAAGAAGAAGAAGGGAAACCAAAAAGAGGTAACGTTAAAGTGAATCGTTTGACCTAACGCTAAAGCCAACAACTTGTGCTTGCTATTTGTGTTGCATATTTGTTTTTATTTTACAAATGCCTATAAAATAATTAATTTAATTCAATATTTAAGCTAGTGAGATTGTTGTTAAGTTTTTTCCTTGTATACAATTTGACCTAAAATGTGATTAATAGCAAGTAATGTTTTGTTTTTATTAGCAAATTTTATAACATGTTTTATGTTTAGTTAACCTGCACGACTTAGCTTTTCAATTCACCCAAAATTCTGCAAAGTGTAGCTCTTCGACAGCTTTGAATGTATAAAAAAATGTCAATTATATATTGCAAAAACAAAATTTACCCAAATATTAATACAATTTCGCCTGAAAACACCTTTACGTCACAGTTCACATGTCACAGCTTTAGGATTAACAAAGTAGTAAGCTATTAATAGATTGTTACAGTCCCTTTTAATGACTGCAGAGATGTTTAGTCATGCCATAGTTTTAGGGTTGCTAAAAGGAAGAGCAGATTTGTGGAGCGGATTTGCGCCTCTCATCAGTATTGTGAGATCTTAATGATGCTGGTTTATGGTTTCTGACCTGAGCTGTGTCACTTTCATCCCTGCGCCGTCTCTGAGAGAGAGCGAGAGGGTGAGCAAGGGAGGCTTCTAGAATTTCACTGGACCAGAGCAACTCTCGCTCTTCAGGCTGACCTGTTATCCCATTTCTTGTTAAAAGTAATTTAATTGTTCATGTTGGAGTCTTCAGCTGACAGAAATCAATGTATATTGTGGTCCCTTATGCAGTTTACTAGTTCTATACCTCCTCTTATTGATAAGGACTTTATTCTTGTAACTTTGCATTATCTCTCGTCTTCTGTAAATTTTATTTCAATGGCTGAATATCAGTCAGTTCTCTTGGAGACATTTTACAACATGCACTATGCTAAACGACGTGGGTTCGGTTGTTTTACATATCAGTCAAATGGCCTCCTGGCTGTGTTTTGGCTAAAGAAAGCCACCAACAGCACCAGATCTTCGCTGAAGGTGCAGGATGGAATCTGTGTGGAGACTGCTGCGGCGGGAATTGTTTGTTATTGCTGCACAGACAGAGCAGAGGTGTTTTCATAGATGCTGAGGAAGTTCACATTTTTAATTGTTCTGAATGGTCAATGCTGCGTCTACCAATCAGAAGCTTAGAGAGTAGTCATGTGAGGGATCCCCAGAAACCAGCAGTGATGGAGAGCGGAGTTTGTCTCCAAAGAGCTCTCCAAAGATTTGATTTGTGTTTTTTTCTTCCTCAAACTGGCTGGGACCAAAAGAGACAATTAATAAACATTTAATAAATTAAAAGTTATAGCAATCTATACAATTTTATGTTACAAATATACATGATATATTTATGAACATCGTATATAAAACATAATAAACATCGCAGAATAAATCTTGTTTATGTTTATTAAACATTATATATAACTTAATATATTACAGACATAATTCATGTTTTAAGCACAATAAACATATATTAAAAGTTACACAATCTATAAACTAGTTTGTTACAAATATATAGAATAATATGCTCCATTAAATTAAGTAAATATTATTCATTCATCTTCATGTCGGCTTTATTCCCTTTCGGGGTAGTAAATATTACAGTTTTTTAAATATAGTTTTGTCACACACTCATATAATTGTTCGCTTTTAAAATGGAAAAAAATGGCAATTGCACAAAATATAACATTTTCAGCTAGAATAGAATGTTTATATTTCAGTTAATGACATAATTATTTATTATTTGCTGCTCTTTTAGTGCGTCTGCTGTGCTTCAGCCCTGATCTCATCCCCCGGCTCTCTTCCTCCTCAGTCATGTCCTTCAGGAGAGGAGTCGTGAGGCAGAGTAAGTTCAGGCATGTGTTTGCTCAGGCCTGGAAAGCGGAGCATTGTCTCGACGATGTCAGAGTGTCGCGGGTCACATGGGACGGTCCGCTGTGTGCAGCCAACCCCAAGTTCATCGCCGTCGTCATTGAGGCTGGCGGAGGCGGAGCCTTTCTGGTCTTACCGCTCACTAAGGTCAGCATGCATCTCTCAGCACAAAATCAGGTCGTAATCATTAGAGCCGGATTAATGAGGATGCACGCCACAAGATGCTCTTTTGCACAATTTACAGGGTTACTTTGAGTGCTTGACTTATTGTTTTACAACTTGTCTTATAAGTGAGAAGTCAAATGTTTACTTTAGTACATTTGCTATCTAAGTAAATCACTAGTATTGAAAAATTCTTCTCTAAAATAAAGTTTCATAAGGATATGTTTATTTTTGTGGCCCACAATATATTTAGGCTGTGGGACAAAATATCAGTCAAATGGGAATAAATTTGGACGAATAAGAAGCTTTATAATAAGATGCATCTCTTTGCATTAGATATTAGCGAACCACCCGACTATTGCTTCTATTCTGATTAAGGTAAACCATCTTTATCTGAACAACTACCACATCATCTTCTGCTGGGTCCCTGGCCATATTGGACCAGAGGGAAATGAGAAGGCAGACTCAGTGACCAAGAAAAAGATCACAGAGACAACCCAACGATCAATTCCTCCATTGGACCGCAAGCCAACAATACGGTCCGATGGAATCAGAATGGGAGAAACGACAAAGAAATAAGTTATATGAGATTCAACCTAAAGTTGGACAACACCGTAAATCTGAGATCTGAAGTCCTCTTTACTAGAAGCCGAAAAGGTCACACGCCTGACGCACCGTTTTTTACTCAAAGGAGAAACTGCCCCGAATATTAACACTGTAATTGCAAACTCTCTGTCCAATAACTTCATTCCCTACTAACTAACTAACACTAACTAATCTTTAATAGTTCTGAGCGGACTATTGAATTTTACTTTAAAAACTGACTTATCATACTTGTATAACAGTTGACAAAATATATATTTCCAAGTACTTTTTAGATCCTTTTTAATTTAATTTAATTTAATTTTTTAAACATTTTTTTAATACTAAATACGTCATATAGCCATGAAATAACCTGCGCTATTATCTTGGCTATAAACAAAAAAAACAAAGAAACATTAGATATTTCATTAAAAAACCCATTAAACCTAATTATAAAGCTGAAATAGCTGATCGCGAAATGACATAATCCATGGTATCTTCAAAAGTGATCTTTAAAAGTTCCTCAATTTAAACGCTCTGATGAAGGAAGAACCCATATGTAGACGAGAAAAAATGTTTTTAATTTAGTTTAGTTAAAAATGTACTAACAGGCTGCTAAAACTCTTGTGTCCATCTATGGTTGCAGATAATGGTAAACTAGTGAGGAAGCAGAAATGGATGCATGATTAACACCTTGTTCTTGGTCTTATATAGAGTGGCCGAGTGGACCAGAACACGCCGACGGTGTGCGGTCACGCTGCACCAGTGCTGGACGTGCAGTGGTGCCCTCATGATGACAACGTGATCGCCAGTGCCTCAGAGGACTGCACTGTCAAGGTCTGTCGCACCCCTTCACCAAATAACGCACACATTTCAAAACGAGAGCGTACAATCCCAACTAAAACCTGCGTGATTATCTTACTAAAAATTGTATTCCTGAATTGAATAAGGAATTGAATCCTTGAGTCCCGATACTGTTACATGCAGCGAAGCTGGACCCCTCCGACCAAGATATAGACACCACATTACAGAGGGGCAGACAGGCCAGCGAGGTAGCAAATGAAATAAGGAAATATACAACAGGAAAGGTGGCTAAAAAAAAACATGCCCTTCTCACACTGTACTTCAGTCAGAGCAGTGTGAGATTAGGGGAGAAAAAAGCCATAGCAACAAGCTCATTCAACACATTTACACAGAGCGCTACGAGAGCACTTTTAACGAACCCCACCCGCTCAGACTGGGGTGAGACCACAGAGGGCGTCCTTTAGGAGTTCAGAGCTTCTCGTTATCTTGTTCCCCATCCAAACAAATATTTACAAGCAATGTTTATTATGATATATGATCTATGTATTTATAAAGCACAGATCTAGGAAGCGTTTGAACACAAGCCTCTCTTTTGTCCATATTTAGTCAAAGCGAAGCAGTTCATGGATGTTTTCATGAAAGAGTCTGAAATTGATTCTGTTCTATGTATTTAATTATCGAGGCGATTGAGAGGCTTGAATGTATCACTAGGGACAGGTGCAGATCTGCAGACTTTTTTTGTTTTTTGTTAATCTGTGTCATTTAAAGATAAGATAAGATAAGATAAGATATTTCTTTATTAATCCCGAAGGAAATTATTTTTCCAGTGCTTATTTAAAAATATAAATATACAAATACAAAGAAGAAATTTAGAAAAAATAAAATACAAATAAATACAATGTACTATAAAACTAGGATGTTTAAGCAGCCTTGTAATAAGCATTACGAGCTTACAAACAACACATAAAATATTCAGATCTTAGTTTTTATTTGAGGTTCATATTCATAATAATGAACAATTCATAATAATAAAAGCTGATTCATAATAATAACAATTCATACCAAAACAAGTAGTTTGTAAAATATATTGTATATTTTATATCGTAAATCAACTAAAGGTGCAGAACATATTATTGATAACAATTCACAGAATAAAATGTAGCATTTCATCAAAGCTATAAAAACTGATCAAGTTTAACAAGAAGTAAGTATCCATGCATCAACAAATAATAAGTTCATTTGAACAGCAATGTCAACAGCTCGTATGAAATGAAAGAATAATCTCTGGCATCCTTTTCCTGTTGCTGACATATATAGTGTTAAATAAACACAATTTTGGGAAGGGCAATCATATAATTAGCAAATAATCTACAGTTGTTTTCAATCCTTCTATCTACTAACAAAGATATAAAACCATAACCACCTCACTTCAAGTTTGACGATTGAATAAAACTTCCCTTCCACCCTGGGGTTGCTTTTCGGCCCCGAGGCCCTCTCATGGACAGCTCACCCAGTACGTTTATCCTAATCTCGCCACTTACGCTTGTGTTTTCTGCGCTAATTCTATGCAAGCGAACTCGTGAAATGATACTTTGGGTGATGAGTATCACTGATGGCTTTCGTACGTCTTAGGAAAAGAAAATAGCACTCTCACCTGACACAGAACGTCGAGAAACAAAGTTAATGCTTTAAAGTTGTAGGATTGCACATTTAAGAACTATGATTTTATAACATACCTCTTTTATATTGCAATCACTTGTGTCACTGTTGTATGGATGTAGACCGTTTTATAACACCCCCCCACTGAGACTCGTGCTCCTTAAGGTCTAGGAACATCTTGATAAGTACCTTCTCGTGCTATCGAAGGCTGACCTTTTGTTGACTTCATGAATATCTGTGGCTGGGCTCCTCCTTGGAGTGCATCTGAACGGTCTTAAAACCCAGTGTAACACATCGCTTAGTTAGATTTTTGGAAGACTGCAGCGTTCAACATTAAAGCTTGTGATGCCCCAAAGATCTCCTGGTCATCAATTGTGAGTTTCTAAAAAGATCTTTTTAAAGAGAAAGAAAGGTGGTTTAGAAGCAACTGATGAACTCTAAGCTGGAAGATCATGAAGACATTGTGCTGATCTGAGGTTTTACGCTATCGATAATAGTTATCTTCCATCGACTTTTCCAAGTGTGTTTGTGTGTTTGTGTACGCGAGAGGCAAAGATAACCTGCAGCCGGTGCTTTTGTCAGACAGATCTTAGTCGGAACATCACAGCCTAGCCTTTTTTTAATTTATTTTTTTATTTACTCGTTCGTGGTTTGTTTTACTTGTAACATTTTTAACACAAAAAAATTCTATGGTTTTGAATACAAAAAAAATCACAAATGGTGTGACCTCAAATGCTCTTGGGTGGGTTTTGTATGATGGAGAATAAAAGGAGCTAGAATCTGAGGAAAACGGCGCAGCTTTCTGCGGACGTCTGTGCGGCCTGCTCATCACTTGTTTATTAAAGGGCGAGTTAAACAGAAACATTTTGCTAAATCATAAAGTATGTTCTCATTCTACTACATGATCTCTCTTAACTTACACAATGTTGCCCCCTAGTGGCTGGATGATATGTACTCTTACATGACAGTGGTGCTCTGTGATGCGTTTAATATTTACACTCATACACTTCACACGATCCAATTCTATTTATATCAGTACCATCATAAGATTTCCTAGTTGAATTAAGGAATCATGTTTACACATATACAGTGTATAAGTGATTAAAAACAATACTGTAGCATGTGCTTACATGCTCTGACAGTGTTTGATGTTGCCACTAGATGTCACCAGTTACTTGCATTATCAAAAAAGGGAGTATGCGCTTTGGGGCCATTTTTTGTGCACACCTGGCCCGGTGTTGTGGGTACGAAGGCTAAGTGCCTGTTTAGGGCCCCACAGTATCCCAAGGAAGAGCGGATGCATCTGAGGGTTTTGCATGATGGACAGGTTGATAATAAATCAAACCAGTTCAGTAAAAATGTACAGATAATTATATACGCTATCCTCAGTTAAACCTTGATGGACATCAGTAAATAATTGATAAAGTCATGCACAAATATATGACTCATATGCCCCTGAAACATACACACTATTTATAAATGAGACCCCTGGACAAATGAGTATAAAAACACAAAAGTTAATATTCTGTCACTTTTGGAGCGTGATTAAAAATCCATTCACAGTAGTTTAGGATAAATTAGCATCTATTTAAAGCATTTATTATCTTTAATCTTTGTTTTTAAGCTCTATTTATGAGACTAAATGCATTTTACATCAATCTTGCGGTTAGGTTGTTGGGCCGTTTTCATCCAAAGCCATAAAATGTGTCTTCTATTTTTCCTTTTTCCATAGATCTGGCAGATTCCTGATGAAGGCCTCGCTTCGCCCCTGTCCGAAGCGGCTGTGACCCTCGAGGGCCACAGTAAAAGAGTGGGTATCCTGGCCTGGCACCCGTCTGCTCTTAATATCCTGTTGACAGCAGGTAGGCTCGTCCTTCGGGTGTTTATATTAACCGCAGACTCACGAGGCTTGGATTAAGTTCATTCAGACAAAGCCTATTTTTGTCCTGTGCTCTAATTTTGGTGTCTTAAGGGTAAGGATTTAAAAATTTAAGAAGTAAAATGCAGCTGTGAGTTCAGTCTCAGTCAGGTTTGCTGTAGGTGTGATTAGTGTCATGTTCTTTAGTTAACAAAAACGATGGTTCCTATTTTATCTTGTAGCTGTAACCCATGTTTTCCTTTGTGTTTTTCAAAGGGTTCTGTCTATTTGAGCGATTTAAAGATGATATTTTATGCAAAGGGAGTGATTCACTGTATAAGCAATGTCAGAAATCACAAAGCCACATTAGTATGGAGATAAATATTTGTAAAATATTTTAATTGTGTTCATTTTAATGCACTAAAATGGAATATCATATGCCAATAAAACATTTTGAATGTGATTTTCTTCATTTGAAATTGCTAACTTTTTTTTAAGGCAGAATTCTTATAGATGTAATTTCAAACTTCACTTTTTTTGGGTAGAAATGCAATTTGAAGCTTTCAAGATGAAGACATTTGAAACATCAAATTCAATATTGAAAAATTCAAGCCGCAAAATTCTGATCGTAGGTCAGGGGTCATCAACAGGGAAGAGAAGTATTTCAGTCATTGCTAGCGTTTCGGCCAATCGCAGAGCTGCGATTCTTAAAAGCCCCTTTTAAATCATTTGTGACAAATTTTTGACCCCTCGAGGCCATCACTGCACACTTAATACTCTTCACGCTTCCACCACGCCCCCTGCTGGGGTTCTTGTTAGTACACAGACCCATTTCCAATTAATATAATATTTTAGTCACACTTTTGGCCCTGAAATTTTTTTTTAGGTAATACTCGACAAACGAAAAAAAAAAACACTTTGTCGTGTGTTAACATGTTTACCCTCGTGATTTTCTCACAAATATAAGACATGATCTTCACACAAATGTAGTTGCCTCCGAGACAAAAGAGGGTGCTGATGTGTCAATTTCTAAACATCTGAATTACTGTTGATTTGTTTCTATAATTGAAACTTTTCGCTCCATGAAACCGCCTCCTGTGAACAACACTTCGGCCTCCCTTTCTCTGGATATGTGGATCCGGATGATTTATCCGTCCCATTCTTTTTATGCTGGCAAAGATTGCCTAAATCTTCTCTAAACATATCTTTTTTTTTTTTAAATGAGAACCTTGATTATTTTACCTCTGTGTTCTTCGTCTGGACCAAGTCTGTAGATCGGAACATTTGTATAAAATATTAATACGAACATTTTTTTTTTTATTCCTTACTTTGATATGATCCATTTTCTTTACATTACTTTGCCATCATGTTTTTGTTTAATTATAAAATTCACAAGAAAACAGTATGTAAATGCGCAGTAAAGGTCTTTTAAGAAGCAGACAAAGAAAGCAAATCACTGCTTTGCATTCACATGTAAATATCTTGGATGCAAATCTGCGTCTCCTCTGAGCTCCTGTCCATCTTTGGTGATGTTTGTCTCGGTTGTAGGCTGTGATAATGTCCTGTGTGTGTGGGACGTGGGCACCGGGGAGCTGGTGTACCAGCTGAGCGACGCCCATCCCGACCTGATCTACAGTGTGAGCTGGAACCGCGAGGGAAGCCTCCTCTGCACCACCTGTAAAGATAAAGCCTTGCGGGTCATTGATCCGCGCAGAGGAACTGTGCTGAAGGTCAGGAGCCTCACTCACTGCTCCTCACACACCGAACTGGTCTGGCATCCCCAAAACATTCAGATTCAGCGATGTACAATCTGAGATAATTACTTAAATAACTAAACATCGAATGTGATGATAATACTGTCACTAATAATGAGACACACATTAAACACATTAAGACACATTAAAGAGTATGTGAATATGTTGATGATAATCTATTACTTCAAAATAAAAATCGTACTAATATTGCTATTCTTCAGCGTTACCTAATGCCTTAAATAAGGAAGCGTTAAATAATATTGTTAAATTGTATTTTATTTGTGTTTTTGCACCAGTATTTTATTGAAAGTATTTTATTTTACTTTCATTTTTACATTATTTAATATGTATTTTATTTTGTGTAATTTAAGTATTTTTCATCATTTGATGTAATATGTAGTTTTATTTAATTTGAATTACTTTCTGTTATGGTGTGTGTGTGTGTGTTTTTTTTTAGTTAAGTATATTTTGTTTTACAATTATTAAGTATAATTAGTTAATATGTAATATGATATATTAATTGTAATTATAAATAACAATAAAGTATAATTGATAATTGTATGTGAATTTTTTAATATTAATTAAGTATATATTTTTTATTTTAGTTAAGTATATATTTTTTATTTGATTCATGTTATTTTGTGTATTTTGTAAATGTTATTTTTGTTAATACACACAAAATCAAATAAAAGCTATTTAATTTTGTTTCATTTTTTTGTATGTTATGTTCATTATTTAGATTTTTATTAGTAATTTTTGTTTTGATTCCATTCTTTGTTCTTCTACCATTACACACAATAGATGTATGAATAAATAAAGATAAATAAATAAAATCACCTAACAGTATGAGAATGTACACAAATAAAATGTACGAAAATAAATTGGGTCAATTTGAAACCGTTTGTAATATTAATAAGAATTATTATTATAACATATTATCAAACTTATATAATTATCTTGATAGCTTTCAGTTAATTTTAAATCAGCGATATTTAATGAACAAAAAGTGCTGAAAGTAAAATGTGATGAGGGAGGGTCGATTTAAATAAAACATTCTTTTCTGTAAAATATTGTATTATTTGAGCGTCACACTTTCTTTTAAGAGCTGGCAAACGTTCGTTTTATTACGAGTTATTTGTAAAAATAGAAGTCCTCATGCAAACCTCTACTCTGGCGTTCAGTGGGTGGAGTGGCTCCTCCGGACCCGCGCGCAGCAGAAGCGCATTCAGATATTTTAATAGGTCAAGACCAAACAGGTGTGCATGAAGTGAACCTGAGCGCTAAGTGGATTGTTGTAAGAATAAACATCGAGCAGCTGCTGATAGAGGCTGCTCTTTAATCTGCATCATTCAATGAGGGCAGCAGCTGCTGGGTGCACCATCACCACCACCATCATCATCACCACCACCACCACCATCATCATCATCATCATCATCGGGCGCTTGCTATTCCTCTCTAAATGTCTTTCATTTCAGGTTCCTGCTTGAATTTCACCACCAGAGAAAGTTCATGTTAGATTTCTAAATCATAGTGTTTTCCTCAAGTCAGAAGAGTCACCTCAGGAGTTTAAATTATGTTTTCTTAGTTACTTTTATTTAGTGTTTGTAAATCATTCAAGGAATCAAAAAAGAGGAGTGTCTCATATCTCAATCAATATATAAATCAATCAACTCTGCCACGAACCTCACGTTATGACATCACTTCAGGTATCGATTAACCCTTCAGAGTCTGAGGCATTTTGCCATAATAGTTTTTTTTTTGCCTGCTTTTGTTTTAAATATTATACTTTTGTAAACGTTTATACACGTATGTGCTGTTCTTGTTTTCAGCACGACCTCAGCTGAGTAGCTAAATACTTATTTTGTTATTATGACTAGTTCAATTTATGGTCTTCACCAAAAATAGAAGATTAACACAAAATCATAGAAAAATCGTGTTCATATTTATCACAGTAAATCACAGCAAGATGTGGTATTTAAAACGTGTACATTGTAAGAGAAATGTGTTATTAATAAAACTATTATTACACCGCTCTCAAAAACTGAAATCAAAACAGCATAAATTTATAATAATTAATCATTTTAAATTAAATGGGTTAATAAATAGACACAAAATCCTCGCCCAACTTAACATCATGGAGGTTTAGAAAAAGGACAGTAGGCTATAAACGAGTTTTTTTTCACGAACCACACATTAAAACCAGTATATTTAAGCTTAGTTTGAGCAAACCAGACATTTATTTTCACTCTTCGTTTTGTTCAAAAATCCTAAATTTAGAATTCTTTTTTTTTTTTTTTTTTTTTTTTTTTGCTCGATCAAGTGTAAGGATTTTAGGTCTCTTGCTCCTGTTGGTGATTTGTTGCTTGATCATGTGACCCTCAGGCTCGAGAGAAGGCTCATGAGGGCACGAGGCCGATGAGGGCGGTGTTTCTTTCCGACGGGAAAATCTTAACGACCGGCTTCAGCCGCATGAGCGAGAGGCAGCTTGCTCTCTGGGACACGGTAAGAGCGAGTCACTGCTCCACTTCTGATTGCTCAGCAAGAACACGTTATCCTCCAGAGCCTGAGGTCAAGCGTTAATCTGATAATAGGAGCCATTCATGCTGAATCGGAGTGTGTGAACATGACTAAAAATAGCAGATTCCCCTTCAGAGATCTGAGGAGTTAAATCTAGATCACAAATGATTTCTATTTCATCTACATGTCATTCCTGTGCAGAGATCTAAAAATAAGTGTCACAAAAAGCTGGAATAATCAAACTGGAAAAAAACGAGATTGTTACTAAAAATATTCAGTTTTTCTTTCACGTGTTTAAGAAAGCAAGGCTATTTGTCATGTTGTTAATGTTTTACTCAATTGCAGTTAAAGCTGCCGTATCATTAAATCATTTATGATGAATATTTGACTAATTTCTTCTCCTTTATCTTAAACAATGTCTTTGAATCCCCTCAAATGGTTGTGGTCCGCAAACCGAGTCGTGTACTTCCTGTTCCTTCCACTGCAATGCTTCAGCCACACCCCCTGCTGGGTTTTTACTTGTTAGTACACTCTGATGATTATATTAATCTTTTGGAGCGCCCGAACATCCAAAAACACACTTTCCTTTCTTTGTTTATCAGTGTGGTTATACTACAGCTACACTTCCTGGGTCGGTCGTTCCTTTTGAGATGAGCTGCATTAGAGCTTTATATGATTGGTTAGTGGGTTGTGCTATGGTCAATGATCTGAATATGACTTGAGGTATGTTTTTGATGAGGGAACAACTTAAAACATGCTAGAAAATCCAGTTTACATGATGAAACCACTTTAATCTTAGTTTTAATTTTTTGTCAATATAAAGCTTTATACATTTTTTAATTAACAACGTTGTTCTGAAAGAGAGTGTTTATTGATTCCTTGGAAATTCAACGTTTTGATTAGATATGCCTTTATTAGCATGTAACGTATTAGTTACATGCTAATAAATAATGTATTAGCATTTATATACTGCATGTAACAACATGCACTGTTACATGCAGTCAGATTGGACCCCTCCGATCTGGGAACACCGGTTACTTGAGAGGTAAAATAAGATTTTGAAATAAGACACAATAGCAAAAAATAGCTCACAAAAAACCTCTTCGGAGAGCAAGTGGGAAATCCCAGCAAGAAGCACAAGAAGACACAAATATAACAAGATACAATTGAAAAAGGGAAAGATGGATGTGGAAATACTCCAATCTGGGGAGCAGCCATTCGGTCCTGCAGCTAGAGGGCGCTGGTCACAGACCCACTCACCCACATCGAGGGAAAAAAGTACCTGAAGACATTGGTGTCCTTGAGGAGGAATTCAGAGCTTCACATTATCTTATTCTCTAGGATAATTGTTTTGTCTCCAACAATAGTCTTGGCCAAGGTCATGTTGAAGATGTGGGAGAAAGCCGAAAGGGAGAGGATTCCTTTTCATAGATCTTTAATTATTTACAATTCCAATTCCATAGATCTCGAATGTCTGTCACTGTTCTTCTACATTCTGTACAAAATCTATTGTACAGTTGCTAGTTTCTCTAAAGTTAACTCATTTGTGGTCTGTAACCAGTCAGAGTACTAACAGCTCTCGCACCACCATTTCAATCCAGGCTTTTGAGCTCCGCCGACCGCTTTCACCAATCGTCGATACCACAGGGCCCCACCTAATCCCACAAACAGACACAATAGTGTTTATAGTTCAGAATAGACAGATATCTTCAATATCCTCCAGGGGCATAGCATCCAAGCACATAATATTCCACTTTTCCAACACGTCCATCACTGTAGCCAGCTGCACATGTTCCTGCAGGACTTTTGGGTTCACCCGAACCTAGACTTCATATCGAAAAGATGGTGTCAATTGTATTCAGAGACCAGTTGAACAAATCTATAAATCCTTTTTTGGTAGAGCAGGACAAAGAGAGTCTCAGACAAATGCTAGACAGGGCAAGGAGGGATACATGAGGGTGCATAAACTGTATATAACATGGACGTAGCCTGCGTGATGTTTAGTGTGAACAGGAGAGCAGAAAAAATGGGTGTAGCTAGCCTTCGCCAGCATGGAAGTGCCCCAGTTTTGGGTAACCAAAAAATGGGTCTCGAGAGGTGGGACATGGGCATAGCGAAAACCTCTGAAGTAATGAAAAAATATTTAACCCCCTCTCAGAGTGTTCATGAAGGTCAAAACAAACAATCTGAACAAAAAAACATTGCAGCACCAGGTTTGGAAACATGTTTTTTCAGCTCTAAAGTAGGGCAGTTTTAACATTGGAGTGAATGACCACCAGAGTCACTCAGATTCGCCGAAGCAAGTTTTTTTCCACAAAAGTGACGTAGGACTGTACGAAACATACTTAGCTCCTCCCACTGCATTCGCAAATTTACCTGGAAAGGTGTTCTCCAAACAGAGCTGCTAGATGTTGAGATGCGGTCACATCATGGAGAGGAACTGTTTTTTTTTTTTCTTCGGTGAGAGATTCTCATCTTTATATTCTCTGAGGAGAAAAGAAGCTGTGAGGAATGATGAAGCTGGTGAAGCTCCATGTTTCACCTGAACCTCAGGAGAACATCGAGAACCTTTTCTTGTGTTCCGCCATTTTCTCGAGGCCTGCTTCATGAATCTACATTTGTTCAACTCAGGTTTTGCACAACAGCTTTTGATAAAGAATTGATCAGTTTCCACTCTATTTGCGCCAGCATCTTCCTCTCAGTCAGAACCGTTACGTGCGATGCTAACAGTTGATGTATTATTTCTGAAGCGCTAGACGCTGTATCCAATAACAGCAGACCTGAGTAACTACCGACCGATTGCTGCAGAATGAATCACGTAAAGGAGGATTTTAGTTAACGAGTCGCAAAATGAATCATTCTGGGGGTCTTTGAAAAATCTGGAAGAAATAAATGCAAATTTATAACAAAATTAAACTGTTTTAAATGTCATCCGGTTGTTTGAGACACCAAAAACACAAATCCTCAAACTTTCAGAAAAACAATACTGGCTCTTTAGAGTTGAGATTTCTTTCTCTCTTTCTTGTTTTTTTTGTTTTTTTATTTACTAAGCATTTGACCAAACTCTGTTTCGACGCATCAGAAGAGATCTGAGACAGGTTCACCGATGGTCTTAACTGGCTGACAGATTGCTTCTATAGATCACTCTGTCAACTGAGCTATTAAACGTGTCTAGCTTATATCTCTAATGTATTTTTCGGTCTTACTGTTGTCTGTGTTTCAGCGAGATCTCTCCGAGCCGATGGCTACTCAGGAAATGGACACCAGCAACGGAGTCCTGCTTCCTTTCTATGACCCAGACACCAACATGGTTTACTTGTGCGGGAAGGTTAGGTTACTAGCACGAGCTGCTCACCTTTAACTACTGCATGAGTGCTTTCTCTAGCTGCGCTGACAGAGACACGCAAGCACGAGCCGTTCACAGCAAGCATGCTCAGAACAATCCCTGCCTGCAGTAGTTCTGTTACTAACGTCTAAAGCAGATTATTAAACGGACAGACATACATGGGGAGGAGGGAGCTGCTTATTTTAAGTTTTTGAAAGAAATCTTCCCACATGTCTTTGCTTACGCATATTTACACATATTTGGCAGGAATTGTGAGTTGTGTCCGATGATTTGAATTACTTGTGATATTAAATTTTTTCTGTCATTTATTTTTAATGGTTTTATCATGCATACAACTATGTTAATGCATGTTTTATTTAATTTATTTATTAAAAAAACCATACAACTCAAAGCTTTAAACCTATGAATGCACTCTTTCTTCTCTCTCTATTTTTCCTATTTGTTATCTTTCTCTGTCTCTCTCTTTCTAAGTCTATTTCCCCCTCTCTCACTTTCTCTCACTATATTTTCTGCTTTTCTCTGTCTACCTTCCTCACTCTTTTCCCATCTCTCACTCCCCTCCTCTCCTCTCTCTCTCTCTCTCTCTCTCTCTTATCCGCCTCTCACTTTCTATAAATCCATTTTCTCTTTTTCTCTCAATATTTCTCTTCCTCATTTTTGCCCCTACTCTCTCACTTTCTTTTCTCTAATCTCTTTCTTTCTCTCTCTCTCTTTCACACAATTTTTCTCTCACTATTCCTCACTCTATTTCCCTATCTCTTTCTTTTTTTCCTCAATCATTCAATCTCTCTGTCTTTCACTCCTATTTCTTCATTTCTTCATTTCACTTTATTTCTTCTTTTTTCTCACTTTCTCTCTCTATATGTTTATCTTACTCTCTCTTTCCCTCGCTCTATTTCCTCTTCTCTGTTTTTTTTCTCTCACTATATTTACTTTCTTTCATTTTCAAATTTGTTCTCTTTTTTTCCCCTTTTTATCCCCTCTGTCTCCTCTCCCCCTCTCTCTCTCTTTTATCGTTTCTCTGTCTATCTCTCTTCTGCTCTCTCTGTCTCTTTTTCTCTCTCTCAGGGGGATTGTACCATCCGTTACTTTGAGGTGACGGACGAGTCTCCGTACGTTCATTTCCTGAGTCTGTACAGCACCAAGGAGCCACAGAGAGGTGCAGGGTTCCTATGCAAGCGAGGCGTGGATGTCAACAAGTGTGAAATCGCCAGGTGTGAATCGATGTTATCATTCATGTTACCACACTTTACTCACTTACTTGCAGTGATGGATGACGTGATACTGCCTCTTTCCGTTGGGCCGGTCGAAGCCTCGGCGAGCAGGACTTGGCGTCTCCATGTCAGACAGATAGAGACTGCACATGTGCAGAAGGGATTTAGAGGAGTAAAGGGCAGTGCCATATTTTTTCCCAGCTCCGCCTGGAATCTCACATTCATTATTCCCATTTATAAGAGATAACTAAATAACAGCGCAACTCGACAGAATTAACAACGGTAAGCTAACGAGTAGTTTGTTTGTCATTGCATGGCTAGCTCTTCTAATATTCATTAACTAATTCTATTAGGTCTTGCATAAAAAACAATTCGCCCCTTCTCAGAACCCTGAAGTGGGTTAGTACAGTTTAAAGCAGAACGACTCGGTTTCAAAGCATAAACAAGTATATGAGGAAGATTTGATGAAGTTTGATCGTTGAGAGACTACATTCTCCTCTCTCACAACGTTATGACATAAGACAGCCAGCGCAGTACAGTGATTGGTTCAGTGTAGCTGTCAATCACATAGCCACGCCTCCATTTATTAGGAGAAATGAGCCATACAAAAATAAATGTAACTTTAAGGTACAAAGTCAATCTTTGTCAACTGTATAGACATCTATAGTAAATGATCCAAATGTTATTTTAAACAACTTTATTAATGAGGAAAAAAAAAATCTAAGTTTGCATACTCTCTCATTCAATTTACATTTTTGGGAGCGGAGTTTAAAAATTACACTGCGGTTCTACTCAGAGAGGCAATTACGCATCCGTTTGAGACCTGCATGGATCATTATAAATCATCAACATTTAGCATTCAAGCCTTTCAAATCAATATTACATTAAGCAATAATTCATTGCTTTCCCAGCGATGGGTTGCGGCTGGAAGGGCATCCGCCGCGTAAAACAAAATGCCAGAGAGTTGGCGGTTCATTCCGCTGTGGCGACCCCGAAAGGGAAGAAAGCCGACATGAAGATGAATGAATGAATGAGTAATTCATTGCTTCCTTTTAAGACTCTCATTTTTTAAGAGCTATAAATACATTGGATTTAAGCTAACCAAATAAAACACTATAATGACGATGAATTCCTTCATAGATTCCTTTCTCGTGTTTATACCTGTCCACATTTACACAATAGAATTTGTCTCCTAACTAATTTATTTGAAACTTAAAACTGCAGCAAGCATAAAGGCTAAAACAATCTCGAAAGCGAGGCCTCTGTAGATTCATCAAAATCAATGGCATGTAAAATGTTTCATACTTGTAATACTTACTACATGACCAACAAATTAATTCATCGCTAACTCTCTTCAGAAGCAAGTGAAAGCTGCTGCAATGAGGCTTTCAGAAGCATCCTTTATCCTTCATTATTCTCTTCTTTCTCCATCAGGTTCTACAAGCTCCACGAGAGGAAGGTTGAACCCATATCTATGACTGTCCCACGCAAGGTGAGTTCAGTCTCAGAGTCCTCTCGGTTTCTAGGAACTGGCTGAAAGGAGCGCCATATAGAATGTGGAGAAAGTGATGCTAATACCAATTCTGATTTGTTAATAGATTAGATCATTAATAAGAAATCATAAATTATTGTATTACTGTAATCGATCGGTTAATTATGTAAACTCTGAATTCTATTCACTTTTTACTTCTCTGTAATGTAAAATATCAGGAGATGAAAAATTCAAATGTCAAATGTTTTATATGTCCCTGCACTAGATGCTGATCTTAAAGACCGGAATAATTTACAGAGTTAAAAAGATACATCTGCTTGTTGTATACATAGTAGCTATTTCACAAAATTATGGCGAATCTCAAAAAAAATACAGATAAAGATTTCAGGAGAACATTTATATTTTTTTTTATTATTACAAGATTCAACTTCTAAGAGTAGATTGAACTATGGGCGTTCCCAAACAAAAAATGAATTAGTTTCTTTTTATTTATTTTTTTTTTTTAACGGGTTTTATTTGTGCCACGGATGACGTCACACGAGTCTCTCTGTAACATCACAGTCAGAAATCAAAGGGCTCCGATGTCCCTCCCCCGGAAGTGATGCGCTATCCACAAAGCCACGCCTTCTCTTGTCACATCCGGAAACCAACGCGCGCAAATCAAACAGAGCGGAAGACAGAGCGAGCAGCACACAACTTGAACTTGGGTTATTTAAGATGGCAACAAGAATTAAAAGAAGAGGCTCATCGTCAGACTGTATAGAAATCGAACATCTCTGAATCGTAGAGGTACGGTTTATAATAGTGTTCCCTCCAAACGCCGTTATGAAAATCTCAGCTCATTTCCAGAATAAGCCCAGGCTAGAAAATGAGGAGATTGAATGTGATTTTAATTAAAAATAAAGACTTTATAAGTAAAAGAACATCTCCCATTCAATTAGACCAATGTGAACTACATATTATTAAAAACAACACAATGTCACTGACCCTTTAAAGCATTGAATAAAGCCTAGATTTCACTATAGAATTATATAGTTAATTTCTCTCCAAAGGGAGTCTATCCCCCATATTTCGCTAAAAAAATATGTGTGCTGCCAAAGCACATTATTTGTGTTTTATAATGGATTATATTGTTCAGCACGATCTGTACAGCAAAATCAATAAGCAAAGTTAACAATAAAAAAACTAAAAGATTTTTAATTTAAAAGTTAAAAAAAGAGTGTAGTATTAACACGCTATAGAAAGCTTAACAAAGTAAAGGCTTTCCCACCAGATTTTCCTCGTCTGCCCTCATCTTCAGCGTCTGCTCTGAATCAGGCTTGAGATGATCCGCTCCGAGATAACTTCTGACACTTTTTTTCTTTGCTTCGTACCTTCCCTCCGCCGCGTTTTAATCAGTCGTGGGTCCTGTTGAGGCTCGCGAACGGTGATCCAGAAGTTGATTTTACAAACCGGATGTTAGTATTTTTATTACAAAAATATTTAGCGATCTTTTTTATCGATTTCAATCGTTTAATTCAATTCACTGTTGCAGCCCTAATCAGATCTTGATATAAAAAAGAAAACCATAAATCTCTGCCAAAAATCTACTTCTCTCAAATTTGCTGTAAATGAATAATGCTTTGAAACTGGTTTTGACGTTTTAACAATGTCTCGAGCGGCTTTCTCGTTCTGATTTGGTTTTCCTCTTGGACAGTCGGACCTCTTTCAAGGCGACCTGTACCCTGACACGGCAGGAGTAGAACCGGCTCTCCTGGCAGAGGACTGGATAGCAGGACAGGACGCTCTTCCGCTGCTGGTCTCCCTCAGCGGAGGCTACACCGCTCCTCCTTCCAAATGTGGAACGCTCCGAGGCCGACCCAAGCTTCTGTCAGAGACCAACACCAGTCCCACCAGCACCACGGCGCCAGCAAACCCGATGGCTCTCCAGACGGAGAGCGAAGCGCCGAGTCATGGACGAGGAGGGAGGGACGATAACGGGGGGATCGAGCGAGTGAAGAAAGAGGTGAGTGGGGATTTAACAAGCTTTATGGGATGAGACTTACGGCCTTTGCACATTGGGAACGGCGCGCATTAAAGACGCGTTATCTCCTTCTGTTATTTTAACATCAGTTGTGATGCAAATATGTTATAAGGTTTGTGATGAAAAAACTTGCCAACTTATTAGAGTTCCCGAAAGATTTCTGTTGCATTCTTCAACCGCTTCACGCTGTTGAATGGTTTGAGTGACACGGCGACAAGCTTCATTGTGATTGGTCAGATGTGGTGCAGTCGCCGGTCGGTCCTGATGTGCATAAGCCTTACTTCTGTCTGTTAGCGAGTAAAAATTACAGTTTAGAATGATTAATCGAGGCTCTCGCGATCGCTTACTCTCTCGCTTGGTCTCTTCTCCTCTCTCTACCGCTCTGTCCTCTTCGTATCTGTCACTCGCCCTCTCCTCTTCTTTTTTCTTTCTTGCTCACTCTTTTTCTCTCTTCCTCTCTATTAATCGCTATTTCTTCTTCTCTGTCCTTCATTCTTTCTCTCTCTATTTTTTGCTATCTCCTCTCTATCGCTTGCTTTCTCCACCATTTTGCTCCCTCTCAATCACTCTCTTATCTCTCTCTCTCTCTCTCTCTCTATCTCGCTATCCTCTTTCTCACTCCATCACTCACACTCTCTACTATCTTTCTCTGTCTATCTCTTCCTCACTTTATCTGTCATGTTCTTGCTCTCTCTTTCTCTCTCTCTCTCTCTCTCTCTCCCTCATGCGCTCACTTTCCATCTTTTGCCCTATCTCTCATGCTCTCTCTATCTCCCTCACGCTCACTCTCCATCTTTTGCTCTTTCTCTTATACATTCTCTCCTCTCTCTTTCTCACTCTATCACTCATGTTCTCTCACTTTCCATCTTTTGCTCTATCTCTCATTCTATCTCTCTCTCTCTCTCTATCTCTCCCTCACGCTCACTCTCCATCTCTTTGCTCTTTCTCTTATACATTCTCTCCTCTCTCTTTCTCACTCTATCACTCATGTTCTCTCACTTTCCATCTTTTGCTCTATCTCTCATGCTCTCTCTCTCTCCCTTTCTCTCTCTCTCTCTCCCCCTCACGCTCACTCTCCATCTCTTGCTCTATCTCTTATACATTCTCTCCTCTATCTCTCATGTTCTCTCACTTTCCATCTCTCTCTCTCTCTCTCTCTCGCAGGAGGACCAGCTCTCTGATATCCTGATGGAGGTGCGTGCATTACGCGCTCTGGTTCTGGCTCAGGGTCACAGGATCGATGTTCTAGAGCGGCAGCTCGCTCGTATCGACGACGGAGAAGTGTGAAAAAAACAATCCCATCAGCCTTACCCAGAGTTAAGGAGCTACGCTGAGGTTATCATGCAAATGTAGTTCCAGTACTCGTCTGTGATGATCAGCTATAAAGAAACATAACCCTAGCTTTACCGCAACACTTTGATTTTTTTATGCACTGATTCTAAATGTCCTAAATGCTGCTCGTTCTGTTCTTCTAAGAGGGCTGTCTCATCAGGGCTTCCTAGGCTTCAGAAGTTTGAATTTGGGTGTGTCAATTTTATGGATAAACGTGCAAACCTTTCATGAAAAGTAGCCTTGATGGTCTGCATTTAGAGTAGCGTGCAACCTTCAGGAAATGTGATGATCTAACATGAGGAATGATCTCCTCAGCTCCATGGTGCTTCTTTAACATCCATCGACCAGCACTGTTCCCGAGGAGTTCCTCTCCTCCAGTGTCCAGCTTCACACACGTAGCATTGAGTCCCGATCCTGTTAGAGCATAGTGTGTGTGTAGCTTTTACTTGAACCTGTGCTTCGTGAGTGAATTAGGATTAGCTGTTAGAGCAAAATGAGCTCGATCACCCTTAAAAGCAAGCTTTTTCACCATTTATTTGTATGCAGGTATACGTATTTAATATTTTCTATTGGTTTGTTTTATCCTATCTAATCAAACGAATAATTTCTCATTTAATCTGTAAGATTAATAGTTAATAGCTGCTCTGTTTAGATTCTAATTGTAATGAAGTAACACTAAATGTTTTGCGCAAGATATATTAAAGAGTGTTTCTTTTTCCCCTAGAGGTTGGAAATGAGAACGATATTAACACGTTTTTAACATGAGCTGTTTAACGATTAATCCTTACTGTTATCTGTTCATTTTCTTAAGAAAGGACATTTCACATACGTTTTTAAAGCTGCAGATTTATTGCAAACTATGCAGTGTAGCATGAAAGTTGTTTTAACTCCTTCCGAGTCTAAATTGCTTTTGGAAAATGTGGATTGAAATGAGGATTTTTCACATGTGTGGAATTTCAATGATAAAAATTATAAATCGCCAAACTCTTTAGTGGTTGTTTTTCTTTCAGGTCCGAAAACACCAGGTTCACAAAACTCATGATGTAAATTTAATAATAAAGTACTTTTTCCATGTACAATTAATTTCCAAAAATATCCATAAGCACATTGAAAAGTGCTGCAGTCAGTTTCTCTTCAGTGCAGGTTGTTTTGGTTTTAGGATATTTTACGATTAAATACGATGAAACAAGAGCTCAACTGATGATGTCTGATTTGATGAATCTGAATCTGAAGGGGTTAAAACATTTTTTTCATTTTCAGATTGCTATTTTTTATTCTTTGTGCTTTGATTTGTGTGATGAGTGTATGCTTTTAAGGTTTGTTGAATTGTGTTCCTCTTGATCGATGACCGTTCAATGACTTGACTATGGGAACACAGTGAAGTGGACTTAGTTGAACTCAATATTCCTGTAAAGGGCCAACGAAAACCTTGGAGAATCAATCTCATTGACTGGACGTTAAAGTGATCAGTGTGATGTCATTGAGAAACAATGACTACCGGAGAAGAGACACTGATCTGATATGGCTCGAAAAAAAAAATTTGATCAAAAAATGGCTAGAAAGAAACTTGCGCACTCTCACTCGTGCAGCCCCTTCTTTATCTATGCAAAAATATCCATCTTATAGACTTTAAACAGTACATGTACGAGTAATACAAAACTCTTACTGAGGCAAGCTCAAGAAATACGCATGTGTATGTGTAACATTACATATGAAACATGTGTAAATGGGTTTTTTATCTGTAAAATTGAGCCTTTTTAACATTGCCGTCAATGGGAACCCCTTCACTTCTGGAGCCAGTCTCGAGTGGTCAGCCAATGACCTGCAGTTCACTCGTTCATTTACTGTTAAATGTCGAGGAAGCAAGCAAGAGGTTACCTCTCAATTATTTCCCATTTAAGTAAAAGTTGATGGCCATTCATTTTTAATGATCATTTTTAATGATCCTTCTACAGATCGCCGGTCTTAGAAACTGCTCTTCTGCAACCTCTACCTAGAGGAGCTTGAGGGCCTTAGGCTTTCTTCAAATGAAACCGATTCGATGTCAGCTCTTCCTATCATTGTGACGCAGAATTCACCAAGGGTTGGATTGTTCACCTGTTAAGAGGAAATGTGACCTGCTGTTTAGTCCACCGTGAGACAGGATGTACTGCAACAACAGGACTCGAGTAATTCTCAGTACGAGAAGAACCACAAATTCAGACATTTGGTTGATATGCTTTGCTCTGGAGCCATGGTGAGAAGCTACCACTATAAAACATCAGAATCTCATCGAGATGAAACAATGTGCTTTTGTGGGAAATTCTCGTTGATGTGAAAAAACATGCCACATCTTCTCTTTAACTCTCCCAAGCCCTAATCCTGCTTCCTGGTCATGGAGGCTTGCAATATAAAGTCCTCTACAGAAGTTACACTTGGATAGTTTATTCAATCTTTTTGGAACATATGCATCTTTGTCAGCCTTAGATGTTCTTCCTGAGTCAATAAAGTGGACATTATGCTTCAAAGGTAATGCCACTTTCAGCACCTTAAGTGTGAAGTCATCCAAGCATCCAAATCCTTCATAATCCATTGGCAGCTATTGAACTCGCAGCATTTGTTTGTTTGTTGGTTGGAATGAAGGCGATGTTCAGTAATGTTGAGGTTGGGATACTCAGAATCTTCACACTGGTTCCCGTTGTTTCTTTAAAACCGTGTTCACACCAAGATTAGGTAAATGTGTGGAATCGCTGAATTGACGCAACAAAATATCAACTCGTTTACTTTTCCTGGAGAAAAATCTGATTACAAACAAATTCCCTCATGTGACTATCTAGGAGGTTCTTGATTGGTTGGTGCAGACTTTCTATTTCCAACAATTTCCACATTGTCTGCACAGCTACAATGCATTATTCCAATTTCTGTTCCATCTTTTTGCTTCTCCAGACAATATCTCAAGAACGATACGGTGAGGTGTGCTTCTTGCGAGCAACAGTCACACTGCAAAATCCGAAGGATATCTTCGTGGACTCTCTGGGACTTTTAAATCCACATAATTGATAACTAATCAGTTTCCTCATGTCACTTCTCTAGGAAGCTCCCGATTGGTTGGCGCAGGCTTTCGTGGCTTTGACCACAATTTCTGCGTTCTCTGCACAACTAACCTGCATTATTCCGATTTCTGCTCCATCTTCTTCCCATTTTTGCTTCTACAGATGATCAGATCCCAAGAAAGATACAATGGGACATGCTAATTGTGAGCATCAAACCCTGAGCTAAAAACCTGGGGAAATCTACTTGGACACTTTCCTGATTAGCTCCCTCGCAATGTATTGGCGAAGGAAGCAATTACAGATTGATTGATTACAGATTCAATGCAAGCCATCCAACTCCAATTCTTGGTGTGAGCAGGCAGTAATGATCTCACTTCATATTCACTGGTACTGGAGGTACGGGAGGTGTAGGCTCAAGTGATTGAGTATATATACTCTTTTACTTTTGAAAGAAGTTGTATGCAAATTTAAAAGTAATAAAAGTATTCCCATTGGGCCTTTACATATATGTGGAGTTCAACTAGGACCACTCCCATTGTCAAATCTATCGACTTGCATATCAACGAACTGAAAGGGATAAACATGTAGGAATAATGTGACTTTGATAGTTGTGTGTATTGTTTATTTGTAGTAACATTGTTATTAATCATAGGAACTACAATCAGGGAAGACCCAGCTCAGGGTCGAGTCGAATGATTCCATGTATGTTCAGCTTGATATGTTCTAATCGACCCAAAACCCATTCTCTTAAAACACAAGTGCTAACTTTATCTCTTACCTTTTTAATAAATGTCTTTCATCCATTCTTGTGATGCTGTCATTATTCAGTTCAATATGCATCATCTTGGTTTTACCAGGTATGTGAAACAGATCAAAACTAACTAGTAAAACGAATTTACTCATTTCAGACATGAAAGTGTTTGGCAGTGGTGTGCTGAAGCAAACTTCCTCTTTTCTTTTGGAGGCTGAGAAGAAATGCAAGAACACTATTTAAAACAAAATACCTCGTCTTTCATCTGGGAACCCATTAGAACTAAATAAAAGGTAAAGGAAGAGTGTGGATCGATATAGGCATGCTTTGTTCCATTTTCATATCTCCTTTTATATTATTTTAACCTTTTCTGAAAACATGTCACAAACTAGCAAGTATGTCTCAAGTGGTTGTATCAGAGAAAAAAAGATGACACGTTGACACGTGGGGTTATATTATATGTGTACTTTCTGTGTTTCAGACGTTTTTGATGGGTAAAAACAGAACATTTTTCGGTTTAAGATGAGAATATCCCAGCTAATGCCCCCTTACACCCTTAAAGGTGGCATGAACATGTGAGCTAATTATATGCATCTGTACCACTCGTCTTTGGCTGACAGAGTGCAGTTCTTGCCTCTGCACTGCAAAAAATGCGCTCTTGCAACAAGAAAAAAAAAACCTCAAATGAAGGAACCAAGTTATATCAAGCAAAAAAATCTGCCAGTGGGGCGAGCAAATTTGACTTGGGTTCTTAAAATTAGCAAAAATTTCTAGTTGATAACAAACGCTGTTGGATCTTAAAAATAGACAAAAACTCTCAAAACAAGTCTTTCTAAGCTTTGAAAGTGCACTGAAATATTTAGTAGAATATTTTAACTTGTATTTTACCCCATTGTCAGATATTTTACTTGGTCTAAGAATACTAGAACAAGATTTAAGTGTTTTCCAGTATTTAAAATTGATTTCTTAAAATAAGATAATAAAAATAAGTCATCAACATTCTTGAAATACGAATATGTTGAGTCAAAATTTCTTGTTTTAAGATTCTTGTTGTTGTTTTTTATCAGAGGCAAAATCAGTAGCTTGTTTCACAAAGTTTCTTAATTCAAGAAAATACATTTCTCCTCTAGAAAATATAAGTAATGTTTTTTTCAAAATAAGCTAAGTAATCTATACCCAAAAGGTTAAAATAAGAAAATTAAAGAAAATCAAGATTTTCAATCAAATTTTAAGCATTGTCAGCTTTGCTTGGATTCCGTTTTTTGCCGTGTGGTGTCTAGGTGGTGTGTGACAACCTCCGGCTTTTCCAGCGGATATGTGATGGATCCTGCAGTTCTTTGGCTAGCCTCTAGAGGCTGTGTCCAGAAATGTGCTGTTTGCTTTCGCCTCATGTAAAAACTGCCAAACATGGTAGTAAAAAAAAAAAATATATATATTAGTAGTATATATATATAATTTCTCTTTTTAAATACACTTATACATATAAACAAATATTCCCTTTTAATGTGTAAACAACTTACCCAACATGACACAACAGTAGGTTTTCAGGTGCAATAATCAATGAGTTTTGAAAATTGGCAAACAAGTTTGGTGTGCATGTAAAGCACCTTGAACATTGATCTGACGTTGCTTGTACTGTAAACTGTACTGTTTCTTGTGTTTGGGGTTCACTGGGCATCTTCTCTGCATAACCCATCTGCTCTACATGTTCCACAGGATGTGGGCTGAGAGACTTGTGCTGCCTTGCACATCTCAAGCTAAGGCAGGCTCACATTCAACCAAAGTCTTCCTGTATGAGCCTCAGACTGAGCCTGAACATGCTCTTGCACATGTTGATGCTTTTACTTTTCTGAGTGCTTGAGAGTTTTGCTTTATTGATGTAATATTCAGCTAGATTTTACCCACGTAAAACCGTCTACCACGTTGTAGAATTGTCTTTCAATATTAATATACAGAGCACAAATGTACAGAGCCCATAAAGTAAGAAAATAAAAGAAGTTTTGCTGTCCCTCAATCATTTTGTGTTCTCACAAACCATATTTCCGTTAACTTGCACAATATTTGACATCTAACCCTTTGAATATTTGGGTGTTCCAGCTTTATGGGGAAATGCTAACAAATAAGTCATCCATTATAAATTAACTTTTGAAGTATATAAAATGCTGTTAAGAAATCGAAAAAGAGACAAAGAGGTAGCAGGTTGACGTAGCAACGATTTAAAGCCATGAGATCATGAAGATTTAAACCGTAAATTAATTTAAACCACTGAGTAATAAACTCCCAGAGCTGTTACAGAGGTAAACATGATCTAAAATATATTGAAGCATCAGGGGTTAAATGAGGGGGTTTTCGAGGTTTTTTTTCCATGGGTGTCAGTGGAAATCTTCTTACTTCTGACCCCAGCCTCAAGTGGCCAGTCAAGGCACTACAGTTCAATCCACTTCCTATAACACATCAGCAGAGAAAGCTGCTTGATAATCACGTGATGAGATAAGAATTCAGGTGGTGTGGATCTCTGATGATTTGGTTGATGTTGGTAGATCATCCAAAAAAACTAAAAACTGATTTTTTACCCAGGGTTTTAGTTAAGCAGATAAGGCCACCTGAGATAACTGTAGGCGCAGTGGAGGAGGAAGAGGTGCAAAAAATGTGTACTTCTGTTTTACTTTCGTTAAACTTTTCGAATATTTTCTGCGAGGCAGTCTTCGTTTCAAAGGCAGGTATCTTGAGTGTTGTCAGCATTGCTCTGTTATGACAGACCATGTTTCCTGATAATAGAACCCAGGGGAAGCATATAAATAGTGAAAAGAAGAGGGCCCAAGATAGAACCTTGAGGCACACCGCAAAACAATGACACAGTACTGGAAAATACCTCACTGATTTTAACAGAGAAACTTCTATTTTTCAGATAAGATCTGAACCAATCCGGTACAGTGCCCGTAATGCCCACCCTGTGTCCCTTTAAAATGAAACCATCAACAGTATCAAAAGCAGCAGTTAAATCCGGTCATTAAAAGATGATCATAAACTCCCAATAAAACAGTCTGAGTTAAGTGGAATTTCAAATATTTAGAGAATTATGTTGATGAAAGGCAGTTTTGAGATTGGCTTAAACGTACTAATAAACTCTCTCTTTCTCTCTCACACTTTTGTCTCTCTCTCTCTCTCTCTCTCTGTCTCTCAAGGTCCCCTCCCCCTTCCTGTCTATGATCATAAGAAGTACACAGTTTCTTTTCTTTTTCTTCTCATCGGCTATGGGTTTGATGGCAGATAACTGAAGGTGAGTTACTTCACTGATGAAAGTAGTTCATTTTGGATGTTTTTCATGAAGTAAAATCAGTTTTTCACTGAATATTTTTTTCTTTTGTTGAAGTATCTAATCTAAATTTGAAAGTTTATCGAAGCCTAGCTTTAGAGCCATGTTTATTTAGGCAGTTCCCGAATGACCAAGCACAGAGTGTCTGTCAGAGAATGAAAATCATGGTGGGACATCCAGGCCATGTTTGAGAGCATGCACCGCTGCATTTTTAGAACTCGTGAACTGCTGTTAAGTGCTGTTAAGTGGTTTAAAGCTTGCTTAATGAGTCATGAATTTACTGCCGGTGTTCAGCAGTGACACAGGGAGAAGTGCTTCCAAATGTGCTCTTGCATAGCAATGACGATGAGAAAACCCAAATAGATTTCCAGCCAACTGTGCAAAACAAAGATATGCAAGCTTTCCTTTGAGGCTGGAGCTGTTGCTAATCATGAAAAAGTGGTTCATCTTTAAGGTCATGAAGGTGCTTGAAACCACAACTTCTAGCTTATAACATATTGCACAAGCTTTATGTTGTAATTGTGCTGTATCATATTTAATTAAGGATTATTTTTCATATTATTAATACAGAAGACCAACACCAGTGCCCAACAAGTGGGAAGTTCTTGAAATTATGACTGCATAAGTAACTAACATCTATAAGAAAAGAAAGTAACCATAAATTGACATTTCAAATAAGCTCATTGATATAATAAGATCTGGACCACCTGTCAGCATAGATATGAGTGTATCATTTGAGACAGGGGTCTCTTGTGGCCTGTGTGCAGATTTTGAGATCATGTGATTATAAAGTTCCAATTTCAGTGACCCCTGTAACCCTACCTATGTTGTTACTTTGTGTATGTTGAATGATTAAGGATGGGGTGTGTAGTGTTTTCTCTCTAGAAGTCTGAGTCATATTCCAGCCACACCCACTCGATACCAGTCAACCACTCATTACCTCCTTGTTTCCAGCCACACCCACTCGTTACCAGTCAACCACTCATTACCTCCTTGTTTCCACCCACACCCACTCGTTACCAGTCAACCACTCATTACCTCCTTGTTTCCAGCCACACCCACTCGTTACCAGTCAACCACTCATTACCTCCTTGTTTCCAGCCACACCCACTCGTTACCAGTCAACCACTCATTACCTCCTTGTTTCCAGCCACACCCACTCGTTACCAGTCAACCACTCATTACCTCCTTGTTCCACCCACACCCCTCGTTACCAGTCAACCACTCATTACCTCCTTGTTTCCAGCCACACCCACTCGTGACCAGTCAACCACTCAGTACCTCCTTGTTCCAGCCACACCCACTCGTTACCAGTCAACACTCAGTTACCTCCTTGTTTCCTCCCCTCTGTCTAGCCATCCTCGACTCCTTACCAGATCAACCAGCTCATTACCCTCCTTGTTTCCAGCCACACCCACTCCTTACCAGTCAACCACTCATTACCTCCTTGTTTCCAGCCACACCCACTCGTTACCAGTCAACCACTCATTACCTCCTTGTTTCCAGCCCCACCCACTCGTTACCAGTCAACCACGCATTACCTCCTTGTTTCCAGCCACACCACTCGTTACCAGTCACCACTCATTACCTCCTTGTTTCCAGCCACACCCACTCGTTACCAGTCAACCACTCATTACCTCCTTGTTTCCAGCCACACCCACTCCTTACCAGTCAACCACTCATTACCTCCTTGTTTCCAGCCACACCCACTCGTTACCAGTCAACCACTCATTACCTCCTTGTTTCCAGCCACACCCACTCCTTACCAGTCAACCACTCATTACCTCCTTGTTTCCAGCCACACCCACTCGTTACCAGTCAACCACTCATTACCTCCTTGTTTCCAGCCACACCCACTCGTTACCAGTCAACCACTCATTACCTCCTTGTTTCCAGCCACACCCACTCGTTACCAGTCAACCACTCATTACCTCCTTGTTTCCAGCCACACCCACTCGTTACCAGTCAACCACTCATTACCTCCTTGTTTCCAGCCACACCCACTCGTTACCAGTCAACCACTCATTACCTCCTTGTTTCCAGCCACACCCACTCGTTACCAGTCAACCACTCATTACCTCCTTGTTTCCAGCCACACCCACTCGTTACCAGTCAACCACTCATTACCCTCCTTGTTTCCAGCCACACCCACTCGTTACCAGTCAACCACTCATTACCTCCTTGTTTCCAGCCACACCCACTCGATACCAGTCAACCACTCATTACCTCCTTGTTTCCAGCCACACCCACTCGTTACCAGTCAACCACTCATTACCTCCTTGTTTCCAGCCACACCCACTCCTTACCAGTCAACCACTCATTACCTCCTTGTTTCCAGCCACACCCACTCCTTACCAGTCAACCACTCATTACCTCCTTGTTTCCAGCCACACCCACTCCTTACCAGTCAACCACTCATTACCTCCTTGTTTCCAGCCACACCCACTCGTTACCAGTCAACCACTCATTACCTCCTTGTTTCCAGCCACACCCACTCGTTACCAGTCAACCACTCATTACCTCCTTGTTTCCAGCCACACCCACTCGTACCAGTCAACCACTCATACCTCCTTGTTTCCAGCCACACCCACTCCTTACCAGTCAACCACTCATTACCTCCTTGTTTCCAGCCACACCCACTCGTTACCAGTCAACCCCTCATTACCTCCTTGTTTCCAGCCACACCCACTCGTTACCAGTCAACCCCTCATTACCTCCTTGTTTCCAGCCACACCCACTCGTTACCAGTCAACCACTCATTACCTCCTTGTTTCCAGCCATACCCACTCGTTACCAGTCAACCACTCATTACCTCCTTGTTTCCAGCCACACCCACTCGTTACCAGTCAACCACTCATTACCTCCTTGTTTCCAGCCACACCCACTCGTTACCAGTCAACCACTCATTACCTCCTTGTTTCCAGCCACACCCACTCGTTACCAGTCAACCACTCATTACCTCCTTGTTTCCAGCCACACCCACTCGTTACCAGTCAACCACTCATTACCTCCTTGTTTCCAGCCACACCCACTCGTTACCAGTCAACCACTCATTACCTCCTTGTTTCCAGCCACACCCACTCGTTACCAGTCAACCACTCATTACCTCCTTGTTTCCAGCCACACCCACTCCTTACCAGTCAACCACTCATTACCTCCTTGTTTCCAGCCACACCCACTCCTTACCAGTCAACCACTCATTACCTCCTTGTTTCCAGCCACACCCACTCGTTACCAGTCAACCACTCATTACCTCCTTGTTTCCAGCCACACCCACTCGTTACCAGTCAACCACTCATTACCTCCTTGTTTCCAGCCACACCCACTCCTTACCAGTCAACCACTCATTACCTCCTTGTTTCCAGCCACACCCACTCCTACCAGTCAACCACTCATTACCTCCTTGTTTCCAGCCACACCCACTCCGTTACCAGTCAACCACTCATTACCTCCTTGTTTCCAGCCACACCCACTCGTTACCAGTCAACCACTCATTACCTCCTTGTTTCCAGCCACACCCACTCGTTACCAGTCAACCACTCATTACCTCCTTGTTTCCAGCCACACCCACTCGTACCAGTCAACCACTCCTTACCTCCTTGTTTCCAAGCCACACCCACTCCGTTACCAGTCAAACCACTCATTACCTCCTTGTTTCCAGCCACACCCACTCCTTACCAGTCAACCACTCATTACCTCCTTGTTTCCACCACACCCACTCGTTACCAGTCAACCACTCATTACCTCCTTGTTTCCAGCCACACCCACTCGTTACCAGTCAACCACTAATTACCTCCTTGTTTCCAGCCACACCCCACTCGTTACCAGTCAACCACTCATTACCTCCTTGTTTCCAGCCACACCCACTCGGTTACCAGTTCAACCACTCATTACCTCCTTGTTTCCAGCCACACCCACTCGTTACCAGTCAACCACTCATTACCTCCTTGTTTCCAGCCACACCCACTCGTTACCAGTCAACCACTCATTACCTCCTTGTTTCCAGCCACACCCACTCGTTACCAGTAAACCACTCATTACCTCCCTTGTTTCCAGCCACACCCACTCGTTACCAGTCAACCACTCATTACCTCCTTGTTTCCAGCCACACCCACTCGTTACCAGTCAACCACTCATTACCTCCTTGTTTCCAGCCACACCCACTCGTTACCAGTCAACCACTCATTACCTCCTTGTTCCAGCCACACCCACTCCTTACCAGTCAACCACTCATTACCTCCTTGTTTCCAGCCACACCCACTCGTTACCAGTCAACCACCTCATTACCTCCTTGTTTCCAGCCACACCCACTCCTTACCAGTCAACCACTCATTACCTCCTTGTTTCCAGCCACACCCACTCGTTACCAGTCAACCACTCATTACCTCCTTGTTTCCAGCCACACCCACTCGTTACCAGTCAACCACTCATTACCTCCTTGTTTCCAGCCACACCCACTCGTTACCAGTCAACCACTCATTACCTCCTTGTTCCAGCCCACACCCACTCCTTACCAGTCAACCACTCATTACCTCCTTGTTTCCAGCCACACCCACTCGTTACCAGTCAACCACTCATTACCTCCTTGTTTCCAGCCACACCCACTCGTTACCAGTCAACCACTCATTACCTCCTTGTTTCCAGCCACACCCACTCCTTACCAGTCAACCACTCATTACCTCCTTGTTTCCAGCCACACCCACTCGTTACCAGTCAACCACTCATTACCTCCTTGTTTCCAGCCATACCCACTCGTTACCAGTCAACCACTCATTACCTCCTTGTTTCCAGCCACACCCACTCGTTACCAGTCAACCACTCATTACCTCCTTGTTTCCAGCCATACCCACTCCTTACCAGTCAACCACTCATTACCTCCTTGTTTCCAGCCACACCCACTCGTTACCAGTCAACCACTCATTACCTCCTTGTTTCCAGCCACACCCACTCTTTAAAAGCCACACCCACTCTTTGCCAGCCACACTCAGTTGGTACCACTAGTTTTTTTTCTTCCACTCTTGGGATACAGCCTGGTAAATTAAGTTTAAAAAAAGCTTTAAAAATTATTTTACTGACAACCCCTTGTTCCATTTAAATTGTTTTATATTACCCTTGACCCTAGACCAGAACATAACATATGTCAATAAGAAAGTCATAAGATAAATGTGTTCCATGATAAATATATTTGTTACCTTTAATATTTTCAGCCATGACATCAGAAACAGCTGCCAACACCCCGACAGTCCTGGCCCTTCTCTTCATCTGGATCATCCTGGTTCTGACTCTGGTTTTCTTTTACAAAAAACTCAACTTATTAACAAATGAACAGTTCACCATCCAGCGCATGGTCCTTGGCCCCAATGGCTTGCGTGACCGACTCAGGCACATGGTTGGACTAGTGGAAAACCGGTTGAACATCAACATTTGGCCTGGATCTCATGATGATGATGATGATGATCATGAGGAGGAGGAGGACATAGAAGAGAATGATGCAGATGATGAAGGTGGTGACAGTCATGAGAACAAGTGTGACAGTTACACAAAGGAGCAAGAGGGCAAGAAGGATTCTACTAGGGATTCCGCCAGCACAGACCCGAGGGAGAGTGAGAATGTGAAGGTGGAGGAAGAGATGAAGCAATCAGAGGAAGAGGTGGAGGAGAAGAAAGAGGACGGAGCAGTGCCAGAGCAAACTGAAGAGGTGAAGAATGAAGAGAAAGTGGAATTGCTCTCCGATCTGAAGCCGTTCACTGCTAGTGCGATGTGGTCGGAGGAAAGCAAAGATGCAACTGACTTGACTGTTTTATAAAGAAGGATTTTGTAATTGTAAGTTCCTCCAGAATGTTGCTGATCATTTGCTGGTTGGAGCATGAAAGAAGGACCTTATCAGTGCCATCCTGACTTCCCTCAACTTTATCCGAGGTTTATAATACCATACCTCTCTGAGCTCCTGTAAAAGCCATCGAGGTGCCTCAGGTTAGCTGAGCAGCTCCTCCTGGAGGTGTCAAAGTTTAAAATAAAAGCTCTATTGTGGTCCCAAATTGATGGAATTCTTCACCAATCCAAACAAGCAGCCGATTTTTTTTCTAGCCCATTTTACTCCCTTGCTTTTAACACAGTCTGAGACTCTTTTTTTATTGTGTTTTCATGTGTTTTATTTTTGTTATTATCGCTTTCATTACCACAGAATTTGTCTCTTAATTTCGTCTCAAACGTTTTCTTTTGTACAGCATGGCATATTTTGACAATTACAATAATTAAATGCATTACTTCAATTTTTTACTCGAGTTTGATAGCTATGTTTGTTAACTCTTTAGCACCCAAAGCTAGACCTTTTGTTTTAAAGGTGCAATGTGTAGCTGGGCTGCTAAAACAAGTGTGAAAAAAAGCGTGTGGTTCAACTGGTGCAACTGGGTGGACGCTTGTAACTGTAGCCTTTACTCATGTGTGAAATTCTCCTTAAAACCGACGAGATGGGTTTGAACTCAAGCTATACAGCTCCAGTCTCGTAGAACAATGGCTGACCTGGATTAAATTGAGAAAGCAGCTCACATACAACAAAAAGATGTTTGTACTTTATCAGATTGTTTGAGCGCTTCAAACACATTATTCCAAAAATATTATTTTATATTCCTGTGTCGTACATCTCCCTTGTCGACAAACAGCTGTCAATGACTTTAAGGTACTTGAGGTCTGGTGGATAAGGAGGTTGTGTATAAGCGAAAGGTCGCCGGTTCGAACCATAGATCCACCGAGTTGAAAGTGGCGTGAGTGATAAAACACTTGTTCTCCATCTTCAACAAGCACAGCTGTGGAGCCCTCGAGCGAGCACCAGTTCCCCGACTGCTCCCCGGGCCCCGCATCCATGGCTCCCACTGCTCCGGGTGTGTGTTCACGGTGTGTTTGTTCACTGCTGTGTGTGTGTGTACACTGGGATGAGTTACATGCAGAGCACTAAATCCGGGTATGGGTCACTCCATATCTGGTCACTTTCACATTTTCATTTAGATAACTAATCCACTTCACATTTCTTAATGGCAAAACTACATGGTTTATATATTTATCTCACATTTTTAACAACATATCAGATTATGTAAACTCTTCAATAACGTTCATCTTAAAGATCTTTTAAAGGTGCCCTTTTTAAATCATTTATAATAAACATTTAACCCCTCTATACTATCAACACACCCTTAATAATTTTCAAAAATACAGTATTTATCAAAAAAAGAATGTTTTTGAAACACCTCAAACGGTATTTCGTGTATCCCCTGTTCCTCCTTCTGCCTTGCAGCCATTAAGCACATGAAGCAAACTCTTGGTTGGTTATGGTTGGTACGAATTTCCAGCTGGGCTTAAAGTTTTCAACCTCAGAGGGTGCTCTAAAATACCATATCGTTCACGCCACCCATCTAGATTGCCAAAAGTACATGCTTTGTTTTTGTGCTGAAAAAGTAAAATACATATAGTATGCTGTTACCAATAAAGATAACATTAACTTGTGGTTTCTTTCTTTATTCTTTGGTGCTGAACTCTCACTTTATTTGTTGTGTTACATAGATGAAGCGTTATAACTCGACCCATAAAATTCGTGCCGTTTGAATGAGCCTTAAAATGAGCCTTGAGTGAGGAGTGAGGTCAACTGAAACAACATAAAATACACACTTAACACATGGTATAACCAACCTATGAATTACACAAATAGTGCCTAAATTACAATTATAATTAAAGCTGCAAGCAGCGATGGGCGGGCCCTCGCACGATGCATCCGCGGGATCCAAAGATGCCGCCCCCTGGTCTTACATTTTTTTTGTCACGTACATTAAGTTAAATATGTAAGAGATACAGCAACAAATACATTCATTTCCCTTGGAATTCATACAGCCAGCAGGAGGCGCTATGAGTGTATAATCAAGTAAGCATATCTACTTGTTCTGAGGGGTAAGCTCATCATTCCATACATTTTTTACTTTTACTCCCTATTGACAACAGCTATTTTAAACACATTTCAGAAAGCCTCCAGGTGGCGCTATAACAGTCTCATGCCATGAGCATATTATTCCATTTAGAATTACCAGCTCATCATGCTAGTTTTTTTGTCATGTACATTGAGTTAAATATGTAAGATATATAGCAACAAATACGTTAGGATCCCTTGGAATTCATACAGCCAGAAGGAGGCGCTATGAGTGTATCATCAAGTAAGCATATCTACTTGTTCTGAGGGGTAAGCTCATCATTCCATAAATTTTTTACATTCACTGCCTAATGACAACAGCTATTTTAAACACATTTCATAAAGCCTCCAGGTGGCGCTATAACAGTCTCATGCCATGAGCATATTAATCAATTTAGAAATACCAGCTCGTCATGCAAATTTTTTGTCATGTACATTGAGTTAAATATGTAAGATATATAGCAACAAATACGTTAGGATCCCTTGGAATTCATACAGCCAGAAGGAGGCGCTATGAGTGTATCATCTAGTAAGCATATCTACTTGTTCTGAGGGGTAAGCTCATCATTCCATAAATTTTTTACATTCACTGCCTAATGACAACAGCTATTTTAAACACATTTCATAAAGCCTCCAGGTGGCGCTATAACAGTCTCATGCCATGAGCATATTAATCAATTTAGAAATACCAGCTCATCATGCAAATTTTTTGTCATGTACATTGAGTTAAATATGTAAGAGATACAGCAACAAATATATTAGTATCCCTTGGAATTCATACAGCCAGCAGGAGGCGCTATGAGTGTATCATCAAGTAAGCATATCTACTTGTTCTGAGGGGTGAGCTCATCATTCCATACATTTTTTACATTTATTGGATGAAGGATGTGAGAGGTACAGTAACAAGTACCATTATCCCCATACATTTGAGAAAGCTCAAATTCGAAGCGGTGCCACAGAAAGACCGTGCGACGAACTTCTGCGTTTTTGATAACTTTTGGTCCATACTGTCTTAAGAGTCACCAGACAAATTTTCAGCTCGATCTGGCAATTTTCCTAGGAGGAGTTCGTTAAAATGCGAGATGAGCTGTTTTCGCATACTAGGTGGCGCTGCAGCGCTGTCGTCCAAAGTAAAGTTGTAGAAACAGTGTCAGATTACTATATTTATTGAGGCTGAGGTTTAGCCGAAATTTGGTGGGGTTTCTAACATGTTTAGGGTGTCAAAACAGCTAAAACATCTATTTTAGTAACATTCAGGGGGGGCGCTGTAGAGCTACTCTTAGAGCGGTGTCACATTGAGGCCTATCATTTTATTCAGCCTTCCAAGCTCATCATGTCAGGCCGTTTTCGTGGACAACGGATAAACTAGAACGGAGATATACTCAAAATTATGTCAATTTTCGGCACATTTTTGAATGGTGAAATTCGTGGGGGCGCCACCCAAAGACCGTTTTACAAACTGCTGCGCTTTTGATAACTTTTCATCCCAAATGTCTCCCGAGTAACCACACCAATTTTCAGCTCGATCTGGCAATTTTCCTAGGAGGAGTTCGTCAAAGTGCAAGATGATGTTTTTTCAAAATTGTGTTTTTTTTTCAAAATGGCCGACTTCCTGTACGATTTGGCGAAAACCTGTAAGAGACTTTTCTACTTGGCTAGAGGTGGTACATATGTGTGCCGATTTTCGTGACTGTAGGTCGAACCGGACCCCGATCTTTCCAGGGGGCGCTGCAGAGCCATTTTTTAATGCTACGATCACGCCGACTGTGTCAGATCGCAATTTCCACCGAGCTTTAAATTATTGCCGATTTTGGTGAGTTTTCGAGCACGTCTAGATGGTGAAATTTGCGATTTTGGAAGCGTAAGAATAATTAAAGCTGCAAGCAGCGATGGGCGGGCCCTCGCACGATGCATCCGCGGGATCCAAAGATGCCCCCCCCTGGTCTCACATTTTTTTTGTCATGTACATTAAGTTAAATTTGTAAGAGATACAGCAACAAATACATTAATTTCCCTTGGAATTCATACAGCCAGCAGGAGGCGCTATGAGTGTATCATCAAGTAAGCATATCTACTTGTTCTGAGGGGTAAGCTCATCATTCCATACATTTTTTACATTCACTGCCTATTGACAACAGCTATTTTAAACACATTTCAGAAAGCCTCCAGGTGGCGCTATAACAGTCTCATGCCATGAGCATATTATTCCGTTTAGAATTACCAGCTCATCATGCAAATTTTTTGTCATGTACACTGAGTTAAATATGTAAGATATTTAGCGACAAATACGTTAGGATCCCTTGGAATTCATACAGCCAGCAGGAGGCGCTATGAGTGTATCATCAAGTAAGCATATCTACTTGTTCTGAGGGGTAAGCTCATCATTCCGTACATTTTTGACATTGATTGGATGAAGGATGTGAGAGGTACAGTAACAAGTACCATTATCCCCATACATTTGAGAAAGCTCAAATTCGAAGCGGTGCCACAGAAAGACCGTGCGACGAACTTCTGCGTTTTTGATAACGTTTGGTCCATACTGTCTTAAGAGTCACCAGACAAATTTTCAGCTCGATCTGGCAATTTTCCTAGGAGGAGTTTGTTAAAATGCGAGATGAGCTTTTTTCACATACTAGGTGGCGCTGCAGCGCTGTCGTTCAAAGTAAAGTTGTACAAACAGTGTCAGATTACTATATTTATTGAGGATGAGGTTTAGGCTAAATTTGGTGCGGTTTCTAACATGTTTAGGGTGTCAAAACAGCTAAAACATCTATTTTAGTAACATTCAAGGGGGCGCTGTGGAGCCATTCTTAGAGTTGTGTCACATTGCGGTCTAACATTTTGTTCAGCCTTCCAAGATCATCATGTCAGGCCGTTTTCGTGGACAACGGATAAACTAGAACGGAGATATACTCAAAAGTATGTCAATTTCTATCACATTTTTGATTGGTGAAATTCGAGGGGGCGCCACCCAAAGACCGTTTTACAAACTGCTGCGCTTTTGATAACTTTTCATCCCGAAGGTCTCCTGAGTAAGCACACCAATTTTCAGCTCGATCTGGTTATTTTCCTAGAAGGAGTTCATTAAAATGCGAGATGAGATTTTTTCGCATACTAGGTGGCGCTGCAAAGCTGTCGTCCAACGTAAAGTTGCGCAAACACTGTCAGATTACTCTATTTATTGAGGATGAGGTTTGAGCAAAATTTGGTGCGGTTTCGAACATGTTAAGGGTGTCAAAACAGCTGAAACATGTTTTTTGGTAAAGTTAAAAGGTGGCGCTGTAGAGCCATTTTTTATGCTACGATCACGCCGAGCGTGCCAGATCGCAATTTTTAGCGAGCTTGACCTTTGTGCCGAATTTGGTGAGTTTTCGAGCACGCCTAGTTGGTGAAATCTGCGACGATTGCGGCGGATGAAGAATAATAATAATAATAATAATAATAATAATAATAATAATAATAATAATAATAATAATAATAATAATCCTAACAGATACAATAGGGCTTCGCCGCACAGCTTCGCTGGCGTGCTCGGGCCCTAATAAAAAAAAAAAAAAAAAAAAAAAAAAAAAGTCTCGAGGAAAAACAATAGGGTTCTTGCACCTTCGGTGCTCGACCCCTAAATAAAATATGAAACGGAATGAAATTGAATCACTCGAAGTGAATATGCGATCCTCACGTGGCTAACATGAATATCATGCAGTCATTAACACAATTAACGATCTCCTTTTAGTTCTTTTAAACATAACATGCAAACAAAATGAACTTATAAATTCTTACCACGCTGGGAAACAAGAAAGAACCAACTTCAGCGTTGATTAAAGAAGAGTTGTTAACCCGTTGTTTACATATGCCAAACAATGACACACACACAGACGTACTGAACCAGGTAAAGAACTCGTTTCAAATGAACCGATTCATGAGCTCAAACATCAGTCACTCTTAAAGGCACAGAGCGCAACAATATGCTTAAAAAGCACCGCGTGCCTATATATATATTTTATTAGATTAGACAAATGAGATTTTAACTGGAAACATGACCACGATCATCCCTGATGTATAGCACCTCACTGCAACACAAGCAGCGTGTCTACCTGCAGGTCGGTTATGTCATGAAGAATATTGCGTTCTCTCTTTTGCTTAGAAATAAACGGTCTAAACGGAGTTTGGCAGATGAACTCTTGAGGGAAAACTATATTTTTCTTGTACTCTGAAACATCGGCATGTCCTTTTCATTTGATGGCAGATTATTAACCTATCAACTGCTCCGGTAATTGTCGTGGCAGTTTGTTGATAGTTATTTCTATGTCTACGTTTATAACTTTATAACTATAGTAAAGTTAATATTATTTTTTTACAATCTACTCATTGCTTTACATGGGGATGTAGCTCAGTGGTAGAGCGCATGCTTCGCATGTATGAGGTCCCGGGTTCAATCCCCGGCATCTCCAGGATTTTACATTTTTTATCATAATCTTATTTTCCCTTGCACTTTTCAAAAAAACAAATCGCAATAATGTGAATTGCGTACATTAAAATTATGAAAACTACAAAACTATGCTTTCTAAAATTTTACGAGAACAAGCATGAGCCCAGAAGTTGGACTCCTTCACATCTCATTGGTCAGTTTCATGTAAGTGGGCGTATAACGCATCCCTATTGGTCACCTACGCTTCCAGTGGGCGGTACCGAAGAAAGACACGCAACTCTAGACGCTACTCATTCTTCTCAGTAGATAAATAAAATAATGTTTAATGTCATTACTTGGCGGTAGCTTGCGCGAGTCATGCAGTCAGAATCATTTAACCTCGTTGTGTGTCGAGGGAGCATTTAACGCAAAATAATGCACGGAGCGGATTTACAGTTTACTCGGAGAGAAAAAATCTGTTAATCATTGGGATACTTTTTGCTCAAGCTAAAATGGATTCGTCTAAGGAACTGCATCCGTCTTCGAAGCTTTTTGAACGCTAACTGCTAGCCGGGAAAGACCTCGTAGTGGTGAGTGCATGCTCGCGTTTGCTGTGGCCTTTCGATTAGCATCTCACGTTCAGCCGGAGAGAGGCTGAGGATAGGCGACAGATGAAACAAGTGGCGCGTCATCATCATAAAACGAACCCTTGGTAAAGGTTCCATTATTTCCTCAAATAGAGTGTACGTGAACTGTCGAGCTATTAAGAGATGCCTCTTGCATATATGTGCTCATTTTAAGGATGCTTTGGGGAGAAGAAGTGCTAAAATGTCTTGCATGAAACAACATTGTGTGGCAGGCCGTTTTGACATTTACTGAAAGAAGCAAAATGAGATCAGACCACTCGAGTACAATTTGACAAAGTATAAAAACGAAACAGTTCAAATATAACGAATTTTCTGCATGGTTATTTGAGAACAATTTCACTGGATTTGTTCATATTAATTTGTAGCATTAAATGCTTAAATTATTTATTGTTTTGTCCATTAATCCAGATTTTATGTTCTTTTTTCTTTCATTGTAATGTAACCTTTATTTGTTGAATACAACATAGTAATCTGACTGTTCGTTTTATCCCTCAATTCAGAAAACATTGAGGAAATGGTGTACACTACAATGTAATACATTTTACTTACTAACTTACTTAAAAAAATGTGTTTCTTTATCGAAGATTCCTTAATCATAAACTATTAAAGTGACACGTGACGTCACATGTTTTATCTGATTAATCGGTTAATCGATTACATTTTCAGTAGAAAACCCAGTTACTAAAATATCCGATAGCTACAACGCTTCTAAACATTAAAAAAAGTCTAGTCACTTTTACTCACACAGAAGAAACACTGAAACAGAAAACACGAATTACTTTGAACCAAGCTCTTTATATCATACAAAATAAATGGCAAAAATCATCTTCTTCAAAACCTTTGCTTTTTTATGTTGTTTTACATTCCTTAAAAATGCGATGAGCAAGATGTGTGAGGAAATTTAATGGAATGTATTCTAAAAGACGTGATTTCTTCTTTTGGTTTTATGTCGGGTTGAAACCAACTTTAAGGTGCGTACGCATGTTAATACGTTATTGAACATGGAATTATTTGTAACCCAAACCTCTTCCATCTCAAGTGATGCGCAGTACTGCATTAAATACATGGAAAATCACCGCGCTTCAGGCCGCAGCGAGGACTGTCTCGAAATTGTGAGAAGATCATGCCTTGCATTTGTGAGGAAAATCTGGCGGGGTTTGAGTCTAACTCAATCTAACAATTTGGAGAGAAAGTCACGTGGAGGTCTAAAGGTGTTAAAAACACTAGGTAGCAACTTTGTGTTTGCAAATTGGTTTCACTTTTGCGAGTCGATTTATCCTTTGTGTCTATTCGTCCATTACAGAAACAATCAGGGTTGGATTTTAATGATTTTTTTAACACTTGTTCAGCACCTCCAAAAAGTGGCATCAGATCTCAAACAATACAGGCTTGGAAGGATAAAGAAAGTTCTGATTTTAAGAAGTCAGCACTAAAAGATAGTAGAGGATTAAAGAGCCAGTATTATGATTCCTGGAAATGAATGGTTCATGTCGTGGGTGACAGAGCTGTAGGTCTGAGGAACATCCAGTTTGAGCTTTATTTGTGAAAGTGTTTGTGTGTCGAGTTGTCATCTTTAAAAAATAAAATTGTCAACTCAGATTGGCTAAGCAAGTTTTTTTCCCCACAAAAGTGACGTAGGACTGTACGAAACATACTTAGCTCCTCCCACTGCATTCGCAAATTTACCTGGAAAGGTGTTCTCCAAACAGAGCTGCTAGATGTTGAGATGCGGTCACATCATGGAGAGGAACTGTTTTTTTTTCTTCGGTGAGAGATTCTCATCTTTATATTCTCTGAGGAGAAAAGAAGCTGTGAGGAATGATGAAGCTGGTGAAGCTCCATGTTTCACCTGAACCTCGGGAGAACATCGAGAACCTTTTCTTGTGTTCCGCCATTTTCTCGAGGCCTGCTTCATGAATCTACATGTGTTCAACTCAGGTTTTGCACAACAGCTTTTGATAAAGAATTGATCAGTTTCCACTCTATTTGCGCCAGCATCTTCCTCTCAGTCAGAACCGTTACGTGCGATGCTAACAGTTGATGTATTATTTCTGAAGCGCTAGACGCTGTATCCAATAACAGCAGACCTGAGTAACTACCGACCGATTGCTGCAGAATGAATCACGTAAAGGAGTTTTTTATCTCACATTTTTAACAGCATATCAGATTATTTAAAGAAATCATTTTGAAGTCATAGCAAAATCTGGTAGAAATAAATGCACATTATAACAAAATGTAAGTGTTTTTTTTTAACCTTGCATTGGTGTCATCCTGTTGTTTGAGACACCAAAACACAAATAATCTACATTTCAGAACCCCAATGCTGGCTCTTTAATTCCAAATGTATTAAGATATTAATAAGCAAGGATTCACAGGGCTCAAAGCTGTGCTTAAATACACTGAAAACTCTCATTGCTGCTCAAGGACTCAATTTCCCAGTGTGCATCACTATGCAAATACACAACGAAGGTTTCAGAGTTCAGTCTCCAACTATTTTGACAGAACATTTCATACAAAACAAATTAATGCAAAATTGATTTCATAATGATTATACTTTTCTGGAATTACTGCAATTAATCAAGGCAAGGCAAGTTTATGTGTATATTCAAAGTGCTTTACGTTGGAATCAAAGAATAAAAAAGTACATTAAATAAAAGCAAGCATTAAACAAGTCATATAAAAGCATAATGATTAAAAGCTGAGAATTAAGACAAAGATTAAGATGTGAAGTGCAGAGGTAAAATAGTTGTTGGACGTTGGTGCTCAATCGACAAAAGCGCAACTAAACAGGAGAGTCTTTAGCCTGAATTTAAACGTGACTAAAGTGTTGGCACCCTTGATCTCCTCTGGAAGCTGGTTCATCTGTGGGCTGCAGGGGAACTAAAGGAGTATTTACCCTGTTTGGAATTTACCCGGGGTAAATCTCATTTATTTAATCTGAGGAATCTCAGTTCTCTGTTTGGTGTGTATTCACTGATCTTCTCTGTTCTGTTTTTAGGTGCTAAGTTATGTTTGGACTTATATAGGAGCAGCAGAACTTTAAAATCTATTCTGAAGGAGACCGGCAGCCAGTGTAGAGACCGAAGAACTGGAGAAATGTGTTCTGACTTTCTAGTTTTGGTTAGAATCGGAGCCGCTGTGTTCTGAACGAGCTGGAGCTGTTTAATGGTGTGTAATTTAAAAGAGTGTAAGTTTTTGGGTTGTAATCGGAAAGCAGCCAAGTATTCTAGTTGGAGTCACCAAGATGAGTGTTAAGAGGGCTTGCCATATCATGCAGCACACTGTTCTCTTTGTGCATCGCTCGCTAATAAACGCACCTGAGCAGCGCGCGGGGATCCATCGCGGACGAATAATGAACGCAATCTGCGCGCTGCGGATTCTAACACCACATCGGGCTTGATGTTCCTGTTCTCCGCGCAGGTATGAGATGTTGCTAGCCTCGGCCGTGGTCGTCTGGGAATGGCTGAACGAGCACGGGCGCTGGCGACCCTACAGCCCCGCGGTGTCCCATCACATCGAGGCGGTGATCCGCAGCGACCCTCGCGGCGCCGGGAGCGTGGTGCTCGGCCAGGTCGACCCGCGCCTCTCGCCCTACATCATCGACCTGCAGTCTATGCACCAGTTCCGGCAAGACACCGGTGAGAAAGCGCCATACAGAGACATCATTATCTGCTCTTTTTCCTGTTTTCTTCAGCAAAAATGATAGCTTCAATAGCAGCATCGGTGATGTTTTGATTTATCAGACGAAGAGGAATTTCTGCAGATGTTCTGGAAGCAAGTGGGTTGCTTGGGCTGGGTTCATTTCTTCTGCAGAAACCTGAAAAATCAGATGCATGCTTACATTCACACATGTATTATCACACATCATTGCTGTGTGTCACTCAAGGTATGGGCAAGTCAGAGATTCTATTAGATAACCTTAGTTTTGTGTATCTATGTAGAAACAGATCAATAAAATCAGTATATTTAACATTAAGGGACATATAGAAGACCTCACTTATTAAATAAATGATTAACATATCAATAAACACGAGTCAAACTTCATTGGGCCCTGATGTGGCCCAAAAATACAGCGAAGATGTGGGCCACATTAGATCATGTTCCTCTGGCCAGAAGTGGTTCGCACCTCTTTAGCCGGAACTCAACCAGATCACTGAAAAATCACTATAATAGACATCATCTGCAGAAGGGATTTTTTTTCTCCATCATTTAAACACCTGTTTGGTTTTGGTATAAAAGTAAGGGACGTTTTCTGCCACCAACATCCAAGAAATTATATTTTGTACATAATATATAAATATTATATAATTTAGATACCAAAATAAAACAATACTCATTTAAAGGTCCTTTTACTAAAAAGACATTTACAAGCCATTAACAATTACTGATACATGGTCAGAATTTTATACATTAAGTATTATAATTGTACAAACTTTTAATACTAGTTAATTATCAGACAAGCCATTAAATCTCATTTCTACTCTAAATGAACGATATTTTACTTTTCATATTAAGCTCCAATTTTACCGCCTATGCACTAACCAATCAGATGAAGAGCTAATGCAGCTCATCTTAATGAAGAACGTGTTTTTGGATGTTTTGGCTAAAAGTGTGTTTTGGTTCACAAATATTTGTCAGAAATGAGTGCATTTGCTTTGTGACAACAAGAAAAACCCAGTTGGGGGCGTGAAAGAAGCCATGAAGTTGAGGGAACAGGAGGTACATAGAGGTATCACCTTTTGAGGTGATTCAAAGACACTGTTAATAAAAATATCGCCTTCGGAAGGTTTTTGCGGGTGCAGTGATAGTCTAGAGGGGTCAAATATTATTATAAACTAGGGGCATGATGTGAAATCTTTAACCTGAGGGGAAAGTGTCCGCGCTAGTTAATTAGTAACGTTAGCTACCTAGAGGAGATGAGTCCTGCAGGATACTCTCAAGCTCCTGAACTTCAGACTTTTATTAACGTCACTGCATGCAACTATGAGCAAACTGCACAGAAAAACTGAAGCGTTTTTAATCCTCGTTTGGTGTTCTGATCTGTGGGATCCGTTTTCAGTTTTCATCAACAGAAAAATTATACAAGCAATTAAGAATCTCAGAAGCTGAGATTCACTGGCTTTTGCTCATTTCTGTGAAAACATCTATCAACACATTTTTATGACCCCACACTGTATAACCCTCTACACATTTATATTACACACCAGGTGTTCGGCTCTACTGGCATGTAAAAGTTTAATCTGTCTTCCCACACAACCAAAAATCACACATAAACATACAATTTTAGGTTTTAGTATAAAATTCTATGATTGTGTGAATTTAAAGCCACCAACCCTGCAGAGTAACAATAATGAGAACACCACACATGGTTTAAATTCTAAATGTGAAGAAATAAAGTGAAATAACTATAATTAAAGTAAAGTTACTGTTTAAATCAATTGTTTCCTGGCTGAAGTAAATATCTTTGAAGTATTTCAACATAAAATGTCTTGATTGGGATTAAAATCAATGGGTTCTTCAGTCCTGCAAACACTGGCTGAGTAACAATAACATGAACCCCACACGAGGGTTAAGAGCATAGTTTTTCCTAACTGTGCAAACTTAGAAGCCAGTATTCGTCCCATACTCATATGGAGTTCAAATGTCGGTCGTCTGATTTTTTGTTTATGCTCTCGTAGTCTTTTGCTGCTAAGAAGGACCTTAAAAAGCAACTAGTGAACCTCTAACAAAGAGGAGGATTGTTAGCTGTCAGAATTTTGGGGAGTCTGCATCACCCATGCTGACAAAGGCCATTGTGCAAGGCTGACTAGACTTCATGGGAAGATGGGGGAATGGAGAGAATAGGGCCAGCGGAGGGTAGCGGACCGGCGCTCCAAAAACACGAGGGAGGAGGACGAGATGGAGAGCGAATGCTGGTGGAGCTGGGTCATGAAGGGGGTCGGACGATAACCTTTGTGGTGCTGTTCAGGGACTGTGAGATTCTTCAGACTAATTACACTCTAGTGCTTTTGCATTCCAGCACAGTTTTGTTGAACTTTTGGTACAGAGACAGACATAACAAGCTCTTTTGTTTTAGTGTGTCTCAAACGTGGCCTTGAAGCTTTTTGTCAATGTTGTGTCGCAGCTTTCTCACATCCTGAAAGCAGGGTTTCTGCTGGGTCTTAAAAAGTCTTAAAAACTCTGAAATTTAAAAGCCCGAATTAATGCCTTAAAAAGTCTTAAATTTGCTGTTTTAGGTCTTAAATAATTTTTCACAGATTTTTGTAAAGGTATATTTTTAAGGTAAAAAATTTTTTTTTTAAGTTAAAGCTCATCTGTGATGTATTTTTTTTGTTGCTTGGGGTTGCTAGAGATTGAGAAAATGTTCCTAAATGCTAAAAAAATAATGTAAAAGTGATGGTTAGGGTTTTCAGAATTTGAGAAAATACACATGAACATTCATAAATGCTCATAATCCTAAAAGTGATTGTTAAGGTTGCCAGATATTGATATAAACCTTATCAATGTTAAAAAATGTAAATGTGATTGTAAGGAATGCTAGGGATGATGAAAACCTGCATAAATGCCCAAAATCTTAAAAGTGAGTGTTTGTTCGTGTCGCCAGAGCTTTAGAGAATGCTTTGTAAAGTCATGGTTAGGGTTGCCAGAGTTTGAGAAAACCTTTGGAAATGCTCAAAAACATGAAAGTGTTGATTAGGGTTTACATTTTTTTATCATATTTTTTATTTAGCAAAAATGTTTTGTGTGTGTTTTGACGATAACGGTCTTAAATTTGACCTTATGAAACCTGCAGAAACCCTGTGAAACCATTGAATTAAAAAAATGCATTTATGCTTTATGCACTGAATATAGTGATGGAGTTTGAGTAAACTTTAGTTCTAGCATGAAACATTTTAAACCCTTAACTTTAGGTTCTTCAGCATTTTCATATTAAATATGAGGATTTCTACTGAAGCTTTATTTGGTTTATTTAAATGACTGTCTTTATTTCATTCCCATTTGCTTGATTTATAAATAGCTTCAAATCCAAACAGGTAGATGGAAATAAGAGCTATCTGCATCACTCTCCACTCCTCAGAGTCTAAGCTTCGGTCTGTACCGTACACTTGCACGAAAACTGTAGGAAACAGGTTTTTTTCTGTCTCTGCAGTGTGAACCAACACCGTGGAACTCTCTTCTGGTTGAGCTCGGGAATGACACCTTGAACTCTTTTACTTTTACAATTTTTAACTTTATGTCTATGGCTGTTTTATGCTTTTTATTAACTTTAGCCTTTGTTTTTAATTTCCTAGTCTTAATGTACCTTGTTTCATTCAAATTGTCACTCTCTCAATATTGTCATCTGTTCCCAAATATCGAAAATATCGAAATAGTTGACCACGATTCAACAAGACTTTACTGATACAAGAAGTATGGTAACATTCAAAGATGTTTCTTTCACAACTCAATTAGTGCTGTTTGATAAGAATTTTACCACAAGCTGTTCCCCATAAACTCCCTTCTTTCTCGAAGATGATAAGCAGTCCTTCATATATCCAAATGAGGACTATTTGGAGGGTTACGATTAGCTGCCGGATGATAACGTTGTGATTAGATGATTGGTGAGTCAGCCCCATCCGCGAATAGAAACAGGCCCCGTCGCAAGTGAGGATTAAATAGGTGGAACCTAATTAAAGCAGAGAACGTGAGAATGAAAGAAGGAGAGAACACAAGCAAGAACAGTAAAAGAGAGAGAGCAAGAACACGGAAGCATACCAACATTGCAAGCAATTACAGGCAGATGATTGATTTGAAGGAAAACCAGTTACTTAGATCAGATCAGATGGGATATCCCTTTATTTTTTCCACATACAATGTTGCATGCCGTGAGATTAATCCGCTCTGACCAAACAGACATCATATTACAGGGCAATTAGAAAATAAGACACAATTGGAAGAAAGAGCTCAAGTTGAAGTAGGACTGTTCAGGGTGAAAAAACAGCCTGGCAACAAGCTCACAATGGCATGGAGATAACAGACATCATTGCAACAGGGGAAGGGGTACAGGTGATGCGGAAATAGTCTGATCTGTGCAGAGGAGATCCAGTGCTGCTGCTAAAGAGCGCTGCTCACAGACCCACCCACCCACAGCCAAGAGAGATGGTCATCTAAATGTACCGCACATGGATTGCCTTAAATCAATTTCAAACAGCTATTGTGATTTATCAAACAAAATTGTGTTTCTTGCCTGAAATACTCTGTTTTTCCTGGGCAGGTACTCTACGACCTGTGAGGCGAAGCTTCTACGACCCACGGTCCGCTCCGGGCCAGGGTTGGGTGTGGGAATGGGAGAATGACTCAGGATCTTGGACGCCGTATGACACAGATGTCAGCATCGCTATCCAGTTGGCTCGCGACCGGCAGCAACCCTGGCTGGACTTGACCCCGCTGGGCTTCTGCTATCTTATAGACTTGCAGAATATGACCCAGATCAACGGACAGACGCAGCGACGCCGGCGCATACAGAGGCGCGCCGATCTGGCCTACCCACTCGTCTCTGGCCCTCTGCCGAAGCCTCATGCGTGGTCATCTGCAGGAAGTGGTGGCTTGTTGGGAGTGGGTGTATCGGGTGTTAGTGGAGGGAATGGAAGTGCCTACCCCAGCGGAGCTCTTCCGGCTTCTGCCATCACCTCTCTCGGTCAGCCGTGCTCCTGCCAGCAGTGTATGTTAGTCCTGGGTGTCAAGACGCCTAGCATGGCACAGACCCTCGGGCGGAAAGCTCCACCAATTCCCAAGCCACCAAGTCCCAAAGCGCCATCACGAGGATACTCGTACTCGCTAACCCTTCCTCACCCTCCCTCCCTGTCCAGAGTGCTCTCGCCACATAGGAACTCCACTTCTGGCACCGCCGGAGGTTTCGGACACTCGCTTTCTCTACTGGGCTCTGCCACTGCCGCCCTGTCGATATCCTCCAATCGACCCCCTCCACCCACTGTACCTCCACCTCCACCCCCTTCTTCCACACCCCTCAACTCTATAGCACCTCTTCCCTCCAGCACCCTGATCTCTACTGCCACCACCTGTGCTCCAACTCCTTCTGCTCGTGTTCTTGGTCCAGTGTCCACGGCGTCATCAGCATGCGCTGCTCCGTTGCCACCTCGTAGTAGCCTGGCTGGCCTTAGCCGTCCTGCACTCCAGAGGATTGCTATGGCACAGTCACGGGCACTCATCGCATCGGGGTAAGTCATCATTATTTTCTTTTTAAGATGATAACCATAATTGTGACCAAACCAAACCTTAAGTTAATTAACAGAGTCGCCATCTGCGGTTCTCAAATATTTCATTAACTGCTGGGTTGTTCCTACCTACGTTATGCGTTAATGCTATAAACCGTCACACACAACTATCAAGGATATTGTCTGCCAACCTGTGCCAGAGGTTTCTTAACCCTTTTGAAGAAAACCAACAATGTTTGTGTCTCTGTTCACATGTGTCCTTCTCCATCACTTGTCTCCAAAATGTCCCATCCTTTGTCATGATGTATTTATGACTCATTTTGAGTTTAATGTTTTTCATTTTTGTAGCTCTGTAACAGATCTTGTTTTCTGCTGTTAGAACAATCCCTTGATGGTCATGTGGCTGATTAAGTTGTATAGGTCTCGACGCACTCTCATACAGTGAAGTTCAGCATTCAGTGTTTGTGCGATGGGGAAAAGAGTTCATGAGATCTTGTTTTATTATTTCTTATAAGGGTTCAGGTCAGGAGTCCCTAATTATTTCTGCTCAAGGGCCAGATTGTGCAAAGCAAACCGCCATGGTCTATAAAAGATGAAAGCGTGATTTAGAAGTTGTATCTGCTTTATTATTTGCATTATTTATTAACAAAAATGTAAACATTTACCAGAGAAAGGCAAGGCAAGTTTATTTGTGTAGCACATTTCGTACACAGGGTAATTCAAAGTGCTTTACATTGGAAACAAAAAATAAAAGGAAAGTAAATTTAATAAAATCAAGCATAAAAAAGTCATATAAAATCATAGTGATTAAAAACTGAAAATTTTAAAACATAGATTAAAACACAGATTAAGATGTGAAGTGCAGAGGTAAAATAGTTGTTGGACGTTGGTGCTCAGTCGACAAAAGCGCAACTAAACAGGAGAGTCTTTAGCCTGGATTTAAACGTGACTAAAGTGTTGGCACCCTTGATCTCCTCTGTAAGCTGGTTCATCTGTGGGCTGCAGGGCAACTAAAAGAGTATTTACCCTGTTTGGAATTTACCCGGGGTAAATCTCATTTATTTAATCTGAGGAATCTCAGTTCTCTGTTTGGTGTGTATTCACTGATCTTCTCTGTTCTGTTTTTAGGTGCTAAGTTATGTTTGGACTTATATACGAGCAGCAGAACTTTAAAATCTATTCTGATGAGGAAGCAGCCAGTGTAGAGACTTAAGAACTGGAGAAATGTGTTCTGACTTTCTAGTTTTAATTAAAATCCGAGCTGCTGCGTTCTACATGAGCTGGAGCTTTTTAATGGTGTTTTTGGGAAGAGTGCTGAGAACAGTGTTACAGGAGTCCAGCTGCTGGAGTGAAAGCATGATTCAGTCTCTCTAAAACTTGTCTGGAAATAAAGCGGCTGCAGTAGGCAAAGCTGCTCTCAGTTAAGGCCATCACACAACTAAACGCGTTGAAATTTGTACGCTCACTCGAATGGCTTTTTTAATGGGTCTTTTTGCTAGCATCACACCTCTGCTGTTAAATATTAATGCAGCGACATTCCTTGCCATTGGATGGCGCTAAATGAGAGATGACAACAGATCTAGGAGCCCCTCCGCGATCCCTGAGCTGGTCTGGTGCTAATCACCTCATGCTGGTTGCATACTGGCATACTACCTTTTGACATCCATCGGCGAACAGAATGTGGTCCGCACCTGAAAAAAACAAACAGTGGTTAGAACAGTGGAGCACAACTAGTATTAATGCAAAATCTAACTGCTGCACAAATCCTTCTTCAGTGCATCCCAAAGATTCTTTGTGGGGTTAAGGTCTGGACTCTGTAGTTTTTACAATCCCCTAGATGTTTGTTCTGCTTGATGGAAAGATGGCGCAGTGGTGAAGTTGGTCTTTCTGTAACTGGAAGGTTGGCAGCCCGATCCCTGCTAGGGCCATTCTGCCGTTGTGGTTCTGTGAAAGCCACTTCACCCACTTTGCCCTGTATGGATGTGTGTGACTGGTGGGGTGTGTTGGTGGTGGGCAGGAGGCCGTAGGCACAGAATGGCATCCACGTCCTGTCAGACTGCTCCAGGGCAGCTGAGGGCTACTAAGGTAGCTTATCACCACCAGAGTGTGAATGTGGAGTGAATACATAATGCTCTGATAATTGTAAAGCGTCTTTGAGTGTCTGGAAAAGCACTATATAAATTGAAGTCGTTATTATTATTAAGAACAAATATTTCCAAGGACAGAATAATACTTTAAATTAATTGTGATTTCAACTATTACCTATGTAGTCGTGATTATCCTTTTTCCCATAAGTGAACAGCTCCAAATGAACTTTTTGAGGATGTATAGATTTATGTACAGTTGAACGGCACTCAAATAGCTCTGATGGGAAGCTTTTATTCTAGTTTCTGTAATCTTCTGTTCTTGAACATATTTTTCTGAAACCTTTTTTTTTTTATTTTATTTTTTTACAATTTTGAGATTTAACCTGAGATTTAACCCATTTAAACGGCATTAATCCAACTCAAAAAACCCTGTAAACATCGACCAACCTGATTATGCGGTTAATTTAGCTTCACAATTCAGTGCATAAAAAGTCCCATTGCGAGACGATAAAAGACAATTTCCAGTCTTCTATATTCTTATTGGCTGGCCTGTAAACTAGACTCCTCTCTGATTGGCTAAAATTTAGGCAGTTACTGTGGTTTGTTTCAAGCGAGCGCGGATACGAGGGTAAAACAAGACCTTCTGCGCACAGGCACAAACAGATTTTACACACAAAATGGATTTTTGCTTGCTAAAAATAAGTTTTTCTACAAAAAACTATTTTAATTCACAAAACGCAGCTCATACGTGTGCACATTTCTTTTTTGCGCTCTAAAAATATGACTTTTTGCACTCTGAACTGAAAACTCACATTTGGCCAAACCTTGTGCCATGTGGGTCTCGTGTGAGAAGCGCTGTCTGCCTGCTTTCTAGACATAGCTCTACTGTGGGAGTTCTGTGTCAACAGGTCTCTCTTCTTCATTAAAGCCCCCCCTCTTCTTTCTCCCGTTCTCTCGGTCCCTCGTTCCCATGCTCCGGTCATTCCTAGGGGCCCCTTTGGCTCCATTGTGTGAGTGCTTTCGAGAGGGTGTGTATGCAGTAAGTGTGTATCCAAGGAAACCTTTGTTGGCAGTCGGACGCTTGGGCACAATGCTCTTAAAGGGGAGTGGAGAGGTGAGGAGTAGTCTGCGAGAAGACTTTGGGAATAGTTGCTTGATTGAGCAAGTGTTTGTGTGACTCAGACGCTGTCCTGGAGATGTCTGGAGCAGCACAGATTTGGGTTTATGATGGATTTGGTGGCATATGACTTGGACGAGGAGTGAGGTGTAGAAAGTGAAGGCAGCCAACTAAACAACAAACAAGTCTGTTCTGGAATACTGATGAGCGTCAGGGTTGGGTGTTTACAGGCATCCTTTCTCCTCATGCATCCTGCCGTTTAGCTGCTGTAATTCCACTTTTCCACTGACTGGTTGTTAGGAATTTTGTTGTTTATGCCCTTAGTTCTTTTAATTATCGGGGTTAGGAACTGGTTATATGGATATAAGAGTTTTGTCATATGTCCCAGCCCTATTACTGTGTTACTTTAAAAAGTAATGGTTCCACAGTCATATAATACTTTTGTAATCCCTTAAAGGAGAGATCAGATGAAAATCAAAAGGTTCTAGCTGTTTGGACAGAAATGTGGCTCATTGACGTGTGCAAATTCCTCCTAAAATGCCTCTCTGTGTCCGATTGTAAACATAATCGACCGCCATTTTGCTCAGGAGACTCCCGTGCATCGCCGGTCTGCAATACTTCGGGATATAAAGAAGTACACAACTGTGCTCATTTACTGTCATGAAAGGGATCTTTAAGGACTGAGCGGATAACCTTTTATTAAGGGAGGAAACGAGTTTGTTTGTTGCACCAAACGTTTTGAACGAGGGTCAGAACAAATCAGGATTTGCAATGAAGTTGAGACTAAAACTTGGATTTGTAGCAACTCTGGGACTCCAGAACATAGGAATCATATTAGCGTTGGTGAACTTTTTGGCACCAATACTATTCAAATCTCTTACACAAGATCATTTTTCCTCACAAGGAAAAATATTTGTAGCATATTTTACTTTGTATTAACATTGTATCCATCTCGCATGCTTCCATCGAAAATGCGGTACGAAAACACCAAACAGCTAAACTCAGTTTTTCTCGGAAATGATTTTGTTAAGGTAAAATGTTTTTTTTTTTTTCAAACCATGCAAAAATATGAACTTGGATTGCTACTAGCTTTACATATAAACCCTAAAGAAATAAACTAACTTGTGTAAAATTGGCACCTGAGATCCTACTCACACTAACAATAAAAAGTCCATTGACTTGAATGGGATCTCATACGACGGGCGAAACGGGAAGTTCCAACCCATTCCAGTTCTTGTGCTGGATTCACCTTTGACCTGCGATACCAAATCACATGACGTGACTATAAGCTCCAGATTGGAGGGGTGAGTCCGTCAGCTTCCTGAAATCTTGTTTTAAAGCAACATTTAATTTTTTAGGACATCTCTGTTGTACGTTATAGTTTACCTTGCTACAGTTGAGATGATTTATATTCAGTGCGTGACTCTTAACTCCCACACTGCCGTTCAACGTCCCTCAGGGGTTCTCTAAAGCTAAGAACTGAAACGGAAGTCGTGATAACCCATCCATCCATTATCTTGTTGCCTTTTTTCAGCTCTTGTCGCCACAGAGGAATGAACCGCCACCTCTTCCGGCATATGTTTTATGCGGCGGATGCCCTTCCAGCAGCAACCCATCACTGGGAAACATTCACACACACTCATTCACACTCAAACACTATGGACAATCGTTTTTACCGCATTTATACGGCATGTCTTTGTTCTTGTGGGGAAACCGGAGCACCCGGAGAAAACCCACGTGATCACGAGGAGAACACACAAACTCCACACAGAAATGCCAACCGACCCAGCCAAGGCTCGAACCAGCGACCTTCTTGCTGTGAGACGACTGTGCTACCCAGTGCAAAATTAAAAAAAAAATTTGTACTGTTATTTGTAAGAATGAAGAAAACATTATAATCAAATTGCAACATTTTAAATGTATTTTACATAGGTTGAACTTTAAATGAAATCCAGGCAACAACAAAGTAAAGGGAAAAATAGCATAAATAAAGAAATATTTGGATTTAAACAATCGTGTTTTATGTGCAAGCACAACATAAGGTATGAGTGTACACTCTTGCATTCCGAACCATGATATACGTGATATACGATAGACATATATTTTATTCACTGTACAAAGAATTATACATTTATAGCGATTTGTCTGATTCTGATTAGCTATCTATTTGAAAAAAATCACTGACAAGAAAACAATGTGAATAATTGTTAGTTGCGGCGTTAGAAATAGTACTTTTATCTTTTCAAAGGTTTCTCTTAAATAATTTGGTCGTGTTGTGTTCATTTTTGTGTAGTTGTGTTGTTTTCTGCAGCCTATTTTTAAAGAAGAAAACTCAGTTTGAAAGAAAATGGCTATTTTGAGATCTTTACAACGGCTCGTGTTCATCAGGTAATGCTGTCAGTCTCTGCTCTAATTGGCCAGCAGCTTTGTATAATCACAAAGCCAGCTCAAGTGGAAATGATCTGATGAGAGATTTAATGTCTGTTGTGAGTGAATGCTTTATTTATATGGAATATTTGAGTAATAGTATTATTTTACATGTAGGTTAACAGGTTCTATTAGTTCCACTGTATTATATTTTTTTCTTTTTTTCTTTTCTTACATTTGTTCGAGTGGAAAATGTTCACAAGCCTGAACATTCCTCCACATGTTTCTAGTGTTTAAATATCTGTTATTATCCACTAGAGGGAGCTAAAAGAACATTTTCTCTCTGAAAAGAGGGGTGCCCCTGCATCACCTGGTTTAATGGAGCTTTAGTTCATAAATTCAAAGATTTCCAATATTCCCTCTCTCGCTCTCTCTTTCTCTTTCTCTCTATCTTTCTCACCCTCGATCTATCCTCTCTCTCTCTCTTTCTCCGCGAGCTAGCCGACTGCTTCGGGCGCGCGCCGCGCCTGCGCGATGCGCAGCGAGCAGAGCGCGCCGTGCGCGCCGTTGAGCGAGCCGCCGCGGCGCGAGGCCGCGACGGAGCTCGAGCGCCCCAGCGAGGACGGCGCGCGGCGCTAGCGCGCCGCAGAGAGCACGCAGACAGCGAGAAAGCGGCGCGGTCTGCGCTTTCTCGAGAATCGAGGTATAGAGCTTAGATGCGAGGATATAAGTCCTCATCTATCATCTATACAGCGATCTATCCTCTCTATCTCTATAGCAATCGATCGAGACTGATAGCGAGATCGCTCCCTGGGGGCGAGCTATCAGAGAATCGCGCTCAACGCGAGAGAGCAGAGCGCTCCCGACAGGACGAGCGAGAAGTGATCGTATGAGTCTTTCTTATATCGACTTCTCCTACTGCTTCTATCTCTCTCTCTTTTCCTCTATCTTTCTCACCTTTCTTCCTTGATCTATTCTATATCTTCTCCCTCAATCTATCCTTCTCCTCTTTTCTCTCTCTTTCTTTCTCTTTCTTCTTTTCTCCTTGATCTATTCTTCTCCTGATCTATAATTTCTCTTTCTTTCGACTATATACTCTCTCCCTCAATCTATCCTCTCTCTCTCTCTCTCCCTCGATCTATCCTCTCCTTCTTTCTTCTCTCTCTCTCCTCATCTCTCTCTCTCTCTTCTCTCTCTCTCTTTCTAATTTTCTACTATTACTCTTATCTATCTCTCTCTATCTCTTCATATCTCGTACTCTCTCTCTTCTCTCTCTCTCTTTTCTCTTTCCTGATATATCCGCTACTCTCTCTTCTCCCTCACTTACTCTCTCTCTTTCTCCTATCTCTCTCTCTCTTTCTCTTTCTCTCTTTCTCTCCCTTGATCTATTCTATCTCCATATACTATACTCTTCTCGTCCTGTCATTTCACTACATCACACTCTCTCACTAACTGTCATTATGTCTCTCTCTCTCTCTCCTTGTCTCTGTCTTACTCCCTCTCTCACGCACTCCCTCTCTTTCCTTGTCACTGTCTCTCTCTCACACACACACGCACACACTCTCTCTCTCTCTCTCTCTCTCTCTCTCCACTTTCTTCTTGTCTCTCTCACTCATGCACTCCCTCTCTCTCCTCTTTCTCCTTGTCTTTCCTCTCTCTCATCGTTTGTCCTTGTCACTCTTGCTCCCTCTCTCTCACCTTTTCGCTCTCTAACTCACTCATACTTTTTCTTTATTTATTTCTCTCTCTCTCTCCTTTCTCTCCTCTCTATCTCTCTCACAATCGCTCTCTCTCTCTCTCTCTTTCTCTCATTAAACTATTGAAAATATCAATCATCTTGTTGTGGTTTTCATAAAGCAGTTATATTGAAATGGATCTCGCAGTCGCTAGAACAGTCACAATCTGGCCTGCACCCAGTATGTGATAATAGGATTCAGTCAAACGAGGAGAAAAGTAAAAAGGATTTCACTCAGATGGAGGTCGAGGGTCTCGTCAGTGAGTTTTCCTCATGGAGTTAGTGCTCCCCGATGACGTTAGCAGCTCCCTGCCTCCGCCCTCTCCACCTGTTCACCGTTCCTCTTCATCTTTCCTTGCTCTCTTCATCTCCATCAGTAAGTGGCCTCGCATCTGGCCGGGCTTTGATTTAGCGAGTTGTGCTTACGCCTGCAGCCAGATGGGTTTTCTGCTAATGCCGCTAGATTAGCCAGCAGCAAACGTGACTGAAGATTTGCCGGTCACCTCCTTTCACCACCTCAGCCACCCGCGGCCTGAGGACAGCCGCCCACTATCTGTTCTCCGATCAGTTTTTTATCTCCACAGATGACCCGGTCTACTTTTACAATGAGATGTGACCGCAGCTGTTAGCACGCTGATCTGTGTCACGCTCATCTTTCACTCAACGTGAACGACTCTACATGCGAACAGCTTTTATAAAAAGAACATTAATGGATGTACAGATTTATAATTAACATTTGGTAAGTGTGTCAATGTAGCAGCTGTTTATATAGTTTTAATATAGATTTAATATGATAAGCAATGCTTACCTCACTGTGCAATTTTTTTTTTATTTATCAAGATTTTCTTTGTTGGTTTTTTTAATGCCTTTATCAATCAATCAATCAATCAATCAATCAATCAATCAAGTTTTTATATAGTGCTTTTTTAGCAGTTGCTTTCAAAGCAGCTTCACAAAGTCCTCGTGAGGATCAGGTAGAGTAAATAGGAGTTCCCTCTGTGAGGCCCCTGGGAGCCTCGCTGACTGAGGCAGGTGCTAATCACCTCCCCAGCATAAAGAATATACAAACTTAAGATCCATCGACAAACAGTTCGCAAGACAGAACCTGAAACAACAAAACAAACAAAGACAAAACAGAAACTAACAAATGAAAAACAACAGTTAGAAAACTGTAACACAGACAACAAATTATTAGATAGGAAAATTCAGGAAGAATATTTGGGAGAGAGATCAGGGGAGAAGGATTGGTCGCCGGACGCAATCGCTCCGCATGTTCACGCACTGACCGCAACGCTATCAGTGCCGACCTTATCATGAATTTTACCCTGCAAAATTTGTTTTGACTCATTTAAAATGAAGATTACACTTATGTTATAATATGCAATCTCTCATAACAAAGCCTAGTTTACATTTTACAAACTAATTCTGAACACAAAAAGATGTCTTATTAAATAAATGTTCTCTTGACTCATAATAACTTCAAGATTCAACTTCAAACCAATTTTAAATACCAAAACTCTCATGCAAGGCACCCTTTTCATTGGAAGCACAAGCCTGAAAACTGACTTTTTAGGCAAATTTTAGATTAGTTTACCCTCTAAAAGTTTTGTGATCTCGAAAAACTAAAAAAAAAAAAAGCACAAAATATTATCAAAGTAAACGTCCTATATGCAAAGTGACTTATAGGTGAAAATAGGTAACCTCGCATAACAATAGTGATTTAAATTAAAAAAATCAGAATACTAAAACATTGGTTAGTTAAATAAATGTTTTCTTAAACTTAAAATACCTTTAAGATAAACATTTCGACTTCAGAATTCATTTGAACACTAAAACTTGCATTTAAAACACTTTTGCTCTTCATCGGAAGCATGAAAAATTACTTCCCAACTCTGACTGCACAATTTTAGACTGTTAAAGTAAAATGTATATACACAATGAGAACATGAAGGAACCTAAACAGAAACGAGATTGAAGATCTTATGAACCATTTTTGCCTCTGATAATACATGACACCATTAGTTTGTATATAATATAATATAATAGTAGTTTTGGAAATGATTCATGATTAAAAAAATTATGAAGCACTTCATAAAGGAAAGTTTCTATAAATACTTACAGTGTAAATATTAATTTTTTTAAGGGAGCAACAGCTATGCTCCAAACTCATTGTTGAGTCCAAATTGATGTGCGCTTAAGATAAGTTTGCTGCTGTATCCACAGTGCCCCCTTTGGTCAAAACACACATATCAGTTCCCTTTAAACGATAACGATTTATTGTTATTGATATAGTCAATTGTATTTAAAACCCTCTGTCTCTTCAAGCAAAGTTATTGATAAACCTCATCGATGTCCAGAAGGTGTTCATACACTTTGTTCTTACTTTGTTCCTCCTCAGATTAATCCATATATATTCAATGCGAAGCGGTCCATGAATATTCAAGTATCAAGCCTGAAATTCTCGTTCTGTTTCAGTGTATTTAATTATTTAGGATGTTACGTGACTTATATTTACAAACAAAACTGTTGCGTTTTACTCACATACTTTTTAAAAAGCGGGTTAAGCAGCTCTACCTGCTGGTGCACAATCGGATCTCGATCTATCTCTCTCTCTCTCTCTCTTCTCTCATCCTCACTCTCACTACTTATTGCTCTCGCTAGAATCATATATCTTTCTCTATCTCTATCAATAAACTATATCACTCCTTTCTCTCATCTCTCTCTCATTACTGCCTCTCTCTCTCTCTTTCTCTCCCTCGATCTATCCTCTCTCTCTTTCTCTCTCTCTCTTTCTCTCCCTTGATCTTATCCTCTATACTTATATATTTCACAGATATACTATCAGATAATATAATTCGATATACTCTCTTTTTCTCTACTCGATATTATCTCTTTCTCTCACCCTCGATCGATCCTCTTCTTTCTCCCTCGATCTATCCTATCTCTCTCTTCTCTCTATCTCTCTCTTATCTCCTTGATCTATCCTATTCTTCTATTTCCCTTATCTATACCTCTCTACTCCCCGATCTATCATCTCCCCGATCTAAGCCATCTCTATCTTCTCTCTTTCTCTCCTTGATCTATACTCTACTCTCTCCCGATCTATCCTCTCTCTCTCTACTATACCGTTATGAGAGCTAGCATCGATCTGATCTAGTACTACATTGATACTGTCTCTCCTATCTCTCTCTCGCTATTCTATCTACACTTATCTATACTCTCTCTCTTTCTCTTTTTCTCTCCCTCAATCTATCCTCTCTCTCTATCCCTCGATCTATCCTCTCTACTCTATATCCTAGATATATAGCTCTCCTCTCTTTCTATTTATCGGTTATCTCCCTCGACTATATAATCTCTCCCCTCAATCATCCTCTCTCTCTCTTGTCTCACTTGCTCTATACTCTCTCCTCAATCTATCCTCGCTTCTCTTTATCTCCACGATATATCCCTCTCCTCTCCTCCTGATCTATCCTATCTCTCTCCTCCCTCGATCTATCTCTCTATCTTTTATCTCTCTCTATTCTTCTCTCTCTCTCTCTCATCTTCTTCTCTCTCTCTCTCTCTTTCTCTCTTTCTCTCCCTTGATCTATTCTCTCTCCCTCGATCTATCCTCTCTCTCTCTCTTTCTCTCCCTCGATCTATTGTGCTGGTGCACAATCGGAAGTGATTGTACTGTAATACCTCGATCGGCTGGTGGGGGGGGGGGGTTATTTTTATTCAGATCACTGGTTTTGTCCTTCATGAACACTCTGAGGGCGTGAATTATTTTACATTTGTTTGTTTAAGATATATTAAGATTTCAACTTTCAGCCAATACAGTATGCACTACGTCTATGTCCTGCTTCTCTGGACCCATTTTTGGTTACCGGAAAGTGATGCACTTCCATGATGACGATGGTTGGCTACACCTATTTTTAGCCTGCTTTCCCTTTCACACGAAACCTCACGCTTGTACCTGAACGTATATGTTCTCATTCTTCTACAGGATCTCTCTCAAAATTTACATACACTTTTCCATGAAACTGATGCATTGTGGATGGGCTGTAATAAATACTGTGATGCACAGCTGGTGAAATGCTTTCAGTTAAATGAAGGAGTTCCTGGGACTTTACTCAGACGAGTGTAAAGTGAGACTTCCTCTGGGGATGTGCTGGTGTGATGGAACCTTATGGCGGTGTGTCCGTGTGACGCTGCCAGGTAATCCCTCTCCGTGTGACGTGGATCACCTCTTTACCTAGCTGCTTGTCAACAGATGGAAACTGGAGGATTAGCACTATAAGAGCGACGGCGGACCGAGCGAGGCAAGACAACCTCGGAGAGAGCGAGACGGGGATATATGAGAACAAACTTTGATTGGGTCATACAGGAATACAATCACTCTGACGAGAAGCAGCATTTAGATTCAAGTCTTTAAAGATTTCAAGGTTTTGGTGTTTTTTTGGATATCAAAGGAAAAGTTGCAACATGACTGTTATCAAGGTCAAACCGTGAGTACCTTGTTATTGTTTTTTGTCTGTAATTACCAAGAAGTTCAATATTGAACAAAGTGAATGAAGTTGTTCTGCGTGTAAAGTTAGAGAAGCAGTTACTAGAGATTTACTTCTAGTTACGGAGAGGATCACCTGGGGTTTACCTACGGCCTATATTTGGGTTTTGGGAATAAAAATAGAACAGCTTCAGCCTTGTTTTGAATGTGGTTGAGAATCATTTTACTTGTTAAGATAATCTGTTATTCTAATAAACGAATTGAACATAGTTATACTCAAAATGTACTTATGGTTTAAATCTGATGGAAAAGAAAACAAGTATAAGATTGTTGATTTTCCCCTATAAGAACCGAGAGATCTTTTCCTTAAAGGAAAATTGAGTGCTAAAAGGTAAAATAAAGAATAGATCTGAATAAGGAACTTTCCAGAACACCTAAACGGCTGGTGACAGGTGTGTCTCCTTGAGTTAAAGGATGTGGAAACCCTCAGCGAAGCCGATTTATTTTTATGTACACTTTGTTTGCGTCAACTTTTAATGCGAATAAAAAACCTGAACATTTACAAAAACCAAAACATCACTGCTGTCTTTAAATGTATATAACATTGTTGACTTGAGAAAATTATTAGAAGAAAGGATTGCGTCGAACTTTTACTTTAATCATTTTTTTGCTATTTTGAGAGCCGTTTTTTTAACAAAATAAAAAAATCTAATAAGCTGAACAGGTTGAGTTATATCAATGCAGTTATTGCAGGCGTAAGTTTACTTGAAGTTTTGTAGAAGTTGATCTTTTCTCATTATTTCAAGTTACCAAGTGTGAACTATATATATATATATATATATATATAGTGAATACATAGCATAGGTAGCCATTTCATCTTGATGGTTTAATTAAAATAATGACAAAGTTATTTCATCTTAGTTAGTTTAAATAATAAAATCAGCTCTGATTATTTTTATGTGTTTGGTCAAAATGGAACAAAAGTATTATTTTGATTTGGCAACTAGGCATTATGGGAACTTGAGTTATTTGGGCTGGCTGGATAATGGCTTTATTCTGAGGTAGAAATGGCATTTTCATAGGTTGAAAATAAGAAAGAGAAGATTGTTTTCTGTAACGATTTTGATCATCTTCAGATTCAGATCAGGCTGTTCTGAAGAAAGTTTAAATGAAATTAAGGCTATACATAAGACATGTTTAGCACTGCCAAATTGCTTTACCAGAGGAGCTGTTGTGTATTTCTATTCAAAGAAAAGTCATACAGTCATTTATTTATTTTTAAACTATGACTCATCAGCCTTAACCATTTTATTAAAGGTTTTTATTATGCATTCCAATAATTCCAAAAACTGGAAAAACAAGGATTAAATTTGAACGTTTACTGATTTTATTTTACCCCATTTTATTTAATTGGAGACTTTGTTTTGACTTCCATTAATATTTTATTTATTTTTATTTTTTGTGCGTGTGTAAACAACATAAAAAAAAAAGTTTTGGGTTGCAGTCGGAATTCTTCGTCCTTTAAAAGTTTAAGTTCACTTGGGAATCCCTTGGCCACGTGTGCCCTAGTGCTCTAAATATAGCAGCATAAGGGTAGCGGGTTGCCAGGTTGTGCGAGCGGCTGCTGTAGGCTTCCACTGCTGTCGTCTGCTGAGTCCATGCCAGCTTTAAGAGCTGGAAGTGGGGTTGGCAGAAGGTGTGACCTGGTTTACATACAGCAGCGTGACTCGGCTTTACCGCCGCTCAGATTTAGAGGATGGGGGTGCTGCAGCAGGTGTAGCAGTGACAACAATGTGGTTATTTCTGTTTTCGATCCAGCTTATGATTATCGATAAGTCAATAGTCATAAGCATCTGGTCGCGTCGTAGGCTTTGGCTTGAGAAACGTGTCCAGGTCTTTCATTGAATACAACCAATTTTACCTTAAAGTATTTGCTTGTTTCATCATCTGCTCGTCTGTTTCTCTCTGTAGAGTCCCCACCGTCCCTGTGAAGAACTTGAATGGGTCCAGTCCCGTCCATCCAGCTTTGGCAGGTGAGAAACAACGCCCGCATTGATGGCTTATTTAGGTTAATTCTGCACTTTATGAATAATTCTAACGGAAATTCTCATCTCATTGGGTAGGGATCACTGGGATTCTAATGAGTGCCGCTGGACTCCCGGTCTGCTTGACGAGGCCACCTAAACTGGTGCTTCACCCTCCACCTGTCAGCAAGAGTGACATCAAACCCGTGCCAGGCCTCGGCCACTGCTGCCGTAAGACCACGAAGAAGCAGGCTCGCAAAGGTCAGGAAAAAGATGCTTCGATTGAAAACAAATGCATTTTCCCTATTGTGCCTGTTTCAAATCATTTATAGTGATTTATAAATCCTCACTGCATCCATAGTAACCTTCAAAAATCAGTTTTTATTGTAAACAAGTCATTGACTCTCCTCAAAGGGTTGTGCTCCACAAAGGCCTTGGAACTCTTTGTTCCTCCCACTGCTATGCTTCCTTCACGCACCGATGGGCTTTTCCCAGAGCATCCACCCATTTCTGACGAATACAAGAATCTTTTGGTAAACCAAAAAACATTATTGGCCCGGGACATTTAGAAACAATCCTTCTTTTCATTGTTTATCGACGTGGTTCTGTCATGGTTACTTTTCCGGGTCAGTCAGCGTGTACGTTCTTCATTAAGATAAGCTGCGTTAGTGGTTCATCCGATTGGTTAGTGGGCGGAACTATAACAATGGGCGTGGCTACCTCCCTCTAACCATTTTGAAAAACAAGCAGACAAACAAAATAGGATTGCACAAACATGTAAGAACCAACCTGAATATGACTTAAGTCATGTTTTTGACACTTAAACATGCCAAAAATGTCTAAAAACTTATATGATGCAGCACTTTTAAGGAAAGTTTGTTGAGGACGACAGAGCACAAAAAAACTATTTGTTTCCCTATTTGTAACCAATCAGTTTGCTACATTTGTTTTTTGGGATTTCAATCACCATTAGAGGGATCCAAAGATTGCATGCTGCACCTTTAATCAAAATATACTTTTGAGGAATTCAACTGACAAATTACTGTTGTATGTTTTTACATTTGTTATTAAATAAGTCAAAATAAGCAAAATATGTTTTCTTTTGATGAAATGTAAACGTTTTGAGTCCTTTTTTTAAAGGGAGGACTTCTGAAGAAGTTGTAAGAAGATACCTCCAAAAAGTCCGCAACCCGCCCGAAGAGGTAAACTCACCAATCCTGCTTTGAAAATGGCCATTTTAAATAGAGATGTTAACCTTACAAATGACATCAGAAAGTATAAAAAAATTGAAATTTTTATGGAAATAAAGAATTTATTTTATGTTGCTTTCTTAAGCTGTATAAACCCAGGGACATAATATACTTGAGAGCAGCTCTTGCCATGTTGGAAGTTAAAGTAAAGCAAGGAAGTGTGTTTTTATAGCACATTTCACTGCAGAAGAGTCTGTTTTCCTAAACTAAGATATATATATATATATATATATATATATATATATATATATATATATATATATATATATATATATATATATATATATATATATATATATATATATATATATATATATATATATATATATGAAAATGTTTGTTAAGGTAAGGATTCTGGGTGATATAGATGAATTGGTGACATAATAAAAAAGAATCTACCTTCGCACAACATAACCCTACCTCTGTTTCTCTAAATTGTAGGACCCAAATACCATTCATTTTTAATAGCAATGTTAAATTAATGCTGACTTTTACCCCATCTAGAGCTTAGGGGTCAAAAACTTTAGCATCTTGGTCAGCATGGCTTGCATTTCCCTTTGTGACATAACACCGTATTACCAAATCACCACAATTGACTGTAGAGAAACCTTAGGAAATAACTTTAATGTAGCCTGCAACAAAACATGCAAATCACATCTCATCTGTGCTCTCTAATCTTAAAATCTGCCTCAGGACTGCACCATCTGCATGGAGTCTCTCTGTGGCCCGTCTGGCTATAAAGGCCCCGGTGTGGGTGGCATTTCTCGAGCCGAGTCAGTCGGTCGTCTCTCACAATGTGGCCATCAGTACCACCTGCAGTGCCTGGTGGCAATGTACAACAACGGGAACAAAGATGGCAGCCTTCAGTGTCCCACATGCAAAACCATCTACGGTGTTAAAACCGGCAACCAACCACCGGGCAAGATGGAGTACCATGTTATTCCTCACTCGCTGCCCGGACACCCCGACTGCAAAACCATTCGTATCATCTACAACATCCCCCCTGGCATCCAGGTACTGTTCATATCTGCTGCCTCGTAGAGCAGTGCTGCAGTGTTATATAATAGAACGCTTTATATAACAGTAATGTATGTGTTTGGGATTGTTTTAGGGTCCAGAGCATCCTAATCCAGGGAAGCCCTTCACAGCTCGAGGATTTCCAAGACACTGCTATCTGCCAGACAGTGAGAAAGGCCGGCTGGTGAGTGTCTAGATATCTCGCACACCTAGTTCACCTCTACTTGAATTAAGCTAGTGCTGGGCAGAGCGAGGCTCCCGTGAACACAGAGATGTTTGTGCAGAAGCTTCAAAAATCAGACATCTTTGTGATGACCTCTAGTGGACATTTACAAGGATTGCTCAGAAACAATCTTGAAACCCAATCATTAAAATCAATACTGTTGCACTGAATACTGAGTTAATATAAACCTAATATACCTCAAATGAAAATAATGCTTCCACTAGACTCGGTGTCACTAGGGCCAGTGTCTAAATAGAAGTATTTATATATAACTCAATGGCTGTTACCTTTGTAACCACCTGTTTGATAATATTTTTAGCGTAAGTCTATTGCGTTTCTCATTCAAATCATTAGCTTTTCTGCTAATGGTCTGTGACCATGAGACAATCTCACTATGTGAACAAAAATACTTTTACATGTCGTTTAAACTCTTCAGAGATTTGAACACAAGGGACTAAAACAACATTAGTTAGCTAATTCAAAAGTACAGTGGACTCTCTCTCCTAACTTTGCCCTGCTTTTTGGTGCCGAAGGAGCAGGAAGCGGCTGTTGATTGGCTACAGCTCCATAAAAGTATATCTGATTGGTTCCACAAAGATGTACTTTTATGGAGATTGCTCTATTTTAAGATTCCTCTAAAGGCATGGTAGTTATATATTTAAGGGATTTAACAATATGTTAAATATAGAACTGCCATGGCTTTAGAGCAATCTTAACATAGATATACTACTTATAAACCTTTTTATGGTGTTTATTTATATTCCACTTGTCTGATTGCATGGGTTGCACTAATCTCCAAAGGGGGCAGGAGGTCCTGTAGGGAAGGTGCTACACCTTTGCTATTGAATGGAAGGGAATCACTGCTATACATATTGTTAATGTTTTATTTATTTTTTAGAGCTAAAAATATTATGTGTTCATTTGATTAGTTGATCACTGAGAAAAATTACATGTTTGTTTTTCTGCAATTAACATGCTGCCCCTTTCAGCCTTAATAAAGACGTGAGCTGTAAAATTAGTTTCAATAACATCCTGTTTGTGACACCATTATATTGTTGATTACATTTCTTAATTAGGTTAGTAAAATCAGTAAAGCTTTCCAGCCCAGGCAGAAGAATATTCATTATGAACAGAACCCCAGGACTAAAACCACGTTAGATATGAGCTCTTGTTGGTCAACTGAAATAATAATATTGTAATGAATATTTTCAACTACACTGTGACTCGTTTCGAGTGAACACAAAGTTGATGGAGGCAAACTCCACGTCAACCACAAGATCATCTTCCTTAATTCTCTTCATCTCTAATTTATAGAAAACAAACAGTATTCATTACATGCATCCAGGGACCCAAATATCATGAAACACTGCTGTAGAGGTTTTCAGAGCTGTTTGCTGTTTATCATGTTCCCTCTGAAACTGAAAGATGATTATAAGTTCCTAGTGCAAAAAACAGGAAAATTGGTTACGTATATCTAGTTTTTTCAGGTGACTCTAATGATTGGATCAAAGCTTCAATGTTTCAAAGTGTTTGAGCTTCGAGGTCTTCATTTATCAGTTTAACCATCCTCATAGCCAGCCAGCAATTATTTAGTCAAGGCAATATTTTTTTAATTTAGTATTAAAGTATGTGAATCGTTTTTGCAGCATTTTAATTAATAAATAAACAAATATTAAATGAATAAATACAGAAAATTCCAAACATCATTTTACTAGCAATAAATGATAAACAAAGTCTGTACTTAAATGCATGAAAAAAGTCTGCTTGAATATTTGTTGTAAACTTGTAAACATTTATAGGGTTTATTTTTATAGCATTTTTAGGAAAAGAAGGCAACAAGATACATCAAGCACTTTCAAATCTAAAATCTGGATGTTCCTCAAACTTGAAGCCGTTTTGCAAATCAAGTAAAAGAACATTTAAAATATACAATAGGGGCCTTTGATTTTTACAGATTGTATCAGAAGTGAATTTATGGTTTGAAGGTTTTAGCCAATCAGAAGAAGGTGTTTGTCAAGCGCAGACATCTTATTTAAAAAGCTATGAAAAAAAATTAAAATAAAAAAAATAAATAAAAAGCTATGAAATGTGATTAGTTAAATAAACAGAAAATCTGTGAACACACGTGCCAACACTGAAATCAGCACAGAAATCTCAGAAAACCCTAAAAGCTGTGCAGACATAAAGATAGTGGTCTATTGGGAATTAATCGATATGATCTCATGCAAATTCCATGAGTGTGTGTCTGAACGTTTTTAGGCCTGCAGTGAAAAGATATCTTGTTTTGTGGCAGGTGTTGAAACTGCTGCTGGTGGCTTGGGACCGCAGGCTCATCTTCTCCGTTGGAACATCCAGCACCACAGGCGAAACCGACACGGTAATCTGGAACGAAGTGCATCATAAAACCGAATTCGGCTCCAACCTGACAGGCCACGGCTACCCCGACTCCGGCCACCTGGACAATGTCCTGGATGAGCTGAGAGCGCAGGGCATCACAGAGGAGGAGTGTCTAAGGGACTGAACGTCCAGGCCAGATCTGTTGATGTTGCGTCTGACTCCAAGCTCTTGATTCTAGACCTGAGACACTTTTCCAAATCAGTAAAGGACTCCTAAAGGTTTATACGTCAGTGATTCCGCTGATGCCAAGAGCTGAACTTTGCACTGTGCGCACGATTGAAGTGGAGAGGCTACCGTTTTTTAAAAAGTTGTCCTGGTAGCATCCTCCACACAAACTTGACTCGGCGCGGTGTGGACACAAACATGGCCCTTTCAGTGTACAGTAGTTCTGTAAAGACTACACGAAAAAGGTACTTCTGTGCATGTATTTGTATCGTTTGGCGCAGAACTACTCCGTCCTTGGTGTAACCGAGGCTGCCACTATTTCCTAACTCTGAAGCTCCAGAAGCAGATTTAGATGTCAGAAGGTGAATGTTTACTGCCCCCTAGTGGCACTTGTTATCATATACATTCCAATAACAAACATATTTATTTGATGAGATAGTTTTCAAAAGGATTGCAGTATTAACCACTTATATTTGTTCTCGTATCTTGTGTTCTTTTTATATTGTCAAAATGATAAACCAGTATTATGTCCTCTTTTTTTTTGGCGGTCTGGTTTGTTAAAGATACATTATGGGTTATTTTGCCACTGGTCTCATCTTTAAAAAAAGTTGTATATGTGGTCAGCAGAGCCGACCATATGTGCCAATGGTGTATGCTATATCGCTAAGCCCCGCCCCCATGGTAATGGTTTCCTACTCAAAGAGACAGAGAAACTTTTGCTGTTTTTTCATTACAAGGGACTAAAATAAACAACGGAGAGAGTTTTATTGTGGAAACAGCTGATAAAAGGATCTGAGGTGAGGGTTTCCTGGTGACCATCCGAATGGAAAAATGACCTGAGCGACCGCAACCAGGGACCGAAAATGTTTTATTTTAATTGTTTTTATATATTTAGAGTTCTCATTAAATCAATGAACAGAAAAAATGATCTGAGCTTAATCAAAGTTAAAGCTAACAACAACCAAAAAATCAAACAATGTGGTTGCAGTATATTATACTTTTTCCATTTAATCTATTTTACATGTTATGGTTAGAAAGATAAGAAAGAACTCATATTGATAGTTAGAGCAGTTTATGAAAGGTTAATTTCAAGTAAATAAAATATATTGATGTATTAAAAAGAATAGATTCAATTAAGGCAAAATATTTAGCTAAGTTTTGGTTGCCAGATTGATTCATAAATATAAATGTACACAAATCAAATGTGGTACATTAATAGACTACATATTTGAATTAAATGCACGTTGGAGCATTCTTTGACATCAACATGAAGCCAAAACATAAAAGACCAAACCCATAAAATGGTTCAATGATATGAGAATTTGTTTAATAATATTATATGATAAGTCTGAGATACTTTAACAAAGACTGAAATAAAGGAAAACTGCTATAAAGGCTACATGGAAGAAACATAGAACAAAAAGAGAAAATAAGCGAGACACTTCAGAATCTCCAGATGGGGATTGCTCTCCACTGAAGGGCCCAACACGACTAACAAAAACACAAAGTTAAATACACAAGCAAATCAATTAGATAATTAATAAGAGCAGGTGAAACCAATCAAAGGATGGATGTCACTCCCAACCAATCACGTCTCCTGGTGGAAAACAGGGATCGTTACACATGTGCTCAGTCTTTTTACTTTGGTACTAAACAACAAAATAAAATAAAATAAAGAGTGATAACTCTGGAACTACACTGGTGTTTTGAGAAACATCTCTGCGATGAAGTCGTTTTGCGTCACTTGAAAAATCACAGCTCCATACGATTAATCTTCCTGACTGAGATACGCCTGACATCTTTTCAGAGGTTTGTGTTCCTCATTCGGAAGTCTTGAGTCTGTTTTTGTTGAGGGGAAGCCACACTTTCTTACTATTCCAATGCGTTATAGAATGTGATGCATACTGCAATTTGTCATCTGACCGCTAGAGGCAGACTCCAGTAGTGAGCAGGCTCCCAATGACTGTATATAACATGACGTTATTTTCGTGACGTCACCCATAGGCTTCTAGCAAAGTTAAAAGAGGCTCTGAGTGGGCGTAGCCAGAAATCAAAAATGCGTCCACAGAGGCAGGACATGGTCATAGTGAAGACGTCTAGCGCTCTGAATCAACAAACACAAAGAAATAAGGAGTGGAAAGTTGGTCAGACTCGTCTCACTTCTGGAGTCAGCCTCAAGTGGCGGGTCGAGGAACTGTAGTTCAGTCACTTCCCATTACGCATCGAGAGAGAGGAACTTTACAACTAAAAAAACATGGTTTACACACTTAAATCCATTAGGTTTTCTGATTTAGCAGACTTGAATTTAATTAAGTGTGAACTCTGAGAGTTCATTGCTCAGTTATATTAAAATTTTAAGATTTACATAGAGCCACTTACCCAAAACTGAGGTTTCATTTTAAATCCACCAAATTACTTCTTTTTACTCATTGCTCTGCTAAGGAGGTGGTGGCTGATTTACCGTCTCATTTTGTTTCTGCTAAAACCTGCAAGTGACAACACGCTTACTGCGTTCGTGTTAAATACAGTGAATATTTTTTTCATTAATTATTTATGCTTTACACGGTGTGAGGACTAGAGTAAAATGCTCAGCGGTGATTGGCTGATTCTTTCCATCAAGCCGGGGCTAAGCGATAAGGCAGTAATAACTGATAAATCACATATTGTATCTTTAATAAATACTGACAGCCGTGTCGCAGCGTGAAGGCGGAAATGAATTCAAACAAGGTCAAGGTTTATGATTGAACTGAGCCAAGCGAATCGACTGTGTTCTAGTGTGACATCATCAGTTTAAGAACCAATAAGCTTTTGATTATGCTGAAGAGATGTGATCTGGTTAATTAGGGACACAAAGAGGTTATTTTGCTACTGTGGAGAAGCGGTCTCCGGTTGCCTTTTGCTGGGTCTGTGCGGGACCTGTTTAACGAGCTGCTGATAGGTTACGATACATCCTCAGGAATGGACGAGCAAACGTGTTCGCGCACATTTCTAGCCGATGCGCTGTGTGCGTGTGTTTTCTGCGCCATTCCCCCTGCATCAAAAAGCATGTTGTGGATGTAATCGAACATTTCTTTTTCATTTATTCTTGAATCATTTTTGGCAAAATACTTTGAGTTGTTTTAACGTTTTCTTATAAGCTCTTTAGTTTTTTCACTGTGAAAGTTTTGGATTCTGTTCTTGCACTTGGTTTGGGTTATTGTTCGGCCTGTTCCTCGTGAGGGAGGGCCGCTCTGGAGAAGCTTTTGGATGAAAACTGTGAATAGGCGGAGAATGGAGCTTGGTCGCTGTGTAATATAAACTGTACAAAACCTCTCTTGCATATTAATTAGCTGCTGGAATACTGAATACTTATTAAAGGTACTCAAGAAAGGAAACGCTTGTCTGGATTTGTCTGTTTATTCTGGTTTGTCTGGATGTTTTTTTTTGTTGAGAATATACATCTATTTAATCTAATGTAGGGCTGAATGATTTTGTAAAACCATTAGAGTCTGACTATTTTTCATCAATATTGCAATAGTGATTATCTGGGTGATAATTTTTTTCTAAAGCTTTTTCTGTTCAAAGTTTTAATAGAACAATATTCAAATGAATTAAACATAAGTTCAATTACAGAGAAGCAAATATATAAATAAAAGTAGCATCACAGGAGTTGTATGCATAGAAAACCTGGTGTAAAAAGTCAGTAAAATCAAAATAACTAATCTAATGGTTTAGAAATTATATATTTCAAAATAGATTTAAAAAGTTTCCATAACAAAGGTATTGAACATGTGGGTTGCACACAAAAAACTAACTAATAATGTTACCAGACAGACTTTAGCTAAACAAAAAAGAAGTTTTTTTTTAACTCTCAACTGTAATTTAATTTGCTGAGATTTTGAACTTGTATCAATTTATATTGCTATATAATAGGAAATACAATTAATTGTTCAGCTCTAGAGCACTCCCTCTGTGGTCACTAGGAGGTAGTGTTCCTCTAAAAGTCTTGTGAGCCAATCAAAAGCAAACATTTTGAAAAAATCTTTCATCCTTTGATGAGTAAACCCCCAACATATGTGGAATTAATCTCCTCTAAAATTACACTTACACTTTATTATAGAGTTACTCAAACCGAGGTACTCAATTCTTCGATAAACTGGACTATGCTTAAAATTGGATATGAGTTTTTCAAAAAGAAGCACCCAGCTAAAGAAAAATATTCCTTTTAAATATATTTTTTGGAGAAATTTAGGCAGAAATGGAGCCATCTTCTGTAGAGCCATGAAGCCATATTCTCTTGGGCCCAGCGCCCATCAGTAGAGCCATGAAGCCATATTCTCTTGGGCCCAGTGCCCATCAGTAGAGCCATGAAGCCATCTTCTCTTGGGGCCACCGCCCATCAGTAGAACCATGGAGCCATCTTCTCTTGGGTCCAGCGCCCATCAGTAGAGCCATGGAGCCATCTTCTCTTGGGTCCAGCGCCCATCAGTAGAGCCATGAAGCCATATTCTCTTGGGCCCAGCGCCCATCAGTAGAGCCATGAAGCCATATTCTCTTGGGCCCACCGCCCATCAGTAGAACCATGGAGCCATCTTCTCTTGGGGCCACCGCCCATCAGTAGAGCCATGGACCCATCTTCTCTTGGGCCCAGTGCCCATCAATAGAGCCATGGAGCCATCTTCTCTTGGGCCCAGCGCCCATCAGTAGAGCCATGAAGCCATCTTCTCTTGGGCCCAGCGCCCATCAGCAGAGCCATGGAGTAACTTCTCTTGGGCCCAGCGCCCATCAGTAGAGCCATGGAGACATCTTCTCTTGGGTCCAGCTCCCATCAGTAGAGCCATGAAGCCATCTTCTCTTGGGCCCAGCGCCCATCAGTAGAGCTATGGAGCCATCTTCTCTTGGGTCCACTGCCCATCAGTAGAGCCATGGAGCCATCTTCCCTTGGGGCCACCGCCCATCAGTAGAGCCATGGACCCATCTTCTCTTGGGCCCAGTGCCCATCAATAGAGCCATGGAGCCATCTTCTCTTGGGCCCAGCGCCCATCAGTAGAGCCATGAAGCCATCTTCTCTTGGGCCCAGCGCCCATCAGTAGAGATATGGAGCCATCTTCTCTTGGGCCCATCGCCCATCAGCAGAGCCATGGAGTAACTTCTCTTGGGCCCAGCGCCCATCAGTAGAGCCATGGAGACATCTTCTCTTGGGTCCAGCTCCCATCAGTAGAGCCATGAAGCCATCTTCTCTTGGGTCCAGCGCCCATCAGTAGAGCCATGAAGCCATCTTCTCTTGGGTCCACTGCCCATCAGTAGAGCCATGGAGCCATCTTCCCTTGGGCCCATCTTCCATCAGCAGAGCCATGGACCCATCTTCTCTTGGGCCCAGTGCCCATCAATAGAGCCATGGAGCCATCTTCTCTTGGGCCCATCGCCCATCAGTAGAGCTATGGAGCCATCTTCTCTTGGGTCCACTGCCCATCAGTAGAGCCATGGAGCCATCTTCTCTTGGGCCTACCACTTATCAGAAGAACCATGGGACCGCCTTCTCTTGGGCCCATCAGAAGAGCCTTGGAGCCACCTTCTCTTGCACCTTCCCTTGTGTCCATCAGAAGAGCCATGAAGCCACCCTACCTTGGGACCATTAGAAGAGCCATGGAGCCACCCTACCTTGAATAGAACTTAAGGAAACTATTAAATCACAAAACAAATGTGATGAGACAAGAAAATCAAATGCAGTAGAGGGTGGTAGTGAACTACTCACATCAGCACTGTCTGCTGCATCTGGAGGATGTAGACACAGCTCCTTCAGTTGCTCGATGAGTAAGATCTTGTGAGCCAGAGATGTCTTCTATATCAAGCCTATTGTTTTGTGGGGTCAGTCTTTATTACAGGATGTTAAAAAAATGCATAATACATAACACATTTTAAGAAGCATTTTTGGAAACTTCACTGTTGTAACTGAAACAAAGTTTTTCACGGATAATCACCACAGTGCAATATTTCAATGTTTGAATGCTGTATTTTTGTGAATGAAAAATTAAAGGTTTCCACAAGTCTCTCCACCTCTCTCTGTCTCTCTCTTTACCTCTGTGCATTCACCCCCTCTGAGTTTTAAGGTCCCCACAAAAAGAGCTGACCATCTGGCCCTCCCTAACCGCAGGTCATTTCCTCTCCAGGCAGATGATCCAGCTTGTTAATTATCGCTCACGTTACATAACCCTGTATCTCTATCAGCAATGCCAAACACCGGAAGGATTTAAATCAAGCACAGAAGGCGGAATGCATATGCTGATCAAATGTTCAATGCCTTAAAACTCGTCTCAAATATTCTAATCAATGCCTAATTGGCGCAAAAAAAATTTATTTACAGTTATTTCCAAACTATTTTGCTGAGATAAATTTGCAGGTAATCAAAGTACTGTCTTGTTACGTATGTTTTTGAATCTTCCTCTGGTGTCTAATTTAGCCTGATTTTTATGACTCAACAAAGATATATTCTTCAGTTGAAACTGATCACACTCCAATTATATAAACAATTATGTTTAAATAATTATGAGGGATGTTTTTATATACTTATACACTTTGAGGGATGTTTTTTGGAAATTCTCATGTTAAAGCTTAAATTAGCTAAAAATCGGAGTATAAATTGAGGATGATGAAGCGTGGTTAAATCAAAAGTTTGTGCATTTTCAGAATAATTTTTTTTGTAATTTCAACTCACTTGTGCTGAAAATTACTCGTTTGATGGGACTGAAAAAAAATCAGGTAAATACAATAAAAAATCTTTAATTAATTAATTTACTTTCTTAAGTGTACATTTCGAAGGATGAAGGATGTCATTATACGAGAACCCCCAAACAAATATAAGTTTCTCTGAATGAGTGCTACACGATTCCAGATCAGCTCTTATGGTCTTACATATTAGTCAATAATATAATATCTGACCGAAGACACAACCTCCGGCGTTCCCTTTCAATGCATAACAGGAAGTGAATGAACAGCAGTTCCTCATTTGACCGCTAGAGGCCGAATGCAGAAGTGAGCAGGTTCCCATAGTCAGCCATGTCAAAAATGCAAAAAATGTTAACACTTCTGGCTCCATTAGATTTTTGGGTGAATCTCTTTTTGAATTGATCTTCATGATGAGTCTGAGGGGGGTAGATTTTTTTATTACTATGTTTATTGCAGCCAATTTGTCTCCTTTGTTGTCACTTTTAGCCACTCAGGCGCTGAAAGGGACATCTTTTATAATTGTGAGCTTGAACTAAATTAACTTCATGAAATGTTAAAGGTATAGGTTGTTTATTGCAACTTAAATACATAAACTTGTAAAACAAAAGGATGAGTATGATCAAATAAAATTACTTGGATTACACAGGTTCAAAATCAAGTGCCAAGGTCAAAAAACTGTGTCATCCCACTCAGGCTTTACTCTTGACAACATCACTTCCTATTTATAGCACATTTTAAGTCAATATTATTTAATTTATTAGAAAAAAACAATAATGACTCATAAAAAGCAAATAAATAATATAACACAGAGAAATGGCTCCTACAACGTTTCAATTTAACAGCTTTTCAATGTTAAGGGCGGGGCTACTCAAGTGAGCCATTCACCAGTGCTAAAAATTTATTTTCATTCCTTTCCTCTCCTAACAAAAGCATCCTTTTTCATGCCAATTTTAGACTCATCAATTTTGACAAAAATTGTAACTATGTAAGGGACACGCATACATGCAGGACTGAAGCAGCTTGGGGAGATGGTGAAAGCAGTTGGTGATTTGATATGAAAAAAAATCACAAGATAACTATCAATCTTGTCCAGTTTTGTTCTGCACGAAAGAGCTCAACTTGCAGGATCTTGATACGAAGAGAGTAAATAAATTGTGATGTGATTCACATAAAACTGCCTGCAGTTGGTGGACTGATCCAAATGAACCGAATCATTTAAACGCTATACCAGACATTTGTGGTAGAATTGTCTGCATTAAAACGAAGTGAAGTTGAATGTGAAGGTGATGGAGTTCGGACAGATGGCGAAGCTCTTAATTCTGTTAACAGCCTGCACCGTTTGCCATCTCAGCTGTTAATCTGACTCTCAAGAAGTGCTCAGGCGACCCCCCTCAAAGCACTAACCCCCGATGTCCTGCCCTGGACCCCCTGAAGCGTCTGATACCATCTAAGCAGCAGAAACACTAGGGTGGAGTTTGACACCAGGTGGGGGGGATCTAACGTGGTAACACTAGCTCTAGACCAGAGCGGTAATCATGTTGAATTAATCAAGCAGAAAGCAAGAGGAGAATCTTGGTTGGAGGGGATTTTTTGAGACTCAACCGGCGGGATCTCTTCGGTTTAAGCCATGTCCATATATACTCAGGTATTTTAGGGGCCTTTCAGATTGGCATCTGTATTCCGTTTCCAAAAACACTTGGCTCTGGTAACGGTTCATTGTAGTGTGTGTGTAAGCAATTCTTTTGCTGTTTCCAGAGGTAATCTCTGAAACGGTTTTCGCGATCAAATGGATCAAACGAGGAAGTTGTCTGCAGTCAATGTGACGTAAAAACTCCTTGACTCATCCGCTGTTTATATTTGTTTCTCCATGGCTGGAAAAGGAGGTTTGTGGAGGAGCGTGGAAATCCAATGTTTGATAGAAATTTGGGCAAACGAGAGCATTCAGTCTCTCAGCTCGACAGGACGCACAAAAACTCTGAGGTAACCAACGTTATTATGTACAGACGATCGTATATTTCGTCTTTTCTTCTTCCACTCTGTGGAACGTATTTACCTAAGCATCTCCGAAACGGATCGGAAAAATAGCGTGTTAACATAAAACTGTGGGGGATTAAGGAGGGTGAGAGAACGTTGTCAATAACGGAACATTCTAGGCGTTCCCAATCTGAAAGGCCCCTTAGAAACTGAGTTTGTCTTACTAGGTTTTTAAAACCCAGTTGTGTCCATGCCAAGCATAAACCCACACTTTCCCTCTGTGTGCCTGATAGGAAGTGACTGAAGTTGTAATTCCTTGACTAACCACTTGAGGTTGGTCCCAGAAGTGAGCAGATTCCCATTGACACCCATGTTAAAACGGAAACATAAAAATAATGGCCTCAAAGTATTTGTGAAAATTCATCATAGACTCTATTTAGCATAGACGTACTGTGTGTGACGTTGCGTATGAAAAGTAAAGGAGGCTCAGAATGGGTGTACCCAGCCATCACCATCATGGGTGTGCGACACTTCTCAGTAACCAAAAATGTGTCGAGAGAGGCGAGACATAGGTGTATGAAAGACACCTGATTGGATGATTTAAATGTGAATTAATTAATTACCCCCAGAGTATTCATGAAGGTCAAAACTAGCAACCTGAATATTAAAAAATGCTGCACCAGGAGAGTAAAACTTTTTTTTTTCCAGCTCCTAAGTTGGACAGTTTTATCGCGGGAGTGAAAGAGAACTATAGCCCAGTCACTTCCTATTGCGCCTCGGCAGGGAGAACAGGAGATTGCTGCTTGAAATGCATTCTTCTCAATTACATAACATTATCTCAGTCAACCAAAGCCCAAGTATCTGTATAAAGGCATAACAGAGCTTTCAAACAAAACGTAGCAGAAAGAGCAGAATTTTTCGAGCTTCTATTATGTTAGTTGATAGTGCAGAAATGCTCTGCCTAAGTTAGCCAAAGTATTTAGATGTAATGGTACCTTAAGTTACTTATTATGGAGAAATGGGGCTACTTCAGTTCTCTTGTTTTGTCATCTTAATTTTTCTAAAACATCTTTATGCATTTTTCACAAGCCATTTTTTTCTCAAAGCACATTTTGTTTTTCAAATAATTATGAGGTTTTGGAGTTTAGTGTCTCCCAGACATAACTACCTCTTCACAGCATGTGTGATCTGGCAACCTTATTTATGCTGAAGCTATTGGAGGAAATAAGCCAAATATGTAAATATTCTCTTCTTACTAACACTTTCAGTAACATTAATTGACATGAACATAATTCCTTAATGTCCTTTGACACCCTAACCCATACAATACATTTAACTTAAATAAATTGACTTTAATTTGGATACACTTTAGGAGTAAAACGAGAAACTAGATGTATGATCCTTAAAATGGTAATTGGAACCATTAAAAAATAAATTACATAAGGTTTTTTTGGTTCTAATGTAACATCTAAAGAGAGATTTATTTATTGGGGTGGCAAAGGGTTACACTAAATATACTCATGTTTTGGATTTGACAAAAAGTACCTTTGTGTCTTATTCTCCAGCTTTTGTGTTACTACGCACAGCAAAATACATCCATGTATCCTATTTTGCACTAAAAGCTTTTAAAATCATAAAAACACTAAGCGGTCTAGGGAGAATGCAGTTGCCAAGGCAACACCGTTACTCTGCTTTTTCCAGTCCCCAGAAGAGCCTTTTCTCCCACATGCACTTTATAGGCTTTCAGCTAAAAGCTTTTTGCTACTCATTGACAGCAAACAATAGATTAGAAAAGGAGTGGTCTGGGCCAGAGGAGGAGGACCATCCAGGCTGTTGCCAGGGTAACTTGACATCATGCTGACGAACTTCCCTCTTTAAAAGCTTTTAAACCGATTGCTCCTGCCCTCCAGATTCCATTTTGAGGCCTCTTAACTAACCGTGGGGGAAGGGCAGCAGAGGCCTTGCTCTCGCAGACACACACACATGCCTGAGCAAGCTAAATACGGCCGGGAAAAGGACAGCTTTAAACCTATATTACGTTTAAAAAGCTGCGATGGCCTCCGAGGACTTCTGTTTTAGTTACACTGTGCCCGGTTCTAACGAGAAGCACCGGAGGGCTCGTAACTGGACGGAGTCGGAGATGAAAGCGCTTGTGTACATCTGGGAAGAGTTTGTGGGAGAGCTGAGGAAAGCTAAGCGCAATGCTAAGATCTACGAGACCATGTCTAAGCAACTTTACGAGCTAACAGGGGAACACCGCCACCGGGAGGAGATTAAGATGAAGATCACCAACATGACTTTCCAGTTTCGGTAAGTCAGTGCAGCGCTGTGTTTGCCGTTAAAACCGTTAACGTTTGAGTCGCGTTAAAGCATTTTAAAGCTCCCAATTGGCTGCGAGAGATCGCTCGCGCTGACGTTGACGCATGCGCAGTACAAACACACGTGTGTTCGATTGGACGGTTTTCTGCAACGTGACGTCATTGAGGCGTGCGTGTAGGGGGCGTTCCGCGAGGTTTGAGAATGATACAGGACGAAGCTGAAACAGAAATTAAACAGAGATCATGTTAAAAATGCGACGCTCGTGGATTACACAAGTATGTTTAGTCAATATCACAGCCTTTAGGCAGAATCAGAGAAGAAGAAGTGGTATACTAGTTTGAGTCACGCAAGCCCTGAAGGCACACTGCAGGGGATTTTTTTTTTCTGCAGAGCATTTTCTTTTTTAATGACAATAAAGACACCCAACACGGATTACAATGCATGGGGAAATTATATAGTATCTAAAAATGTTCTTAATGAGGAGGGACAGGAATAAATACCAATTAAATGTTTTCTGATAATCTATTTTTGTAAATTAATACAGTCCTCTTGTATAATAAGTGATTGTATGCAACAGAAAGATTTAACTTAATAATTTACTAAAATAGATGTTTGTGTGTAAGGCTTAATGATCTGACCAAAATATATAACATTCAATATTTTTCATATCAGCCTATATCTGTGACCATCACAATAAATGTGAAATATAAATTCTGTTTTGTATAAAAGCATTGTTTTGCTCTTAAGTGAAAGTTGTACAAATAAGAATTTCTTGTGGAAACATTGTCAAGACAAGGTAAAAACTAAAAAAAAGGTTGTTGATTAATCAATGTCATTGCAATAAGCTGTATAATAATTCAATCATTAATAACTTTTAAATATGGAAATTCACTCTTTTATGTGGTGCATGAAGGAATAATTAGCAGACAATTTAAAAATAACCTGCACAACATTAAACATTGATCGCTAGTTTTGACCTTCATGAACACAGAGTGGGGTGAGTTATTTTTACATTTGGTTAAGATTAATCAAATTTAAACCTTCAGCCAATTAGACATCTATGCTACGCCTATGTCCCGCCTCTCTGGACCCTTTTTTGGTTACCGGAAAATAAAGTACTTCCATATTGGTGATGGCTGGCTTATTTTTAGCCTCCTTTACAGTTCAAAGGAAACGTTGTGCATGCTACGTCCATGTTGTGTAAGGTCGATGGCTGAGCCCCGGTGATAAACAATAAAATGAAAGTGCGTATTGGATATTCAGGACCAAAAGTGTTTTTGCCTCACCAAAATATTAATATATTTGTCAGAAATGGGTGTCTTTTTTTTTTTTTTTTTGTGTGTGCCAACAAGAAAAACCCCAGCGGGGGGGTTGAAGCAGTGGCGGAACAGGGGATACAGTTCTCGTTTTGCAGAGAGCAAACACTTGAGGAGATTCAAAGATATTGTTTACGATGAATAATGCCTTTTGAAGGTTTTTAAGGGTGCAGTGATAGTCTAGAGCGTTCTAGATCATCTCTTCTGCAATCAATTTGTTTTCTTTTGTGACGTTAATGGATGTTCAATTCAACTTACCTTTCTTATTAAACCTGGTATAACATATTTTTCATGCTCGATCCTCTTATTTAAATTTTTTTTGCAATCCAATGGTTTCATACTCATCCATTGTTCTAGGCTTAAAGGTTTGTAGGGTGATACCAGAACCTTGACTTCTAGTGAGCCAAAGAATGTACGGCAAGTTCAGGGATCAAAAACACGTTTTGCACAAAAACAAATGGGCTCACATGAACCCCCAGCATCCTCATAGATGGAACTCTCTTTGGGGGAGTTTGTGTACTTTTCATGTGATCATAAGCCTCGTTTGTTTTCTCCACAAGCAAGGAATGCCAAAAAAGTTACAGTAATTTGTCTCAGTAATTTTTGAGAAAACTATGCTAACCGAGAAATTGATCTGTTTATTTAATTTTGTATTTAGCATGTTGAGTGAAAACACATGTACTTAAAAATTAATGTTTATCATTCCTTCACCTTTGTCTTCCATAAACTATTCCCCTTCTCCTCTCTCTCTCTCTTTCTCTTCTCTCCCTATCTACACTCTCTCTCTTTTCTCCCTTCTCTCCTCTATAGCTCCCACCTCTCTTTCTCTCTCTCCTATTTCCTCTTTCTATCTTCCACTATCTTGTTTTTTCTCTGTCTGTCTCTCTTTCGCTTTCTTCCCTTTCTCCTCTCGCTACTCTCGCTCTCTCTATTTCTCTCCTCTCCATATCTTCTCTCTCTCTCTCTCTTCCCTATCTACACTCTCAATTTTTTCTCTCTAATACTCACATCACTTCTATTTTTCTCTCCTCTCTCTTCTATCCTTTTCTCTGTCTCTCTCTCTCTTTATATATATATATATATATATATATATATATATATATATATATATATATATATATATATATAACATGTGCATAACATAAATGTGTTCCTTTTCTTTGAATAATGATCAAAGATTAAGAGATATAAATGTAAAAGTAGTATGTTAGTTATGTATTGTCAAAACTACTTCTAAAACACTTTATAAATACATTTCCAGTGATTGCTCGATTGTAATCCGTGTACCTTCATCTTTTCTCACAGGAAGATGAAGTATGCAGCAAATGGTGGAAATGTTATACCTGACTGGCCCTATTTCAAATCTATAGAAAGGATCTTATCTAAGATTCCAGAGCACACCCATATGAGCCCCACCAGCCTATCAACCCCCGGCCCATCTACCTCTCAAATGGACCCTTCAGCACCCCAAATAGCTCCACCAAGTGGGTTTCTACCAGAGTACACCGGTTCCTCTGAGGAGAAGGACATAATTGACGATGAGGATGGCTTTACAGAGAACTCTGGAAGTTCTTTTGATACCAGGTAACCGCACAAAAGCACAGAAGCGCTTCACAGCCGTTGGGATTGAACTCCATTGTTTATCTGCAGGTCTCGGAAGCGAAGGAAGCTGTCGCATGGGTCCTTGCGTCGGAAGAAGCTGCGTGTCATGACGGCAATGTTGCAGGAACAGCGCAGGATAAGCCACGCTGTTGAGGAGGCGTGCCATGAAGTTCGTCGCGTGATGCACCAGCAGAACTTCTTGCAGGTGCAGAGCCTCCAGCTCCAGGAGCGGATGATGAACCTCTTGGAGAAGATGATTCCCACTCAGTCTGCTTCTTCCTGGTTGAACACAACAGTCACAAAGGTTGTAGGAACACCCACGGCTGAGTGACGGGCCTCAGATAAAGAACAAAAACGTTCTTCTCTTGGCAGAGGATGTGCTGCGAGTCCAGTGTATGTTTTGATGCTGTAACCAGCTAGTTAGCAATTCATTATTGAGATTTGATGAAGACCTTATAGAAACTTCTTCAGTAAGTATGAAAAATGATGACAATTGAAGTGGGAACTTGCAAACTCCAGAGTACTGTAACTAATATTTAAAGGGGTAATGCTTTTTTATGTTGGGGTTCATTTTAACAGATATACATTTTTAAATAAAATAAACATAGTCATTTTAAACCAAATCACATTTTATCTTGTCTTCTGCAGGGAGAGTTTCTCACACTTCACATACAAATCTAGTAGCCAGGCATTTAAACATGCTGCTCCCAAGGAGATGTAAGTCTGTGAGTGCTTGTCTGCCACTATAAGTTTGTGCATGTCGATTTCAAATACTGGTCTCAGAGTGCAAGTCTGCAGCTAGATGCTCTTGCACTTATCGAAAAAATGTGTCCGCAGGTGTGAGAGTGGACATCTGCAGCTATAATTTAGTGCAAGTTGGTTATGAATACTTGTCTGAGAGTGAAAGTCTGCAGCCAGGTGCTCTTGGACATGTTGGTCACAAGAAGATGCAGGTCTAGGAGTGCAAGTCTGCAGCTAGATGTTTTTGCTCTTATCAAATAAATGTGTGCAGGTCTAGGAGTGCCGTTCTGCAGCTATAATTTCATGCAGGTCGATTACAAGTACTGCTCTGAGTGCAAGTCTGCAACCAGATGCTGTTCCACTTGTTGGTCACAAGGAGATGCAGGTCAGAGAGCGAAAGTCTGCAGCTGGATTCTTTTGCACTTATCAAAAAAATGTCTGCAGGTCTAGGAGTGCAAACCTGCAGACATAATTTCATGCAAGTTGATTACAAGTACTGGTCTGAGAGTGCAAGTCTGCAGCCAGGTGCTCTTGGACATGTTGGTCACAAGAAGATATTGGTCTGAGAGTGCAAGTCTGCAGATAGTGCTTTTGCACTTATCAAATAAATGTTTGCATGTCTAGGAGTGCAAACCTGCAGCTATAATTTCAGGCAGGTGGATTATAATTACTGGTCTGAGAGTGCAAGTATGCAGCTCTTGCATTTCTCAAATAAATGTGTCTGCAGGTCTGAGAGTGCAAGTATGCAGCCATAAATTCTTTACATGTTGAATAAAGGGGACTGGAGGTTGTTATCGGCGAAGCTTAAAAGATGTCAAAATTATATTTCCAGGGCAGCATCTTCAACATTTTGACTTTATTCAAACAGATTTTGGTGAATTTTTGGAAATGTCAATACTTCTCTTACAAAGCACCATGCTGGTTTGCGGTCTGCATGCCCTCTTGTTGTGTAGGTATGGGTTTTTTTTCAGGCTAGAGTGAGCTTCAAATTAGACCTGATGATGAAGTCCTCCCATCTTCACCATCGCCTTGATTATCATAGATTCTAAACTGTTTTATTTTAAATCCCCCCAAAATGCCTTTTGATTCTGGAAGAAATTACCCTTTGGAAAGCATGCTTCTGCTTTTGAGCCTAACTACATACGAAAGCAGTTTTTCTGTTGATTCTTTTAAGCTTGAAAACACTCCAGCAGGATTCTGAGGTGAGATAAGGTTGAGCGTTAACACCTAGCGGGTACTCACCGTGGAAATGTGCTTAAGTTGACTGGGATTAAAAATTGAAGAGGACTGAAGTGTTTACAAACATGTACAACGAAGTCTTCTAGCTGGTAAGCCTTGTTATAATTGAACATGATGATTAGTGTTAATCCAATAATGTGACATTTAAGTAGTTTAGATCAGTTGAAATAGTAACACGCTAAACAAATCAAAACTCTGTAAAGGCTAAAATTCAGTATGTGACTCAACAAAAAGCTATCAAATAATTGTCAGCATATTTTGAGACCAGCAGCATGTGATGGGCGGTAATTTACAAATGTTATTCTTTTTTACATGAATAAGAAGGTTTTTTTTTTTTACAAATCATGTTAAAAAGCATGCATGTGTTAAATATGATTCGGTTATTATTTGGGAAGGAATTTGCAGGAAAAGGCTAGATGTATTTCCCCTCAGTTTTCTCTCTTGTTCACCCAGTGTTCACATGAAAGGATGCTGATAAGATAAAAGCCGTTGGTGCTCTTTCGCTGACCTGGGTGTGGTTTCTTGATAACATACTATATTTTGAAACGTAAAAATGTGCTAAACTACAGAAGAGAAAGGAGGGTACAGTGAAAGATTAAATGGGACTTTGGAGCATTCCGAAATAAAAGAGATTATTGTCAAAATTGAGGAAAAGTTAGTCATCATTGTTTAAAAACAGCAAAATATCTATTTTGAATTCTTAAAAAGTATGACAGAATGCTGAGTGAAAAAGTCAGCATTAATCGATCAAAGGTAAAAATATGGAAAAATAAGCAGGAAACATTTTTTTTTTTTACAAAAAAAATAAATAAATTCAGAGAAAGTAAGTCAGAATTTGATGCAAAAAGGTCAGAATTTCGAGAATGAAATCAAAACGTGTTTTTTTTTTTACCACCAATTTTCTCAATGTTAATGTGGGCATATACATGTTGCTGTTATTCCACTCTTTAAGTTTTTTTTTTTCTCTCCAAAGCACGACAGTTTTCTGACACAAAGTTCTCTCGGTCAGTAAACAGTAGTAAATGGTACCGTCCCAAAACAGGATGATATTTCTATCCGCCAATGAGAGCGGCGTATATATTTGAATATCGACTTGACTGACGGGGGTTTCAACCAATGAGAGTTCTCCGGTTGCCTCGCAAACGTTACGCTGCCATAGTGACAAGAGAATGACGCTTTGTATTGCCAACAATAGTGAATGGCAGAGGTTTGAGTCCGTCGCGCGAAGAAGCTCGTTAATAAACGAAGAAACTTTCGGATTAACGTTAATTGAAGGTAAGTGCCTCTGTTTACGGTTAATTTGTTAACACATTCTACAACTCTGAATGAAAGAGGTGAGCGTGGAGGCAGCTAGTTTAACTTTACTCGAAGGGAAACTGTGAATGGAGAGTGCCTGGATTGTGACACGCGGAGCCGCTCGAGGGCGTTTGTTTTTGGGTAACGTATTAACCTGTTTCACATGTTTACTTTTCCTGTCTTGCTGGAAGAGCCGCGACAAATGGCGTGTTTGGTAGGATTTTAGTTCATTTTTGTATGTTGTGGTGAAAATACGCGGTGAAAACCTGCTAACCTGATAACGATAAACTTTTTCTGTAAGGTTAAATTCTTTGGTTGTCGCGTAACGTTCACGTTATAACGTTGCGTTATGTTCAATTTATAGTCAACATTACAACAATTTTTGTAAACTATATTTTTTCACGTGGGGTAAAAAAATACAATCTCACAAAGTGGTTGCCTTTAAAATGATTTTTGACAACAGTACACATATGAAAATTCCAGTTAATTGGATTTAAATGTTTCTATTTTTAACAAAATAGTGTATTATTGTAAGTTAAACTTAAACTAAAGTAACTCAAAAGACAACAACGATAAATTCAGACTTAAAAGCTTCTAACGTTACCCTTTAAGTGCCATATAAAAAGTTAACTGTTTTTCTACCTCATTGTGTTTGTGTTCAGTTATTTCACTTGAAATGCAGATAGAAAGAAAACATATATTAACATTAAAATGAAAATACAAAGCCTAATCACTGTCCTTTTTTAGAAGAAAAAGCCAGATTTTTTACATACGAAACCTTCAACTGATGGAAGTGATTTATTTGGTGGTTTGTCGGTGAAAAGATGTAAATTTAGTTAATGTAAAAGATTTGCTAAATTTTGAAGGACATATTTTTGGGGCGGTTTGTCGCTCAATTTCAGTAATTAAAGTAGAATGTGAATAGAATAGAATTTTAATTAGGGGAAAAACAAAAAAAAAATGTTAAACGGGTTATTATCAATTTTTATGCATTAATGTTATGCTAAAGTTTAGTTTCTGATAGTCCATGGAGAAAATTATTGGTCATTACAACACCAATATTAGCTAACAAACAAAGCAAAATACATTTCATTTAAATTCATTCATAGATTAAATAGATTCAGAAGATGAAACATGATATAGATACATGTTCCTATTGCTCAGTTAAACCAGAAAAATCTGGTGACTTTGAAATAATAAATTAACTAATTAATGAAAATACTAATGCAAATAAAACCTGTTTTTATTAGTTTTACAATTTTCCTTTCTTTCTGTAAATGTTGCACTGTATATGTAGAATCGTGGAACAAATATGATGGATGCAAATCTCTGGTGATGACGCTCCTCGAGCCCTATAGTTTTTTATGAATAAGCAAATTAAAAGGTGTGCTGTGAGATTTCTTGAAGCCAGTGTTGATGTTTTAAAGCATTAAAGGGAAAATAGACACAACTAAACCAATAGTGCCTCATCCTTATTTAATATAAAGTTATATAAAGCCTCCTTCTGATTGGCTGCAAAAAATGTTTTGGGTCTGACAGTAATGTCATTAAATTTACAACACATTTAATTTAGTGTCAGCCATTCAAACGATATATTTGATTTATTTTACTTAAAGTTTAATGTTCATTACCTTTTTTGGACAACTTGGACAACTTGTGGAGGAAAGTTATGAAAATACAATATGATGAACAGCAGTGTATTTCTTGGATTTAAATACTTTAAAATACTTGTTATACTAAAAATACTTAAATTCTTGTTTCATAACAGTGATTGAATCCTATTATGAAGATAACATAACTTTTTATATGGTCATGAAAGTGATAGATATAAGCAAGTGGTTTAAATTCACATTTAGACTAACTATTAAAGTGTATCAGTGCAGCGTATGATTTTTGGAAGCCTGTGCTGACATTAAAAATCACCAAAGTGGTTTTATAAATACACCAAGGTGTAACTACCAAAAAGTGCCCCTATCGAAAAAGCAAAAATGAATTTATTAGGGATTCCAGCACTGGAAAGGATCAGCTCGTTTTGTTATCTTTAAAGTGTCATAATAATATGTGTACCACATTTCCCTGTGTCAGCTTTTAAAAGTCAGACTTAAAAGTTGTTCATTTTAATACAGCTTTGTGAGAACCACTCTGTAGTGACAGTTTTACTGCTGTGTTCCATATTAGTGGAATGGAATCCCATTCATCCAGCGGGTAATACCCTAAACTTCTTACTATATATAGCAAGAGTTTCAGAATCAAAATGATCTCATAAACACTCTAACCTTAGTCACTTTACTGCCTTTAGGTCTGAAACTCAGCAGCCCATGAAGATGATTGTTCCTCGTTGAAACTGTATCTGGATGAAACTATACCACCACGGAGCAAAACTATTGTGAGTGACAACAATGAAAGGAGAGTTGTGAAGCCAACTGGGTTAACGATGATGCATTTGGACCGTCCCATCAGCCCAGCCGTCCGCAGGGTGGAGATGGAGCGCGGGAAAGCTGGCTATGGATTCACCATCGCTGGTCAAACTCCTTGTGTACTCAGGGGAATAAACAAAGGTAGTCCCGCATTCAGCGTTGGACTGCGACCTGGAGACCGCGTGTTGCGTGTAAATGACACGGATGTGTCTGAGGCGTCACATGAAGTTGTGGTGAAGCTGATCGGTTTGTCATCTAAATCACTTTGTATGTTGGTCACGTCAGGTGACAGGCCGCCGTTACCCCGCTCCTCCAGTGATGAGGAACTGAGCGAACAGAAGTGCAAACAGCCCTGGCACAATCCTGGAAAACAGCACCCTTTCCCTTCAAGACTTGATGGGAGGGACTCACGGGAACCAATGCTTCAGTCCGTTGGAAGTTTTGATACTGTTTTTGAGATCTCCAATCAGGGATCCATGACCCCACATCAAGAGAAACAGAAACAGAAAAAGCAAAGACCGTTGTCTGAGCCAGACATGTCGTATTGGTTGCTGCAGCAAAAATCCAAAAGCAATAAGCTTTCATATGATGATGGATCTCGAGTGGTGAGCACGGACTCTGTGTTTGCTGACATTCAGAGTCAGAACGAGTTTGCATCGGACTCTAGTATCCTGAATGTGGCGATGATTGTGGGATACATCAACTCGATGGAACTGGAGCTTGTAACATCACAATCCGACGATGAGGCATTGCAAGCAATTCGTCAATGCATCAGTAAGATCGGGATTGAGCAGAAAACCCATTCTCTGGTCATGATGAAAGTCAAATGTAACTGTGTTCAGCTTTGTGATGACCGTGACGTTGTCCTTGCATCTTACCCAGCAGAGAACCTGGCGCTTTGTGTGATTTGCACAGAGGACAGCCGATTCTTTGGTCTTGTTTCAATTGATTCAACCAAACAAATTGGCGGTGAGATAAAGACGCGTCCCCTGAAAGCATTATGTCACGTCTTTTTTGTAGACCCAGAGCTTTATGAACACAAAGAGCACCAAAGCATCATCACACACTTTGGGATTCACTGCACTCCAGATCCAGACACTCACAATTGTTTAGAGTTTCCTCAAACACCAAACACCATCTCTCAATTCATATCCGTCCTCTATGCAGACATGGGAGAGTATGTCGAAAAATTACGACTCAAAGTTGATGGTGAAAACCCTGATGAAGGATCGCGAAATGCACGGAACAGTGGCAGTGGGAGCGGTAGTGACAGCGGGATTGGAAACGCTTCACCAGAGGATAGAGACAGTCTCAATGGTCACTGGAGCTTCACCTCTCCAAACACTCCCAATCCACCGCCACCACCATATCATTCCCAACACAAAAAGGGTGCCTTCCTCAAACCAGAGAGCAGGTGCCTCCTGACTGAACCCTTATCTGGATTTGCTCAACCATTATCTCAACCAGATGCGTCCACTAGGGAGTTTAGTTCATTTTTGACTCCCCTTCCTATCAAGAATGAGTCCAGCTTACCTCCCAATCCTAGAACAAGTCAACGCAGGCCTTCCATTGGCTTAAAGGCTCGCTGGCAGAAATCTCGTACGAGCAGCATTGAATGCCTGGTGGAAGCAGACGCCGATGAGCCTAAAAATAAAAGCAGCACACTTCCTCCAGCAATGGAGCAAATTCCAACCCTGCGATACAAACCCATAGAACATCCTGCAAAAGTTAACTATACCCCACAACTTGAGCTGACCTCCCGGTTCTTCAGTAGTTCCTCCAAACAAAAGGACGCAGAAAACAAAGTAAGATTTTCTTGAGCAGTTCTCAGAGAGATGTTCAATTTTGCAATGGTTCTGAAGGCATGGGGTGTCTTTATAAAACAGACTTTATAACCATTGGGGATAAAGTTACTGAAAGGATTTTGGCTTTTATGTGTAATTTGTTTTTAACACACAAGGGTCGCTAAGGTGTTTAGCAGGTATCTAGGGTTTGTTGTTTGTTTGTGGTTTATTTTGGCTATGTTTTTCTATTCAAAGTTATTGCAAAGTTCCCATTGATTCTTAACTTTAGAGCTAAAAAACTTTATATCCCAGAAGGCATTAGGTTTTTCTATGTTATTTCTTAAATTGACCTTGAAAACTGAGGGGGATATGTTTTTATTACTCTTTTGTTTAAGATACTTTAAGATTGAAAGTTTTGACTAATTAGGGAGGGGCTACTCGAGGGAGAGACACGCACTAAGCACTGAAGTCTCGTTCTCATCGTTAGTGACGTACCACATCATGCCCCGTTTTGACTCTCTGGTAGTGACTCTTTACCGTGAAGGAAGTGGCGGATTTCTCAAACTCTGAGTCTTTTCCAAAACCTACCAGTGAAAACATGATTAACATGTCTATGTTATAAACAGTCAATAGTGGCTTAATGCAGGTTGGTTTTCCTTTTAAATGGAAGTTTTTTCCCTTTTGAAATCATAAGAATTGTGAAGAATTGTTATAACATAATAATAAATAAATGTAAGCAATTATATAAAAATACAAATATTTTACTTGCATATTGAGAAATATAACTTCTATACTCTTCTAACGTCTATATTAAATAATATTATTTTGATAACACTCATACAACGTAGTATCACTTACAATAATAATGTTTTTAAAACATGTTAACTTTCTGGTACGAGTAGTGTCAATACAATAACTCTAAACCTAAGAAATACAAATAAAAATTAACAGCACTTGTTTTTTTCTTAAAACACACTAAAACTAGAACCTCTAAAAGCCTTAATCCGTAATCATTCTTAACGTAAGAGCACTATAGCGGAACTGCTCATACTCCATTGTTTTATCCTGCCACTTAAACACTTGTTTGTCTTCCTCAGACGTAAGCTCGGTTCAGCAAATCTTTAGTTGTCTACCCAGAGGTCAGTTTCGGGGTTATCCTCACCATGTTATGTTAAAGGGATTAATACAAAGAGCCATGGACAGATGGTGTTGCTAGTAACAGGCACAGCAGATGGAGCTATTGGGTTGATTAGTGAAGTTCTATATGATTACACCGGATGGATTGGCTTTAGCTTTATTGACAATGTTGGGGGTCCCCTAGCAACAACTTGTCCTTTATGAAAAGGAAGAGGAGAGTATTATTTTCTTCTAGTTCTAGCTGGGCCATCTGTCTTTCCACGACACGGTTAGCTGTACAGATTGAATTTGACATTTGTGAAAGAAATCACATATAAAAGCATTTAAAGTTTAAATTGTTACATCAACTTTGGTTGTTGTGCTTTTGTTTTAAAGTATGTTTTGCAAGGAATTACTCTTTTAATGTAGGAATATTAATATAACGGTGTTTTGTCAGTTTCATAGTTTAATAGAACATTTAGAATAAAAGAGACTACAAACTCATTCTTACATTATTTCTTGCAATTTAGTGTTGCTCTGTGATCTCTTAAGGGATCATGAATTGGGTAAAACAATAATAATAAATAAATAGATAAATAAGAGCAGATGTAGCAATAAAAACATTCTTATGATGTTATGTAGTTGAGTAGAGAAATAAAAAAGTAAAGACGTTTAGAGCAGTGATTCTTAACTGGTGGGCCACGAAGGCAACTAAACCACCCTTTAAAAAAACATGTATTTTTCACTATCAGAAACACCAAAGTGAAATGTGAGTAATTATTTATGCTATCATTTAGATTAAAACACCAATAGACCAACTCATCAGATTTGAATTAGTTCAGTCAGATGCTTTGACAAAGGTTCTGGAACAGTGTTGCCTACTTAAGGACTTTTTATCATTTTTAATTATACATTTTACATATTATAACATAAACTTTATTTTATGAACTATAGTTTATTTAATGTTACTTAGTGATCTTTAAAAAGTTTTTTTTTATTTGAAATAATCAATCAGTGTGTAAACGTATTTAAAAAAACCATCAAGTTGACTCATGATGCAATTTATAAATAAATAAATAATATCACAATATTGACCTCAATATTCTGAATATGAAAATGCTCCATATCAATGAGTCCTATATAAAACAAAAGCCTCGATCAGCAGTACTTTTCAGGCTAAACACACCATTTCCCCTCTTCTTTTTGCAAGTAAGACTTAAACATGTTTCTGAGTAATGATGTGAATCTACATTTCTTTTACTTCTTTTACTTCTGATTATTGGGCAGTTTGATTTCTGAGGTGAGAAAAGTAGAGATTCGCATGAGATTCACTCTGTCCTTTATTACAAGCAACCCAGATTTTTTACACTTTATATACGATAAGATTTGATACATGCCCCAAAGCAAACAAAAAGACCTGGGCCTCAAAACATTGAGTTGAAGAATACCTATAGGCCTCAGAGCGAAAAAGGGTTAGAACCCCTGTTTTAGTGGTGGTTATAATAATACAGACTTTCTTTTTTTCAATGAGTTAATAATTGATTGTTGCCACAATTATTGAGCTTGACCATACTTAATTTAAAGCTGTTTTTGACACTAAAGGACATTCATTGTTGTTACCGTGAGTGGAGGCAGTCTCTAATCATGCTTATTCGCTGTAATTAATTTGGCTAATCTCTGTGCTCTCAGGGATCCTTATTCTGGGCTCTCACCAGGGGCCGCTCTTCTATTCGAAAACCAACAGGTCCTGCTAAAAGACTCAGTCTGGCTCATTCCCTTAACGACCTTGAGGTAAGAGCTACTCTGCCTCCAGCTCCAAAGCACCCACATCATACAGCGCACGCATAGTTTTCCAAGCATCATATTTCTGATTAAAAACAGTGATGGATGTCAGTCAGTGCTTTTTTTTTTCTCTGTGTAATTTTTAGTTCTAGTTTCATTCACTTGTGACCCTGCTAGAACTTCTTTTTCCCAGAATGCTCCCATTGGTGTTGACTCGAGCAGTTTTTGCAAAAAAACTAAAGAAAACAAAGCATCTGACTTCTCAGGTACTCTAAAGAAATAGTGTTTTAAAGCACAAGAAATGCTGTATGTTTCCCATAACCTCCTGATACAAGGCCCCGAGCTGCCCGTTCTGTGTCTGATTAAAGTCTATGAAGTGAACCTCATAATGTAATGGCACTAAATGTCAGGCACTTTTAACTCGAGTTATCAGATGTATTTTTATTTGTTTTGTGCTAGAGACACATTAAAAACCATTGTTTTTCTGAAGAACCCCCCCCCCCCCAATCTTGAATAGAAATAGACACAGGTGGAAAAAAGGTGTCCTGGATGCAAAGATGAAGGTTTCAATAAAATAGTTTACAATAAAATACAAAATATTTTGTGTGCTTCTACAACATTAATATATAATGTAATGTTAGTCTCCATTTAATGGTTAGTTTGTGTTTATTGTGTCAGATGTCCCTCTTTATTGTGTCCCTGACAAACAAACCTGTTTGAAAATGCTTCCTGCATTTGGGAACAATACAGAAGTTGAACTTGTTCTTGTTTTTTTTATGTCAGACTAATGTTTGTGTACTAAGTGCAACAGAAACTCATTTCATTTTATGACTATGCAAACATTTATCATGAAATCCTGCTTCAGAATTGTGGGCTATACTATGTGCTCTTCCGACTGAGTTAAATGAGAGCATTTGATCTAAAAAAATATCGCTTTGTATGCATAGATTTGAAGTACCCAATTTCTATCCTGGTTTTGTACCATGAAGAATAGGATTTCCCTTGGCCCTTCTCAGAACTCAAAGCAGCCTTTTCATTGAGTTAATGTCCCTCTGGTGGTCAGGCAGACTGGAAAGTGTGGTTATGAGAACATCAGTCACACTGGTGCTCACGGGGAGAACAAGAGTGAGAGGGAGGGCATGTGAAATGGAGAGGCTTGTTTGCTTGAAAAGTGCTTGCACTAAGCAAGTTTTATTCAGCCAGATAACATCAAAATGAAAGGATTCAGGTTTTTCTATATTTAGTCAAGCAACTTTTTGAAAAATGATAAAAATGTTAAAAATGATGAAGATGAGAAAATGATTCTCGTATTTAATCAAGTGCCTCCAAAACGTAGAACTACAATGAAAAGGGGTTAAGTTTTAAATATTTTTTCAAAACTATCAGACACTATATTTTATGAAATTAAAACATAAAAACTATGCCTTCTAACATAAACTTACACAATGAGGAATAATTAGAATCAGAAAGATATTGCCAAGTGTGCAGCACACACACAAGGAATTTGTTGTGGTACAGGGTACTCTCCACTGTTGGTACAAAATAAATGACACAATAATGTTGCACAGTAACACAGGTTATGTAAGTACATTTACATTACATTTATGCATTTGGCAGACGCTTTTGTCCAAAGCGACTTACATTAGGGAGAGTAAATTGCTCAAGTTAAAAGTGAATAGACAGAGAACCTGACAATAACTAAAAAATGCTTGAGACCATCCCACCGTGGCTGCCATGCTGGGCGCCATCTTGGAACTAACTGTAGTTAAACAGATTGAACTCAAAACTCACACACTGTCTAGCATCAAAGAGAGCTCGTCTCCCTCAAAAACTGAAGTGTGTTTATGGTGAGAGTGGAAGAGCTGGCTCTGTACCACCTCGACCAATCACAGAGCTTGTTGTCTTCAAAGGTCTGACCAGTAGTTACAATTTTTCAGGCTTCACAAGGGGGTCAGTGCAGGGTTATGCAAATGCACAGCCTTCGCAAAGGGCAATTCATACGCTTGATGAGCATTCACCAGTCAGAAACCTCTTGTTTTAACAGTATCTAAGCTCTGTAGAGTTCCATAGATTGGATGAGCTACTCCAGCCCTACTGATTAAAAAAATGCTTGCTGTCGTCTGGTATTTCTTCATACAAAGAAGCCATGGAACTCTATGGCACAATAAATATAATGTAACAACAGTGGAGAGTTGTAGTCTGTTGATGGGTGGGAGATGGAGAGAGCGAGTGCAGCGTTTTTTAGCTGAAGTGGTACTTTTTAATGGTTGGAATGAAAGGCATGACATGACGTCCTGTTGATTGCTGGTTGGTCAATGACTGAGCTCACCAAGTTGCAAACTCGACTTGCAGTTGAGAGCACTTCTGAGCTTTTCCGTGATTTTTTGTCCTTGTTGTACCCTGTATTTGTTTTTCATTTGTAACAGGCCATACAGTGACATTTTTTTGCTGGCCAATCAATGAGCTCAGCAACTGACCAATTTGCAATCAACTGCATGTCAGTTCATGCTTTTTCCCCAAACGCTTTGGAATGACTCTTCATATAACCCCATCTACATGATTATAAAAATAAGTCCCCAAAATACAGAGAGCCAAGGATTACAATTCTAAAATAGGTTTCTGGAAAACAGCATTAGACTTTACATCTAAGGCCATCACACACCATGACGAGTTTTAATGCACCGATTTGCTAGCAATTTGGTTTTGTAAGTAACCAAAGTTGCAGGTGGGAGCACATGCATTTGGCTAAGCAATGGACATAAACAAAAAAAGTTCAGCCCTACCAAGTTGTCTTGGTTTTTGCGCCAACTTAATACTTGTGTTAGATCAATGAAAGAAATAAAATTGAAGAAATTAGATACAGAACAATAAGCTCTTCTTCACTTGATAAGCTACTGGAACTACCCCTTATTTGTTTGAACACTAAACAGCTACAGCAAAATGTGTTTGCCCTCTCCAATATCCCACAATGCTGTGCATGCAAAAACATTCTTCTTCTGTGTTCAAAAGTAAGTGTCAGATTCAAGGAGTTCTTTGGCCTGTCATGGCACTGTTGTCCTGAGCGCAGTCCATGAGCAAGGAGCACCACTTCATTAACATTAAATTGCAGCTGTGCAAAAGTAGAGAAAAGTCCCTGCAGAGAAACCAATGTGAATGTGAGTAAGATACTTTCATTTTAACTGGTGTGTGACGGCCTTTATAGAATATGTTGAATCTGAACTCTTCTCAAGTGCATTTTTAAAGCAACAAACAATCTGTGACTGCAAGCAAAAATTAGACAATCTATCCATGTATGCTAGCCCTTACACACTCACTCATTCTAGCTTCAAAGACAGAGTGAATAAGAATGGTTAAGCCAGAGTCTGCAGGAAATAAAACCTTTTTAACCACAGTTAATGTGAAGGAGATTTAAGTATTGTATAGTAATGTGTATTGAAATGTTTACTTCAATTCCACTACTTGAAGTAAACATTGAATTTTTTCTTTATGGTTGTATCTCACATTATCGAGGTTTCAGATTTCAATTAAAGCTGCTCTGTGAATAAATCACACCCCCTCCACCCCAGTGTAGGTCGTAAAATATCTTCATGAATGTGATTTATCTAAAAAAAAAACTGTAATGTTTTTTGTGCACAAAAATATTTTTTTTCACAACCCCTTTAGAGAAAGGGTATGACATTTTGATGTAGGAACATTTCGGACCATTTTTCAGGTTCTGCTTTAACTCTCTTTCACAAATACTCACTTAAGTCATTCCGATGGTACTAGTCCTTTATTTTTAGTCAAAATCTACGTTTCCTCCCTCAAACTAACATGACATCAGTCCGAGGAAGTGAGGGTTTGTTTCTAGCGGATTGAGTGGGAGGAGAAGTCTGTCTGAAGTGCACAGTAAAAGTAGCTGGGAGGAGGGACAAGGGACGGAGCGCAGGAGGGAAAGTCAGACAGTGTGAATGCTGGAGCAGAGTTAGAGCTCCGAAGATACACACTGAATTTAGCTTCATCTGTGAACTCGCAGAGCTTGCCGATGAATGGACATGTTTATTTTTACTGGGTTTCTGCAGGAGCACTGAGGACTAATAATACCTACAAATGGAGCCAACGTTAACTCTTCATTCCTCTGTAAGTTCTTTGATTGTCATCTGCACAAGTTGGGAAAATTGCAAAGTCAAAGTTTAGCTTTATTTATAATTCATTATTAGGTTTGAAAAGGTTTGAAAGAATCAGATAAATGCTGAATTTCTCCATTGTTACCATGTTCTCCTGGTCTTTTTAAGTTAGTGTTTTAACTAGTTTTCTCTGAGTATTATAACTTGTACAGCTTGCTCTTGCAAAAAGTCACTATTCAGTTGCAATGGAAGTACACTTGCTTTGTTGTTGTTTTTGCTTTCAGATTATAACAGTTATCTAAGGTCTCGCAAGCTCTCATCCAGCTATTATCAGAGGAGACTAAACATGTCCTTTGAATCTTCGCAAGTCTGTACTTGGCTTCGTTCTTGGCGGATGATTCTCCATCCCAGTGTTTGTCTATTTTCTGCCTGCTTTGACAGCTATGCTTCCGATTGTCTGAACAGAAGCCACCTGTTCTGCTAAAGGGCGATGTTTGCTCTCCTGGTACATGGCCTTTCCATGATCCCACATTTGTAACCCAAAACCACCAGTGTGATCTATTCCTCTGCCATGAGAAATGCTTCCTTTGACCTGATTTTGCTCTAAAGGCCACTGATTGTGGTGAGGAGAATAGGAGGGGTTTTCGTTCATATTCTTTCTTGTGGTGTGAAAATAGCAGAAATAAGATTGGAGGTTGAAGGTTGTCAACAAAAACAGTCTTTGGTGAATAAAACTTGGTGATGAATAACAGAATTGTTTAACCTTCACAACGAGTATCAGCTGTTTCTGTGGAGAAATAGTGTGTGTGTTTATTGGTTCGGTTCAGATAAAGTCTTTATTAATAAAGGAACAGTTTTTTTAGAAACTGTAACAATGGGTTTTTGGGTGTCATAGTTTGGATAAAGGTGATATAATTGCATGTATTTTTTCCCAAAAGATGAATAACGGCAACCCCCTAACGTTCTTGACATGCTAGCAAGCCTGCTGCAAAGTCAAACTTAGTCAAGGCTGAACACTAAACCAAATCACTGGACTATCAAACCATTGAACATCCTCAGTAACAGAGAAGACTCAGACACTGGGTGCTGTTAAGCTTTAATGGCTGTAGCACCCTCCATAGAAGAAAATGTCTCCATGAAGCATACCGTGCCTCTCTAAAACAAAAAGACTCAAGGGTATATCCACGTTGGTTGGTCTCTTCATATTGAAAGCCTTTTATTTAATCTCATGGTTGCACTTGTGTATTTATGCATGAATTAAATGTAAAATCAGTCTTTGTGTGTGCCAAAATATTATAACTAAACAGTTTTTTCCCCACAAATCTCAGTTGTTTTGTGTTTTAGACATACAATATGAAAATGCATTCTGTCTCTTTGAAGTTCATAAAGTCCACATTTATTTTAAGCACAGGATTTTATAAAAACGCCTCCTGTTTAATGTTCTCATTATGACTTTAGGGCAATGTTTTGTATTAGCCATTTATGCAATGTTAAAGAAGTAGAACATGTTAGATGTTAACAAAATGTCTCAATGGCCTGCCATTTATCATATAATAATGTCCCTCAAACCTTTATAGAACTGAAATCAATCAGAGAAGTTGTGTTGTCTTGTGTTGAAGTCTGAGCGGGTTTGACACGTGATAACAATTTTCAGAGGCCTACTTTGTGGGTCAGTGTGAGTGTTGTGTTAATGCGCAGCCTTCGTAGAGGATATTTTGTACGTTTGACACTTGGCCATATACTGGCCCCTATGGAGTAAAGGAAAGGAATCCATGCTGATAGCAGACAGCATTCTCTATGTCAGACGCCTCTTGATTTTACAGTAATTAAATTCCAGTGCTTCATAGCACAGATGAGCTACAGAAAAAAAAATGAATTTTTAATTCATTTGACAATAAATTCTGATTTAGCAATGTCTCCTAAAGATGACAAGTTACTACAATAATGTCTCCCTAACCTTTAAAAAACATAGTGAGGGAGAACATTCTGAGAACTCTAAAGGCAACTTTCTTCACAGCATTGAAGATATTCTGGTACCGTACATTCTGTAGTGAGGATAAAGCTAATTCTTTTCTTCATGCACAGAATAATTTTCAGAAAACATTTCAAATAAATATTTTTTAAAGGAAGATGATAAGTTTTTTACATATATCTTATCGGTGCATGCTGTTTTGAACTAATTCGCATAGTAAGCAAATGTTTGCAGAAATGTCAAATAGCTTTTATATATAATGCTTCTTACTTTTTTTGTTACATGAACCAATTGTTTAGTTTCGCCTCTCTACAACTGGTCCTGGTCCTCGGAGTTCTTTTTTCTGTCATGTTGTCCATTCGGGGGAACTCCTCAAAACCATTGTGTGATTATTCATTCACAAATAACTGTTTGTTTTAGGGAGTGTGGAGTCTATGCCAGTGCAGTCAACAAAGTACTTCAAAGCGATATTGAAAAATGTTTAACAAAGAATAAAACTTGTTTACACAGGGTTTCCGCTGGGTCTTAAAAAGTCTCAATTTTAAAAGCCCAAATTTTTTGCCCTTAATAGGACTTTAGGACTGTTAAAAGGGATTCAATATTTATTCTCAGGGGTATACTCTGGCTTTTGCCACATTTTATGGTTTTAAATTGCCCAAAGGTTTTTCGAGGGCTACTACAATCATAGCAAACATTACTATTTAGTAAACATCTTGTGTAGGGCTGATCGATTTTAGAAAATAATTGAATTGGGATTATTGTTTTTACTTGTATTGCAATAACATTATTTTAGCGTTAATAGAACAATATTTAAATTATCAAACTATAAATATGTTGAAAGCATCTGATGAAATAATCGATATAAATAAAAGGAACATTTGTCCTAAATGATTGATTTGTCGAACTTCCAACCTTGTACGCGTATAAAGCCGGATGATAACATTAAATATAAAGAAATATATTAAAAAATCTAATATAAATTTTTATCTAAAAAAAGCAAACTTTCCTGCCTGTTAAATTTAATTTAACTGTGTTAAATCACATGAGAGTAATTGCAGTTTCTTCAATATGAAAATTGCGTTTATTCACATTGAGATTTAATTGGAAATGCAATTAACTGTACAGCCCTATATTATGGGTCCCCAAAACATACAGTCTTTATCATCATCAACAGCTTTACTTATGATGCACTTTTGCAATACCAGATTTAAGAAATGTACAGAACATTACTTTACTCATACAGAAGAAAACGTGGATTATTCAAATTCAAATTAATAAGCACACATTTTAAAACTGGTCAGATAACTATAAAATATTTTTAAAATAATGAAACTCAAAATACTAAAAGAATAACTAGAGAACCAATAAATATATTCAGAGAAAAATAACAGAGTTCTGAGATTAAAGATTAAAGATATCAATTTTTTTTATCACTGCATGTCTGTTTGATTGAGAATCTCTCTGTGAGTGGATTGTGAGAGGGACTTGTGAAGACAAACACATGGAAACAATCATCTAAATCATGTCCTCTGCTCTGCTCGCTGTGGATCTGACAATGTTTGTTTACAAGTTGTACATCCATTGAATTGCATCCTGTGTAGACAGGGTGTAACGCAATCCATAACTGCATGAACGCTTTCAAAGAGTTCTCGGTTCAGTGGGTATCGACCATTGTTTGCTCACGAGTAATTTTAGTTCCTAATGGTTTCAGGACATTGATTTCTTCAGATGAAAGAATGCAAGCTAAAGTAAACTTTAAAAGTGTTCTGGTTAAATGTGTGGTGGTGCTTGATGTGGGATAAACAGTGATTCTTGTGGTTGAGTTTATTTTTGGTTTGTTGTGGCTTTTAAAACAGCAAGGGGGCTAATTTTCTGGGGTTTACTCGACTTGCTTGTTTCCTGTGTGTGAAGTTTAGAGCTGCTTTTTTTGAATCCGGACTTTGTTTGGTGTCGTTTGGTGTCTTTCTTGATAAATAAATGGCATGTTTTTTTGTTCATAGTTAGTTAATAATCTACTCAAATTAATAAAAAGGCTTTTTTTATCTGATGAGGCAAAATAAGCGTTGTATAATGAACTTGAAAGTATTACTTGAGGAGAAGTACAGACGGTAAAAGACGAGTAAAATTGTTAAAGTCAATTTTGGACTCAAGTTTTAGATAAAAAATACTTCAAAAAAGTAAAAGTATTTTTAGAAACTTCAATTAGTATGAATTTCAATGTAGTGTTGTCATGTTCAATAAACGTATTTTCATAACTTCCCCTACATTTGAGAGGCAAACATTACTTTGTTTCATTACTGTGTTGGGATTCACCTGAATGTGTGGTCTCAAGTTTTTCTCTGTTGACTTCGAAGTTGACAGCGTCTTTTTCTTTGGGTTACAAAGTAAGCATCTGGAGACATATTTTTTCTCTGTCGTCTCAGTTAATAGAGTGTATTTGCCGAGATACGGCCATAGAGACTCCCCGTTCTGTTAATTTTTCGCATACCTGACCAATAACGCAGTAGGTTGTGCTAGCACACCAAAAATCTCAGTGCCAACCGTAGTAAGAAGAATTGCATTGAAATTTCGTTCAGATGTGGCACTCTCGTGACCACAGTGTGCATAGCTGATGTTACCCACAGGTGTCTTGTCCAAATTGTGTTTCGTCAATTTGTTTTTTGGACAGAGCTATTCACTTTAGTACAATGCCAAACTCCGGTCTCTTTTAAATTATTTCGCCTTGACACTTTTTTATTGTTAAGAGCCTTGCTCCACTCTGTTTTCTTTTTAAACTTGTCTCCACTTCTCCATGCTGACTTTGAGAGCAGTTGGCGGATATAAACGTGCAACTATTTTGGTCAAGAAAGAGAGCTGTGCACATGTAATCAAGAGTGTTGGGTTTCAGCTTGAAAGACCACAGGTTTGGTACAAAGCGATGGAGGGCAGAGAGATTGTTTGAAAGTGTATTTGGGTGGGGTCATGGGTTAAGCTTAGATGATGATGGATTCTTTTCCTCCCGGAATTACCCTCTCACAAAGGAGCGGAGCCAGGCTTGTGCTCTGGGATTCACCTATCTGTGTGTATGGCAGGGATTTGTTGTTGTGCTCTTTGACAGTAAATCTTTATAAATATTTCATCCTTACTGTTACCTAAATATTCTGTAGAAATATTGCATTGATGACATTTCTAGCTACTTTTGATTGCAATTTTATTGACTTTATTAAGAGTGTGTCAACATTTGTCAGTTTTGGTTTCTTTAAATCAATCTTTTGTGTGGTTGCTCAGTCCTGCTGAGTTCAGACTGCATAATGTTTTTGATTCGCGACAGGTTTTGAGAAATTGCAGATGAATGTCCGAAAGCACAAGCTCTTGCACACAATTGATGATCACACACCATCAAAGATAAACCTTAAGAGAATCAATGCTGCTAGATTTATTCACAAGTGTGTGAAACGTTTTTAGCAGTTTGAGTACAGTTTTGGGTACAGTTAAAAGAAGAAATGGCATTGCTAAGAGATAATTGCAGCTTTCATTTTGCATCTGGTTTTGTTTGTCACACTTCAACTGTAATCACATGGCTTCCTGAGTAGTTGAATAGCATTGTCTGAATTGTATTATTTGTTATAAACTGTCTGGTTGCCTAAATCAATGGATCCTGGGTGCTGGTGCGATGAGAACCTGATTGTAGACACATTTTCTTCAAGGTATTCATCTTTTCCCTTCCTCTACCGAGTTCAAAGGAAATCTCCTCTGAGGTCTCAGATGTTATTTTCAAGCACTTTGTTGTCTGCCAGAGATCAGAGGAAGTGATTTGTTTAGCTTCCTTAGAAAGACACTGAACTTAAACCTGTTCTCTATGTTTGTCGGAATCGTGGTTTGTCTGTGTACAAAGTCTACTCATACGTAGTGGAAGCATCTTAAACATTTGAAGGAGAGAAGGAAACTATTGCAATTTCAGCCCCTTTTATCCCTTTTTCACATATATACATCCTGCTCTCATACTCACATTTATGAGCTTATAGATGCATCTACAGCAGGCCTGCCTATATTTGTTTAAATCACAGCATCTTTAGATTCTGCGGATGGCAGTTTTTATTAAAACAGGTATCCTCTTCGATTGTTTTGTATTTCTTAAAATACCAATAAAATAAAAATACGTCACAATAACGTTTGAAAGATACGGCTCTTGACACATGACAATGCAGCAGCTATGATGTATTCACAAAGCGATCTGTTCATTTATAAATATAACGAATCTAAATAGTAACAGAATTGGCCCAGATCTGCTTTTTTAGCAAGATTGAACTTCTACAATTAATACTTAGTTGTATAATGTTATGAATAAGCTCAGTAAAACAGTTTGACCTCTCCAATTTGGAAGCTCGAGTCGAGTCATGTGATGCAATATCGCTGATCAAGTTTAAATCTTGCTGAACTAAATGTGTCCGGTTATCTTATAGTACTTATTCTGAGAGAAATAGTCAAATTTGGAATGAACTTGTGTGTGATTGAGTCGTGGAACACTTGAGACAAGCACAGTTATAAAATGGTCCATATGTCAATGTAAAGATGCTCTATGCCCCAGACTGTGAACCCAACCATTACGTTTCTAGCTTGTTTGATGTTTAAAATGTTGTGGAACCATTCAAATCAATGCCGTTATAAGTCAGTGTTGACCTTTTGATCCCTCTAGAGCCAAATGCTTTTGTACAGTACTCTCAGACTATTTGCACAGTTCTTAAATATTGTGAGTTTGAAGTGTCTATAAGAATATCTGAGCAACAACTTGAAAAAGCATGTAAAGTCAATAGAAAAATATTTCAACATTCTTAGTGATACCCCAGAATGCTTTTGTGGGAATGACGAGATATAACAACCAGAGTCAAACCAGTTCGGAAAAGGTTTAAAGTCGGTAGCTGTAAGCAGCTAGGAGGAGTAGCGATCAAAAATGAGTAGCGGTCAGATATATTAGCCTGAAAAATTATAATATTCAGTTTAAAAGCTAGATCTGTATTGTGGCAGCCTGCTCAACAGTGGACAACGGGGAAGAAAGCTACTTTTTTGTAATGTGGCTTTTGACAAGTATCTCTTATACATACAGTGTAGTTGATAGCTGAAGGAAGTATTACTTAATGTTTGGTGTGTCACAGGTTTGCTATGATGACGACGACAACTCATCAAGCTTACTCCTCTGCTCTTCTACTGTAGTATAGTGTCATGCGTTGGGGGCTGACTTAACATGCTCTGACAAGATTATTGTCGCTATGTGATCCTGGGTGGAGATCTTCAGATATAGAAAAATATGCACCTCCACTCATACAAACAGTCACAGTCATGAACACTAAATCAAAGAAGAAGAGAAGCCTCCTGACCATGACTCTCATTAAGAGACTCTCCTTCAAGAAAAAGCGGCCTCCGAATGTGGTGAGTTTGCGCTTCAGTCTTGATCGATGGTGTGTTTCGGATGTTTTGAGCTGGGAAGATCAGCTGTTTTACTCGTTAGTTGTTTTATCTGACTCCTGCGCTCCCACACCGAGCAGCTGTGGCAGGGAGTGTGTGGCTCAGCTGGACTCCACTCGACACACTCACAGATGCTTTCACGCTTGGATGTTTCTACAGTTGTGCGCCTGGACGTCTGTCCTCACTTGCTTTAGTTTCAATTTAGTCCATTAGGATAAGTAAACAGCACACGGTTGCTGTTAGTACAATGCATTGTAATAACTAAACAGTTGAAGTTTACAAATTTTCTTTCATTTTTTCTTGCGAACAGTCCTATTTTTATTTTGGACCCTTTTTTTTAATAATCTTTACAACCTGGCTCTATCTTGTAGGCTCATCCACTGGGTTTATGTATCTACTTATGACCTTTACATAGAAAGACTCAGCTTAAGACTTTTACACACCTATGTAGCAGTTGCTTAAAGTGACTGTTCCCACCAGTGGGTAAAAGGGCGGTCCTGTCAACACATCACTTTTCAAGAAATGCAGCCATGTCTTCTTTTTCATGTATTACATTAAATCGCTCTGTTTGGTTTCTAAAGTAGCTTGATTAGCCACTTGAAGGCTTCCAAAATTGTTCCAATATCCAAAATTAAATTTAATTGTATTTGTGTTAATAGAGAAACCACGAAATTCAGTACAACACAAGATATGCGGTGCTTCAGCTGAGATGCTGTGGAGCATTTTCATGAGGTATACATGTTGAGTTGCGGTCAACTAAAATTATGGCTGCTAACCCACTTCTTCCTACCTGCCACTTATGTGTGTTGTGTGTGTGCATTTATGCCCTGACCTGATGTGATTAAATATGACATCGTTATAATAAATTAGACAATAATAATTAAACACAATTTTTCTACAAACTGAGGACTCTCTGTAACCATTAAAAAGTGTTTGGTTGAAAAGAGTTAAGGGTTTAACCTGGAATTCCTGGCCCAATTTTGCCCTGTTTTCTATTTGGCTGCATTCCTTTGATTGGCTCCCTATGTCACCTATCCACTATTAGCTGGTGTGTGTTTAGTACTCTGACACAGAATGGCAGCAATCACATCATCCAGGTGGACGCTGCACACTGATAGTGGATTCAGAGGCAGCCCCTTCAAGATGTAAAGCGCTTTGAGTGTCTTACCACCACGAGTAGCATAACAACCTCAAAGACTCTAGCTTGATTAATGTTTAAAATATTGTGAGACCCAGAACCATTCATTTTCAATGGCATTACAAGTCAGAGTTTGACCCCCTCTTTTGTATTTGCACGGAATGATAAGTTCCTAAAGTATTGTGATTTGTAAGTTTCTATGTATCAATGTAAGGAATTATTTTTATAATGATGACAGTGGTTCTATGGGGGTCACTCAATATGTTCTCTCTATATTTATTTATACATACATATACATATACACATACATATATAATTTCTCTTCAATGTCATATCTAACTTAAAAGACAAAACAGCAAAGGTTTTCATGAATGCTGTAAATACATAGGTCTAGAGTCCTTCAGTGTTGTTGAAATGGATCGTTCAACAAATATTTTTTTTTCCTGGTTTCTTATATATGTATAGATCACCAATTATGACACTTTCAGGGTAATAATAGGGTCACATAAATTTATTTGCAAGCTAAAAGTGATTTCAAGCTTGGCATGATAAAAGTGTTTGGGCAAGTAGTGTTTTAAACAAAACCAACTATTGTTTTAAAATATTGTTTAACAGGAAATGCAAGAGTTACAATTCTTAGTTGAATTTAATGAACTTTTAGTTGTCAGTGGCTTCCACACAAAATAAAATGTTCTCACCTGTGATTTTGGCTTCTCATCTCTGGTAACTCAAGTTTAAACATGCCTTGACAGGCTAAGATATTTTGTTTAGAACAACTACTTGTCTTTTGTAATGGTGTTTTAGCTGTAGCCTAGAGATGGTGTGCTCTGCTTGTGGGTTTTGTCTTCCTTTATCAACAAATGTCAGCAGTTGAGGATAGAATATGTTTGTTTGAATTCACTGAACGTTTTGGCTGAGAAAAAAGAACCTTACAGAGCTTATATAAATGGTTGAAACAAATGAAAAGGAGAGGCAAGTAACGCTCAAATAGAATGCAAACCCGTTCATTCATAGGAGGTTAAAAGGACAAGATGTCAGCTTACATTGTCCAGGAGGTGGAAATCTAAACAAACCAAGTCTCGGCAGCTTTTGCCACACATGTAGTAATAACGGTGGTTGCTAACATGACGTCAGCGGAGGTAGGAAGATCCTTGAGGAGAAGCTGTGGATGGGGAAATTTGAAATATTGTGTATATTTTAGGTGAGCAAGGAATTTAGTAAGTGGCAATTTTTTTATGATTATAAATAAGTAATATAATGTTCAGTCTAGTTTAATTACTTTATATTGTTGTGAGATTCCTACATCGTAAAAAAAATCATTGTCTGATTCTAGGGATATGAATTGATGGAAGTACCAGTGTAGTTATATTTTAATAGCTTTGTATTTTGACCAAAATAGCTAAAAGTGTAAATTATACATCAAATTTCTCATTAAATGTTTATCGGAGAAAATGATTTACTTTTGCTCTGGATAATTTTTGCACAAGTTAAACCAGATGAATGTTTATTTATTTATTTTAAAAATTCTCTCCCCCTATTCTCTCTGATTTCTCTGGTATTATTTCAGTAAAATCAACACCTACCAGCCAATCAGAATCCAGAATTCAGACAGATCATGGTAAATTATTGCATTAAACACTTTAAAATATGGTGATACATTTTTTTTCTATTTTCTTGAGCAAAATGTGGATATTAGGCTGTACAGACGTGGATCCAAGCGCAGTGAGTTAAAAATTCTTTATTTTAGAATGACAACAGCAGTCACTGTCTTCAGGGTGAAGTTACAGCGACACTCGCGCAGAACACTTTTGCTCACAAATGAGATAACCAAAGATTCACCAATAACATGAACAGAAAAGAGCAAAAATAAATAAGTTAACTAATTACAAAGTTAGGCACTTGTGAGCATAACAAGGAGCAGGTGCAACAGTGGACCCCCCAAACATTGGTGGGTAACACGTTAGTTTAAGTAAACAATTGAGATTTTTCTCAAATCATTTGTTAAAACGTCTACTTTTTGGAAGAAAACATCAAATTTTTTGGAAGAAAAAGCCCCTTCAAATTACATCGAACTGTATCATTATGGTTTGATGACATGTTGAAAATTACACCTATGCTCTCCACACTCCACCAAGTTTTCTTTTAAACATAATTTTCATTACTTCGTGGTTTACTCTAGGAATATACTTTCACGTTTCAAGTACTCTGATTGGTTTGCAGAAATGTCACTCAACGAGTCAAGCACCCAGATGTTTGAGCTCGTAGAAAGCCCGAGAAACCCCTGGCTAATAACACGTTTGCTCATGAGAGTGAGCTTTATATATAGCAGCCTTAGACGCGTGTCATTGGTGGCCTCACAGTCTGTGGTCCAAATGAATTGTTGCTATACTGTTTTTTAACCAAATACGCCAGGGTGGTGGCACAAACCTCACTGAAAATCTGGCTTTAGTTTTTCAAAACTGCTCATTTTTCTCCCTTCTCTATCTTTCCTCCTTCTGGTTCTCATTACTAGCTTCATCCCTCGCTACAATTAGAAGGGGCCGCTTCTGTTCTTATAAGGAGTGAGGTTTTCACCAGTGGGGCATTCTGAGGGGAAGGCTTTATCTATGGTCAGGGGTTGAGATATAAAAACAATGTGGTTCCATCTTCCATGTATACGTCTTTTGTTCTTCGTCAGAGCACTCTTGAAGGTTTTTGTCAAACAGGAAGTTTCAGCTTTTGTTGGTGGTTTTGTTATTTTCAAGGGTTCTTGGAACTCCTTTCAAATTGATTAGTTCTCTCAAAAAGATGTGCACTTCTCTGTTAGAGTCATGTTTTTCCGATATTAGATTGCACTCAGTTTTTTTGTCCTCCTTAAAGACACAAAAACAAAAGTGATTTGCGTCAAGGTTTTTGATCTGGGTTTTTCTGGACCTTTTCAAGTTTCTCCTGAAAGAATTGTGCAGGGTCTATGTGCATTGTTTTAAACTGGATGCTGCTACCTCACTAGATGACAACCTCCCCGTAATTATAAACAGTAAACCATTATGGACATGCCTTTAAAAAAATTTAGATAAATTTTTTTATCGAAGCGTCACGGTGGCGCAGTGGGTAGCACGGTCGTCTCACAGCAAGAAGGTCGCTGGTTCGAGCCTCAGCTGGGTCGGTTGGCATTTCTGTGTGGAGTTTGCATGTTCTCCCCGTGATCGCGTGGGTTTTCTCCGGGTGCTCCGGTTTCCCCACAAGTCCAAAGACATGCGGAATAAGTGAATTGAGTAAGAACAATTGTCCATAATGTTAAAGTGTGAATGTGTGTGTGAATGTTTCCCAGCGATGGGTTGCGGCTGGAAGGGCATCCACCGCGTAAAACATGTGCCAGAGAGTTGGCGGTTCATTCCGCTGTGGCGACCCTGAAAGGGAAGAAAGCCGACATGAAAATGAATTTTTATCAATAATATATATATTTTTTTTTCACATCTGAAACTGAAAAATTGTAAAAAAAAATAAATAAATAAATAAATAAAAAAAAATCATATTAATGTTTTTTTAAATAATTATAAAGACCTGTATTTATGTTCGATAATGACAAACTTTTAAAAGATAGCCTTTGTTGCTGACATGGCACTAAGAAACAAATAAACAAACAAACTTACTGCCAAATATTGCCAAAACTTATATGCCAAAAACTCAAACACATACATTTTTAGGTTACGTTCAGACTGCATCCAAAGTCGGAAGCTGTTCAGACTTTCGTGCAAATATCGGCTACACGTCAGAAATTACCAAAAACAACAGTATTTGGTCACTTTGGGCTGAAGTCTGAACGTAGCTTTAGCTGATTCGTTGAAGAGTCAGTGTTGTTTCCCAGCACTCCTCACTCCATTCTGTTAACAGTGCATTCTGGGGAACGTAGTTTCTTCTTCTGCACATGTCACACCGGAAACGCATTTTGTTAACACAGAACACAGATAGCATATTATCTGTACGCACACGCACGCACGCACACCCACACACACACACAAATCAGAATTGAGCATCAAGCCCTGTAGTCTGAATGTAGCCATAGTTCATGACTCATTTAAGACTCACCCCATTGACACACTCCAAAAGTCTATGACTTGAATCATTAATGTTTGTCTGGGTGTGAGCACGTAGTAGGATTCGTTTTGCTGTGCACACAATGACAGTTCTTCTTGACTGCAACAAAAACCCTCAACAGTACAAATCTGACTGGATAAAGGGTGCCAGACAGAACCACATCAAGCAATTCATGCTTGATATCACACTGTCAATACGATCCAGAGCTTCTGTGAAACATGAGCCTGATTCTATCAATTTACATGCGCCAACAAAGAACTTCTATCTATGGCTTCACATTCGTAAGAGCTCTTTTGTGTAAATCTCACAAAGCTCTCCGTTTCTTTGTGTGTCAGTCTGCTGTCCCAATAATTGCCCTCATTCCGTTACACTTCCTCCCGCTGAACAAACACACTGGTTGTTTGCCCATGTGCTTAGCTCCCAGCCTAAACTCACTCAGGGATGTACACACCTCAGTTAGGCTTCTGGAAGTGTACCTGGATCAGATTACGATGAACCAATGTTGGGATTTTCATGCTTTTTGCTTCATTTTTAGAGATTTGATTGTGTTCATGACTTTACGAGCTTGACTGCAGCCCTTTTGTTTCGGCCCATGAAAGGACCGTTTAATGTGCGAGTGTGTTTGGGGAGGGAAGTATCCAGGGCAGAGGTGTGAACAGCTGTCTGTTACTACACACAGCTACATCAACAAACATATGTGCTAGCCCGGCCCTTGTGGCAAACTCGCATCACATCACACTCAGTCAGTAAAGATGAGAGAAGCTGAGGAGATGTCCTCAGACATCTTCTCCAGCTCAGAAACTTTACCTCACTCCCGTCTTTCTGCTTATCTGCCTCACCGCAGTCTCGATGGAAATTGCTCATTCATGTCTTTTTTTCTTTTCTTTCAGTCGGCTGCGTCTGATGGAGGTGAGTGTTCTTTGAAGTTCTTTTATACTAGCCCACAGAATCGAAAGAATTAGTGTTTGTATGCATGTTGGTAAACCGGTTTTGCTCAGTAAGCTGATTTCTGTAGTGCCCAGGGGCAGACTTACCTTTTGACAACTTTTTCAGGGACCCCTACTGTAGGTTGCCACCCATTATTTGAATTGTTTTAAGTTAATTGTATGATTAAATGGCTATTTTTTTTACTATATTTAGTCTTTATTTACGTAAACTATGTCAATTCTGCCACATTTTTAACACATACAAATTAAGCATCTAACCTGACAACTCCCGAATACTTTCTGGAAATTCCAAAGCCGATGACATTTTACTTAAAATTAATTGCAGTTTCTCTGTATCCTCTATATGCTCTGTATGCTCTAAAATATATTTGTATCAAATGTTTTAATAAATAAAAACAGGGGCCTCTGTGCAGTTGATTTCCTTGGGCCCCAAAATAACAAAATCAACTACTGGTTGCATTAATATCTTTGTTTTATGGGAGTACGAGTTTTCAGGGTACTCGCTGGCACTTAAGCGTTTACCATTTTTCCATAATACTAATATTTTATAGTTTTGTAGTTGCAGAGTACTAACTGTACTACTTGCAGCAAATTCTCTGAGCTCCCTCTGTGTTTAAATTTTAGATGTTTGTCATATATTTATTGTATTTTAAGCACTGCTTTTAAAACCCCCTCTTGATGTTTCCAAGGATTGGAGTTTGCAGCCTGCTTTACGTGTTGTCAAAATAATTTTTGGATATATATGATCACACTGCTGCACCGATAGTCTGTCGTCGAGTCTCTGCTCAGTATTCAGTAATGTACATATTCTAGTATTGTACAAAAAGTAATGAAAGCATGACCATTTAAACCAGGAACTGATACAATAAAAAAATTATTATATATTTTTTAAGTTTATCGTTATTCATAACAACATGAAAAATCTATATAGTTGGTTCTCACAGTTGGTGCATAATCCATACAAAGCAAATGTCTGTATTTGCAAGCAATGTAAAGAAATATGATCTAATGCAGTACAGCTTGTGATGAATTTACTTTCTGAAATTTGTTCTTTGACATCACTGCCTTTACATTTACACATTTATGCAAACAGTGTTATCCAAAGCAATAGAGGAGCGACTATATGTAATTTGTTACAAAAGCAAAGTCTAACTCAACCAGTTTACTAAAGAATGGGAGAAATATGTGTAAAAACAGTGTGTGCCCATGTGAAAGCAGTTTTTATGAGAAACCGAGTTACTAACTTGCACGCGAACGCACAAAATCAGTTTCATACCTAACCCCAATTATTCGTATCTAGTGATTTTATGCATGTAAACACACTCATTGTGTATGCTGACTTTTATGTGTTTTATGTTTGAGGATTTTTGTCATTATTACTAAGCAGTGCATTGGATTTATTCTCATCAAATGGATTTGGATTTTATGTTAAATGGACATTGATTGAGGTTGGTATTTGCAACTTGAAGGAACTTTCCACTTTTCTTTTTAGAAATAAGCTTGAAGAGTCAAGTTTTAGTTTGAAAAATGGCTTTTTAAATTCAGTTTCTGTACTGAAACGGTTAATGGTTCTCTAACACATTTATCGATGATAAGCTAGGCTAAAAGTGTTATGGCTGGATCAAGACTCATGCATGAAAAGTGGAGAGTTCCTGTTACTGTATTCAATAATAGTTGCGTTGTATGTTTAACACATGCAAAGAGTTTTTATTTTGTCATTGATTACTGTTCAAAAGTTTTGAAGTGCTTTCATCCTAATTCAGAAAAATATGCTTTAAATAATCTGAATTTCAGCCCTTATCATTTACCGCAACAGCTTTTTTCCAGTTGACCAGCTTGATGAGTCAAGGTTGATCCTGTGACACTTGTTTTTCTTAATTTTACATCCCTTTAAATGGTTTTGTATAAATGAATGCCATATTGCTGACAAGCGTCATGTTTGAACAATTTACTTCAAAATAAAATTCCTTCGAAGATGGGTTTAAAATAAACTATACAATTATCCAAAATGTGCCTCGTTTCAATTGGTGCGGTAGCACCTGACATGGGATTGTTAGTTACTCGAGATCTCAGCTTGTTCAGACATTGATTAAAACCATAAAAAATTTTATTCTTTGTGTATCTGTTACCGATGGTAGGAGGAGCTTGTGGACTGTTCCTTATTGAGAGCCAAGTCTGGAACCCCAAATGAAACGTCTTCTAAATATATGTAGTGCTTTTAAGTAGTTAAAATAATGTCATTTTATGTCAAATAAAATGTCAAATAATGGCGTTATGTGGCTGAATGTGTGTGATTGCTTTTAAAAGTTACTGTAAAAAGACTATTAAGTTGCAACTATTTATAAAATAATTTAATTTATGAAGCATAGGATCAAGGGATAGAAGATGTGGCTAAAATGAAAACAGCTTACTTAAGTTGAAATCTCTCTTTTAAGTACATAAGTAAATTTTCTTAACAAAGTTGGTCAATTCATGGAAGTTTCTACATGAGGTGAAATTAGTGTCCGAAAAACTCTTGATTAGCTGGAAAAAGACTAACAACAAAAAAACACAACATGGGAAAATGTTGGTGGAGTTAGATATCAGTTACATATCAGTTTTGGTAACCATATGGTTATACGCTAAAGCCTTGTTACATTATATAATAGTGTCACATTTTGCAATGAATATAGTTTATTATGTTTGTATGCTAGACATGTTTATTACTTTAAAATAGTTTTTGACCAAAATGTTCCACTGCCAATGAAAGTCAAATAAATCAATATCCTTATATATATCCAATATCCAACTCCCTTTCACATTTTCTGAAGGCGGTCATGACATTGGAATTTAAAGAGAAACTTTCAGATGTTTGTCTGAACTTGTCCACAAAACTTTCCTACAAATGAAATAACCCTTATGGTTGTTTCTGAATAAGCTTTTCCTCTTAGTCAGCATTAAATCCATCTTTTTATTAAACTGCAAGCTCAAAATCCTCTAGATTTCAGACATGTATATCAAAGAGCAACAAAAAATAGTCCCATAACACTTAACATGCTCTTTTGTAGTTTAAATCTTCAAAAATGCAATACTGCAGCTGCACCTGTATCCTGCAATTCTGCATCTGTAATATAATTTGGCCAAAATGGGTTCAAAGGATTCCTTTAAGATGTTTTTACTTGATGCGATATCAATCTTATGGGACTCCTGTACATGGCGAGTTAAAGGGCACCTTTATACCATTATGAAATCTCACTCTTTGGGTAGTGTTTAAGCAGAAATATGTGCAAGAACTGTGTGAGAGAACACACTCGCTTTAAAGTGGTTTAAATTCATTGAGAAATTTTGCAAATGTTTAAAATAGCAACAAAAGTTTGTGTGATGTTCCTGTTATGATCACTCAGACGATGTCCTCAGGTCTGGTGGACCTGTTGCATTTTAAAATTGTAAATGTTATGTATATGTGGGAAGACAGAATAAAGGTACAAAACCTAAATTTACACCTTTATACGCCTCACTTCCAGTAGACTTGAACATCTTGTATGTGTAGGGGGTACAGTGTGGGGTTATTCTGGTGTATGTTTTTCACAGAAAATGAACCAAGGCCAACCAGTCTCAGTTTGCTCATAACATTTTTCTTTTGATGAAAACTTAAAATGGGTCGCACAGACTCAAACACCATACAAGGGTTAAAAACGTTGTGTTTGTTTGTAGAGGACCCTATAAGGGCTATGCAGAATTTATGCCATATACAGCAACTACCCTCCAGGGGGCAGTTGCGGGAGACACAAAAATGTGTTCCAGAAGAATATACAGATTGGAGAAAGCTAGATTTTAAACTGAAGCAACTGTGTATATAGATTTCTTGTTGTTTTTAAGGCATATGTAAAACTTTTTATAACAACATAAAAAAGATTTTGGTGAACATGATTGGCTTTTAGGGAAAAATCATGCATCATCTGAGCTGTGAGATGTACTCTTTTGTCTAGAGCGCGGTGGTCTCCAGAGTCATGACTGTGGCAGCGTGAGTAGTTTGGAAAGCAACGGGAGCCTGCCCAGCGTCACCAACCACTGTCGCTTCTTAGAGCGCCGTGTTGCATCATGGGCCATCAGCTTCGAACGACTGCTGCAGGATACTGTGGGGGTCCGCTATTTTACAGTAAGTGCTTCAATAGCAGCACAGGATTGATTGTCGTTTTCATTTGTGGAACGTGATGCTGCAAAACAGGCGTGTAATAGAAGTCTCTGGAGGCTGGTGTATAACCAGATGTACTGTGCTGTGTTTGACAGGAGTTCCTAAAGAAAGAGTTTAGTGAGGAAAACATCTTGTTCTGGCAGGCCTGTGATTGCTTTAGCAAAGTTCCAGAACATGATAAAAAACAGGTAATGGTCTGCAACGCATTCACACTAACATTTTCACTCATTCTGCCTCAATCTCGGCGATCGCTGCATTGCACTGATGTTTACCCTAAAACAGGCTTCCTGTGGGGTCTTAAAAATTCTAACATTTAAAAGGCCACATGTCCTGTGAGGCCTTAAAAATTCTTAAATTCACTGTTGTACGTCTTAAATACTTTTTTACAAGTCTTATTTATCTGTTGTCCATATAAAGCTAATTGGATATGTGTTTTTGTTGTTACTTGAGGTCTGAGAAAATGCTTCTAAATGTTAAAAAAAAAGTAAAAATTATTAATAGGGTTGCCATATTGTGATAAAATGTGCGCAAATGCTCAAAAAAACTAAAAGTAGCCAGTTTGAGAAAAATTTCATAAATCTTCAAAAACATAAAAGGGACTTTTTTTAACATTTGAGAAAGTTACAAAGTGATGGTTAGGGTTGCCAGAGTTTGAGAGGGAGAGAGAGAACGCACATGAACACTCATAAAAGCTCAAAATCATATAAGAGACAGTCGGGGGTTGCCAGATATTGAGAAAATGTGCATAATGGCTCAAAAGCATAACAGTGATTATTGTGGTTGGCACAGTGACATTGAGAAAATAGTCCTAAATGTAAAAATTTTTTTTGAGAAATTCTCATAAATGCACAGCTTTGTAAAAGGCATAGTTAGGGTTGTCAGAGTTTTTTAGAAAACCTTCGTAAATGCTCAAAAACTTAAAAGTGATGGTTAGGTTTTCAAACGATGTATTTGAAGCATACTATTTATTATGTAAAAAAGTTTGGGATATGTTTTTGATGTTATGATCTAGGCATTCAATTTGATTCTTAACTGTCTTAAAAGGTCTTTAATTTGACCTTATGAAACCCGCAGAAACCCTTTTTTACTCTTTCTGCCTCATCCTCGATTATTGCACTGAAGCTTACGCTAAAAATAACGATAGTCTTTTCAGTTAGAGATTTCATAACCCTATTAAATTGATCAACATGGTAATTTTAATCAAAATGTTGTTTTCCAGCTTTCCCAGAAGGCCAAAGAAATCTACAATCGTTTCCTTTCGAGCAAAGCCACGATGCCCGTCAACATCGACAGTCAAGCTCAACTCGCGGACGACGTCCTCACGGCTCCACAGCCGAACATGTTCAAACAGCCACAGCTCCAGGTTTCTATTCACACAAATATCATTTTATATCTATCACTATTCACTCATCAAACACCTTTAAATCCTTTCCTCGTTCTTCAGATATTTAACCTGATGAAGATGGACAGCTACGCTCGCTTCCTGAAGTCCACTCTCTATCAGGAGTGCATGCTGGCTGAGGTGGAGGGGCGACCTCTCCCTGACCCCTGCCCCATCCCGTGCAGCCCTGCCCCGTCCAAGCACAGCTTCACCTCAGACCGCTCCACGTTCTCAACACCCAAAAAGGTACAAACCGGGACTAAATCCTCAAGAGAATTCAGGGAAACTAAATGTTCAGAGAGATTTATTACTAATTACAGATACATTGTAATTATTTTTAGTATTATTTAATATTGTTTTGGAGACAAAGTCAGAGAAGCCAGATTGAGATGGTTTGGACATGTGCAGAGAAGGGATAGTAGTTATATTGGTAGAAGGATGTTGGAGATGGAGCTGCCAGGCAAGAGGGCAAGAGGAAGGCCAAAGACAAGTTATATGGGTGTGCTGAAGGAGGACATGAAGGTAATTGGTGCAAGAGTTGAGGATACTGAGGCCAGAGTTAGGTGGAAACAGATGATTTGCTGTGGCGACCCCTAAACTGGGAACAGCTGAAAGAAGAAGAAGAAGAAGATTTAATATTATGCATATTATTATTTATTATTTTTTTTCTGTGAACTGCATACCAGCTCCACAAATGTTTTGAAGGTTGGTACAACGTACAAGATTAGTACAATTAAGAGCTAGATGGGCACACACTTTCTTCATTAATAAAGAGAAACCTGAAGTCATTGTCCCCAAAAGACCACTAGGCAGCTGCAGCTTAGTCAGAATGCAGCTGCACAGATCCTGACCAGAACTAGAAAGTCGGAGCACATAATAGCAGTCCTCAAGCCTCTACACTGGCTGCCAGTGACTCTCAGAATAGAGTTTAAAGTGCTGCTGCTCGTCTATAAGTAACAAAACAATATCCTTCCTTCTAAACTGTACCTTAAAAGTGATTGAAAAGTACATAAAAGTGACCGCTATTCAGTCTAATCATGCCATCTTGTCTTTCAGGAAAACAGGAAGCCCAAAACAGGCAGGTCGAGCGATGATCTCAGAGAAAAGCATTCCGAGAAGAAAAACGGCCTCTTTTCCTGGTATAGATACCCAAGTATTGGGAAAGGACAAAAGAAGAGAGATCTCCCGGATTTGGCCTACCGCGAGTCTCTAAATCACATCAGCAATGGTATCTTGTTTTTGGACATTAAGTAGACTTTGTGCTAAGGTGAAAGATTTGCCCGGCTGTGATTTGGTTTTCTCGTGTGTCGATAGAGTGCAATGGGCGAAGAGAGTCTCAGAGTTCTCTCTCATCTGGTGCGAGTCAAGAGCTCAACACTTCCTGTTCCACAGGAAAGAATGAGGTAAGAGCAATGGGACGGATGTTACAGTGTTTAGGAAGTGCTCTAATTGGGAGACTAGGGAGTTCCAATATGCCGATATGCTGATATACACCACTTTGATTATATGTCAGGGTCTTAAAAAGGCTTAAATTCACTGTTCTAGGTCTTTAATATTTTTCACAGGTCTTTTTTTCTGATGTCCATGTAAAGCTCATTTGATATGTGTTTTTTTGTTGTTGCCCTGGGGTTGCCAGAGATTGAGCAAATGCTCCTAAATGCAATTAAAAAAAATTATAGTTATGGTTGCCATGGTCTGAGAAAATGCACATAAATGTTCAAAGCCATGGTTAGGGTTCCCAGAGTTTGAGACAATTTTCTTAAATCCTTGAAAATATAAATGTTATGCTTACTGGGGCCATAGTTTGAGAAAGGACTCGTATACACTCAAAATCATAAAGGGGAATAAATAATGTATTTCATGATTGAAAGGGTTGCTAGAGAACTATGGAGTTTAGGGGTGAAAACTATGTAGCTTCGCCAAAGCAGTGTTAGAACGTAGTTAATGTTCTGAACGTCGCTCTTACTGCGCTGGTTCAAGAGAAGGTAAGCAGCTGTTTGGGAAATGCACTCCAGATCAGAACTACTTGAGTACATTTTCTATGATATATTTTTTTCTATTAAACAATTAATTAATTAATTAACTAGTTACTTTTACGCTTGCTTGAGTGAATATATTACATTTACTTGAGTAGAATTTTTTGGATACTCTCCCCACCTCTGAAATAAACGTCCAGAAGCAAATAAATGCTTTTCAGCATTCCATCACTTGCTTTAATCTTAAATCGACTGACTTTTTCATGTTTCTGTGTTTGATGCAGAGTGAACTGAGAGGATCTGGTTCATTTTTGGAAAAAGAACGATGCGGCAAGACGTGTACCGTAACCCTTCCCGACGGCTCCATCTGTTTCATTCCTCTGCGACAGGGCGCCTCCATCAGACAAGTGCTGCTCGAGCTCTGCCAAAAGCAGCACATCAACCTGGCCGCGGTCGACCTCTTCCTCACGGGAGGAGAGAAGGTAGACGAGATGTTTACCTGTCACCTTTAGCTCCTCTGTGAAACTCTGTGACACCTCTTCTTCTTCTTCACGTTCTAGCCGTTGGTGTTGGATCAAGATAGTGTTTCCCTCAGCTCCCGGGAACTCCGGCTGGAGAAACGCACTTTGTTCAGGTACGTTTGGATGTTGCCGGCTATGTGAAACGGGCTTAAAATGGGTTTTAATGAGAAATGGGAACCACTGAGATTTTCTCCCTAGTTGAGTTCTTTAAAGCTGACTAAGTATATATATATATATATATATATATATATATATATATATATATATATATATACATACATACTTACATACATACATACATAAATACATACATACACACACATAAATAAATTAATTCTTGTTATGTAATCTTGTTATGTTAGCCAATTTTGACTATCTTGCAAGTAATGTTTTGTCAAAAGAAAAGTGGCTGATTTACCCAAACTTGTTTAAGGTTAAATCTTGCGGGCGACATCACACACACTGTGCCCATGTTATATAAAGTTAATGGTATTAGCTTTATTAATGAGCTATTCTGCTTGTTGCTCTCTCTTTTTAATAAAACTTGTTATCAATATAAAGCCAAGGTAACAAAGGTTCAGGAAGGTACGGTAAAAACTGTAGAAATAATACAGAAACAATTACACACATAAAGAATCCCATGAAATTCAGCGCCAGTTCACAATTACAGATCAAAATGCTAAATTAGAAAGTGTTCACAGAATACTGAATACTTTGGATTCTGCTTGTTTCTCTTTCCAGAGAGGCGGGGTATATGGTTCTTGATCAAACTACGGATTTAAGGGACTTTTATTTTGAATTCAGCTCTCAGTCTTGAAAAAAAAATGAAATATGAAAATGAAATTGAATTTGCATGTCAACTTCATTGGATTATAAATAATGCAGCAAATATTAAGGCACAGATTATATGTCAGGGTCTTAAAAAGGCTTAAATTCACTGTTCTAGGTCTTTAATATTTTTCACAGGTCTTTTTTTCTGATGTCCATGTAAAGCTCATTTGATATGTGTTTTTTTGTTGTTGCCCTGGGGTTGCCAGAGATTGAGCAAATGCTCCTAAATGCAATTTAAAAAAAAATATAGTTATGGTTGCTATGTAGTAAAACTATGTAGCTTCGCCAAAGCAGTGTTAGAACGTAGTTAATGTTCTGAACGTCGCTCTTACTGCGCTGGTTCAAGAGAAGGTAAGCAGCTGTTTGGGAAATGCACTCCAGATCAGAACTACTTGAGTACATTTTCTATGATATATTTTTTTCTATTAAACAATTAATTAATTAATTAATTAACTAGTTACTTTTACGCTTGCTTGAGTGAATATATTACATTTACTTGAGTAGAATTTTTTGGATACTCTCCCCACCTCTGAAATAAACGTCCAGAAGCAAATAAATGCTTTTTAGCATTCCATCACTTGCTATAATCTTAAATCGACTGACTTTTTCATGTTTCTGTGTTTGATGCAGAGTGAACTGAGAGGATCTGGTTCATTTTTGGAAAAAGAGAAAGAGCGATGCGGCAAGATATGCATATGATATGAATGCAGCAAATAGTAAGGCACAGAAGTACAGCAGTGAAAAGGGCAAACAATCAATAAAACTCCCTAGCACTTTGAGAAAGGGGATAAAATAATTTTTAAACAAAGTAATAACACCTCACCCACTAAGGATTATGATCCTGCCACAATTCCAGTGTTTCTGTGGTGTCTTAAAAAGTCGAAATGTAAAAGCTCAACATTTTAATTCAGTGTTTTAGGTCTTACATAAATTTCACAGGTCTTTTATTCGATGCTAATGCTTATTTGATGGTGTTAAGCTCGCTTGAAGTTTTTTGTTTTTTATTTTTGTTTTGTATTTTATAACTACACTTTTGTTAACATGGTTACGGGGCGCGTCCGCATGTAACCGGAGCAGCATTTTCACTGTAACCGAGTTCATTTGAAAACGCTGACCAAAGTGATTTTTTTTGGAAACGCTACTGATTCATTTCCTTGTGGACACGATATACACACAAATTCTGGTTACAGATGGAGTATGAAGGAGTTCCATGAGCTTTTTCACTGATGCAGCAGCATTTGCTCAAAGCTCCGTGTGGTTAATAAGGACAGAGCGAGGGTTTGCTCTTCGGCTCTCTGAGCTAAAGCAGCTCTTCTGAGATGTGCAGGACTACACAAGCACACAACATTTTTAATAACGTGTTTAATCACAGAACAGATTGTGTTTGTTTGGGTTGCCAGAGTTTAAGAAATTGCTAATATATGCTCAATTTAGGAAAAGGCTTGGTGAGGGTTGCCAGAGTTTGAGAAAACTTTCATAAATCCTCAAAAAAGATCAAAGTGACGGTAAGGGTTTCAACCAATGTTTTTGAGGCATACAGTTTACTTTGAAAAAAAGTTTTGTTTGTGTTTTTGATGTTATAATATAGGTTGTAAAATTGATTTAGTAAGGTCTTGGTAAGGTCTTAAAAAGTCTTACGTTTGACCTTATTGCAGAACCCTGCAATAAGGTCTTGGTAAGGTCTTAAAAAGTCTTACGTTTGACCTTATTGCAGAACCCTGCAATCCTATAACCGTGCTTGATGTTGTGAGTTAAAAGATTAGGATCAGTCAGGCGTGGCGTTGTTTGGGCTGCACTGTAAGTAAATCCACCCTTTGTATATGTTTAGGCTGGACCTGGTTCCCATCAACAGATCGGTTGGTTTGAAAGCAAAGCCTACAAAGCCTGTGACTGAGGTTCTCCGTCCTGTGGTTGCCAAGTATGGCCTCCACCTGAATGACCTGGTGGCCAGAATAGTAAGTGAACGGTTGCTATGGTTTATTTAGCCCCAATCTATTTTTGATTCCAAGTAAGATCTGTGTATGTTCTCTATTTGAAGCCGTGTTCTGTTGTTAATGTAAGACAGCGCTGAGAAGAGAGGGATGACTGTACTGTACAGGCTTGAAACAAAGCCTTAGCGAAGCAGGAAAGCTAGTTTATTTTTGGCCATTGGCTACAAGGCTTTACTTTCATCACAGAACACAGATGTTCAGCATTAACATTCAAAATGCGTGATGATCTGTGTGATCCAAGCAAGAGGATAAATTGAGCTGTAGAAAGAAAAGCAGGTGCCTACATTTTTAGAGTTTACATTTTTAGCTTCCTAGAAGTACGTTCTGGGTGTAGCTGAAAACAAGCAAACCTTCTGGTGGTCCAGGATAGAGGAGCATACCTGTGCTTTTTTTCAGCGGCTTATTTGAAATCTTGAAAACAAATGTTATTTGAGGAATAAAGTAGTTTAAATAATCTATGTAGTTAGAGAACCTCTCGCCTGAGCCCAGTCTTCTGATACAAATTTCATGTTAAGTTCAGGGTTTCCTCTAGGTTCAAGGCTTTTGGGGGCAGGTGTCCATTATAAATTAGACTTCTTAACTGAGAAGAGCAAGAATGAATGAATAAGACTCCAGTGCTTCAATATCGGATATTATTATGTCACCAAACAATGATATTAGGCTTTGATTTTTTTTTTCTGGAAACAGCACACAATTAGATCTCTTATTTTACCACTGAGTGAGTGAGTGAGTGAGTGAGTGAGTGAGTGAGTGAGTGAGTGAGTGAGTGAGTGAGTGAGTGAGTGAGTGAGTGAGTGAGTGAGTGAGTGAGTGAGTGAGTGAGTGAGTGAGTGAGTGAGTGAGTGAGTGAGTGAGTGAGTGAGTGAGTGAGTGAGTGAGTGAGTGAGGTAGAGAGAGTGCGAGAGAGAGAGTGCGAGAGAGGGAAAGAGAGAGCAAGATGGAGGGAGAAAGAGAGAATGAGCTAGAAGGAGAGTATGAGAGAGAGAAGAAGCGAGGAAAGACAAGGAGCAAGCGTAAGACAGAAGGAGTGAGAGAGATAGCGAGAAGGAGAGAAGAGGAGCGAGAAGGAGAGAGAGAGCGAGAAGGAAAGAGGAGGAGTGAGAAGGAGAGAGAGAGAATGAGAAGGAGTGGGAAGGTTAAAGGAGTGAGAGAAGGAGTGGGAAGGTTAAAGGAGTGAGAGAAGGAGTGAGAAAGAGCAAGAAAGAGAGAGGAGGAGTAAGAAGAGAGAGAGCAAAAAGGAGTGAGAAGGAGAGTGAGAGAAGGAGTGAGAAAGAGCAAGAAGGAGAGAGGAGGAATGAGAGAGAGTGAGATGGAGAGAGAGAGAAAAGGAGTGAGAAGGAAAGATGAGCAAGAAAGCAAAAAGGAAAGAGAGAGCTGGAAAGCGAGAAGAAGAAATAGGAGCAGGGGGGTGGGTGAAAGGAACCAAAGGGATTCAAACTTGGTTTATCTGATGGCTTTAAACGTCACATTTTCATTCACAGTTTCCCTAAACCGAGAGCGAAGAGGCTAATTCTGAATGTTGCATGTTTCTAGAGCGGCGAGAGCGAGGTTCTGGATCTAGGAGTCCCCATATCAAACCTTGATGGGCTTCGAGTTGTTCTAGAGAGGGCAGATCCAGCCAAAGGTGGGCAGCAATGCACATATTACAAGAGCTGTACATAGTTATATAAACTCACACAAACAACTGTTACAGAACAGTTTAAACAAAGTAAAATACTTGTTTTTGTTAAAGACACCAAACTATTTATGCAGACACACACTCGATTAAATGCAGTAACTGCACACACATGGCCTTGTTCCTCTCTTCTCTGATTAAATCAAGTAATTCTGTTCAAGGGCACTCAGAAATTCCTGTGTGTAATTGTGCTGTTCCCTCACCAGACAAATCCAAAACTCCAGCTGCCAGGAAAGCTTTCCCCAGAGAGGTAAGAATCCCCCAAGCCCTTACGGACTTTACAAAAACATTTATTCTTCCTAATTTTCCATCATAACGCACGCTGTTTCTTAATCTGGCTGTTTTAGTAAATGGGATTGTATATTATTAGCTGTGCGATATTTGTTGACCTATTAAAGCCAATGTTAACTTGTCTTTTGTGTGCCTTTGTGTCATTGTTAGGGAGACGAGAGCTCTGCTGGGAAACCAGCGAAAGCAGAGGAAGACAAACCCCCGCAGACTGCTCTTAGCGAGAGGAAGAAAGGGAAGCGGAATCATAAAGATGAAGCAGAAGGTAGTTTTTTTTCCATTAAATGAAAATCTTTAAATCAGTGCACTCAAATTTTCTGGTTTTCAGACAATTAGGCACAAATGAAAACACAGTGGAGAAGAAGTTCTTCATCTGATTTTGAACACTTACTCTCGTTTTTACTGCCATGCTTCCACCACGCCCCCTGCTGTTTTTTTTGTTAGCGCACAGAAAATCCACCAATTTTCTAATGAATACGTTCATCTTTTGGTAAATTAAAAATCACTGTTGGCCAGGACTGCCAAAAACACACTTTCTTGTTATTGTTTTTGACGCGATTCTGCTACTCTTACACTTCCGGGTCACACTGTTTTGTCCTAGTATTATAATACATTTGTTGCCAGTAAAAATAGCAATGCTGGTCTATTGTTCTAGTGATAATCCAGTAGTTTGTTGAGAATATTCTCTGAGCAAAAGGGGTTTTCTTAACTGAAAAATTAAGCCTAACCGTGTTTTACTGCCATGTTTTAAGGTGATTAGTATAAGTGCTCTGGGGTTTCCTTAATTGAAGAACTTTGCTGAGACATGGGAAGAGCTTTGTGTGGGAAGAGGGAAGAGATGTGTTCACACATCCACAGTCTTTCAAAATCACACATACATTTTCTGTGAGCAGACATGCTTTTCTGAAGCTAAACATGACCTCTAAGTGTGTTTTCCTGCCACCCTTTAATCCATTTTTAATCTGATTTAATCCGAGTGCTCTCCAAACAGAAACGAACCCCTGATTTTGTTGTTTGATTTTGTTGAATGGTTCTAGTTGTTGAGACTTGATTTTTCTGTATGAGATTACACATTCAAAACACACACATCCGTTTTCTGTGAGTAAAAGTGTTTTTGTGAACTGAAACATGACGTCTAACCAGGCGTTCACACAGAGAATAGAATTTGGGTGATGGGAGAGCGAGCGTATGGGCAGTATGTGACCTGTGCAGTAATTGCGGATTGACCATGATGGGTAACACGCCGCATGAGGCGCTGTATGGCATCAGCGAAGGGTGCAGCATTGGTGTACACAGTGACAAAGCTGGATTTTTGAAACGTATGAAACCCATTCGTGACAAATATATATATCGAATTCGCGCCACCCAACCAGGAGCTTCTTCCGGGGCTAGCTCTGAGTAAACAGCCGACATACTCTCAGTTTGATGCTAATTATCAGAGATGATAAATAACAGATTTTCTCTAGACTCCGTCATATTGCCTCAAGAAAAAAACCCACTAGAAGCTCCTCCCTCAGCACTCACATCAGTGATCCAGCGCAGTATGTGTGATTTTTCAGTTTGTTTCAATGCGCAGTTGAAACCCTTTTTTCTAGTGTTGATTCAGCAATGATTCGTGTGGTTACTAATTCCTGATGTGAACACAACAGAAGCCTGTTTTGCTGCCACACTTTAATCTGTTTTTTGATGAGTGCTCTCGAAACAGAAACGGATCCCTGATTTTCTTTTCTGATCCAATAGAACGGTTCGAGTTGTTGAGACAATCTCAGAGCATTCTTGTGTATGAGAATCCTCAAAGTTATTGAAAAGCGTTTTTGTGAACTGAAACATGACGTCTACGCCTGTTTTGCTGCCACACTTTAGATAAATTTTTTCATGAGAGCTCTTGGAACAGAATCCTCCAAATTATTTTGTTCCCTGATCTTGTAGAACGGTCTGAGTTGTTGAGGCGCGCTCAGAGCGTTCTTGTGTATGAGAAGCCACAATGTTTTGATGAGAGCTCTCCAGACAGAAATCTCCTCTTTTTCTCTTCTCTGATCTTGCAGAACTCTTCGAGTTGTTGAGCCGCGCTCAGAGCAGTCGTGTGGACGATCAGCGAGGTCTCCTCAGAAAAGAAGACCTGGTGCTTCCAGACTTTCTCCGTGTCAACCCTGATCCCGAACCCACACCCCCGGCATGTTCCACCCCCACCTCCCATAAACCTGGCCACACCACCACCACCACACACCCTCTCCCCGACCCCCCAGAAGAACACCGTTGCTCCCCTGACGGTACCCCCCTCACCCCTCCACTCTCCCCCATCCTGCGCTGCCCTGCTCCTCGAGGGTATCTTCAACCGGACGAGGACCCCCTCAGTGATCTGACTCTTGTAGCGGAGGGCGACATCTCTAGTCCTAACTGCACTCTGCTTCCACCGCCCCCTGCGCCCGTCTCCCCGGTGCCTCACGAGGAGAGCCTACCTGTTGCAAACTTCACCCCCCCGCCGTGTGTCCACAGGCCTGCCAGCACAGGTATTTCTCCCACCTGACTAGCGCTGAGTGTGGCTGCGTGTCTGTGCGTTTGGTGGGTGCTGAGTTTGAGTGGAGTAGTGTAGATAGTTTGGGAGCAAAACCAATATGGTCTCAGCCATCGCTTGAAGATCTGTGGTGGAGCTTAGCGTCAGAGAGGAAGTCACAAAAGTGACCTGAAAATTATTTGAGGAAAATTCAAGAGAAACTATTAAAGATACTTTACTTGGGAAACTGAAAAAAATGTATTAAATATAAATATTTGAAAGTAAGTTTAGATAATGATAATGATGATGAATAAGGCGATCAGTTTCCTAAGTTTTATTTAAGAACTACACTGTAAATGTAGTTGGTTCAGTTTACTTATAAACACTTAGGAAACTTAGGGAGAAAATCATAATAACTACATTATCTACAGGTAAATTGAATTTGTAAATTTGCTGATAAATATTAAGTTATATATGAGTTATAAAAATATTTCTTTGTGAAATCTGATGACAAGACATTACATTGGGAATCTGTGTATCATTTATTCATTTGATAAAACATTTCAAAGCAAACCTGAATAAAGCAAATATGTTTTTTTACTATGTTATTATGCTTCCTGGAGGACTTTTATTTTTCTGATATAAACATTTTTCTGCTATGCTTTAATCCTCAAAGCATTCATTACAGGCATTTATATTTTTACCACACATTTCTGTTATATAATCACCTGAGGCCCGTGTCAATGCTGCGTATGTACAAACCTGCGTACATGCGTTACTCTTGGTTCGTGGTCCTTTAGTGACACCTACAGGCCATGTAGCTAAAAGATAAATAAACGTTTTGACAACCTGTAAATAAAAAAAGTGGCCATTTTAGAACGTTAATCATTTCCTGAAGATAGTCAGTTTTTTGTCCTTTTTTGATCATTTCCTTCTAACTGGTTACTTTTGGTAGAAACTATTCTTGAATTAAATTGAGAATGAATGGTGAACTCAAATTCTCTTCCAGAAATTGAATTGGAATGTCGGTGGAATTTATTAGATTGCAATTCTTTTACCTAAGTTCCTCTTGTGTCTTGTGTAAATAAATAATATAATGAATAAAAATGACAATAACAATTGTCCTTAATTCCACTTATTGTCATTCCATTTCTATTTCCTGTAAATGTTTCTCAATTCTAATTCCAATTCCTTTTTTGAAGTGGAATTGTTGAGTTCTTTCCTGAATCGACGGTAATCCTGCTTCAGAATGCTTGCTTTATCAGGATGTTACATGTCATACTTTCACCAGTAAGAGTAAAGATGAGTCAGCGATGCATTAACCAAAAAGCATCAGTCCATCCTTCCATCCATCCATCCATCCGTCCATTCATCCACCCACCCATCCATCCATCCGTCCACCCATCCATCCGTCCATTCATCCACCCATCCATCCATCCATCCATCCGTCCACCCATCCATCCGTCCATTCATCCACCCACCCATCCATCCATCCGTCCACCCATCCATCCGTCCATTCATCCACCCACCCATCCATCCATCCGTCCACCCATCCATCCGTCCATTCATCCACCCACCCATCCATCCATCCGTCCACCCATCCATCCGTCCATTCATCCACCCACCCATCCATCCATCCGTCGACCCATCCCATCCAACCTCCAATCCGTCCGTCCATCCAGCCATTCATCATCCATCCATCCATCCATCCACCCATCCATCCATTCATCCATCCGTCCATATATTCATCTGTCCACCCATCCATCCACTCGTCCATCCGTCCATCCATTCATCTGTTTACCCATCCATCCACTCGTCCATCCATCCATCCACCCATCCGTCCATCCAGCCATTCATCCATCCATCCATTTGTCCACCCATCCATCCGTCCATCCAGCCATTCATCCATCCGTCCACCCACCCATCCATCCATTCACCCACCCATCAATCCATCCGTCCCCCCTTCCGTCCATTCATACGTCCACCCATCCATCCGTCCATCAGTTGATCCATCCATCCACCCATTCGTCCATCCATCCACCCATCCATCCGTTCATCCATCCCTCCATCCATCCATTCAATCTTTAAAATCTGAAAGTTTTTTGAGTGTGAGGACTTTTTGTGTGCATCTCTACTCGCGTGAATTGGGATGGACAGATCGAGTCTGAGTGCTGAGAGAAGGAATTTGTGTAGATTTGTACACAATGTTTTTATTTAAAATCCCCACAAGCATTTTATTTATTTTGCCATTTTCAACTAGAAAATTTTGGAGAATTTAATTTTTTTTTCAAATTTTGTTTTGAAGTGACAATAAAACACTGAAATCAAATGAATGAATGCTGTTCTGTGGAACGCTTTGCATTTTAAAATCTCTTTTTATTCGTTGCAATAGCAAAAATGCAAATCTCAAATTGATGATTTCCCCTCCAAGTTTACCGTGACTGAACTGGTGACTGAAAAAAACGATAATAATAAAAAAAATAATCTTGCCGGTTAATTGATTTAATTCTCTTCTTGCTTCTTTACTTTGCTGCTAAGGCTGTGGACTCCAGACTCTAACTTTTGTTTGGGGCAGGAAGAAAATAAGTGTTTTGATTAAGTACATTTGATTTGAATTTAAAACTTCTATTAAATTAAGCTCATACTAAAATGTATTCTGAGCAGGCATTAAATTAACATTAAATTAAATAGAACGTGTATTAAAAAAATCCAGAATTTTCCCAAATAAACAATAATTTACAAGGCTGCAAAATACATTTGTAACCCATCGTGTATTCTAATGAGAAGTGTCAAATGTTTTGTCCAAGATGAAAATGAGCCATAATTTTGTGAAAAACATTGAATATATTTACTTTTATTCTTTGGTGTTTAGGTGACAAACATCTGGATAAACGCATAAAACAGGGACAAAAGTTTTTCAAGATGAAAAGTTCTGTTTGGTTTTATGTAAAAATAAAATGATTTGGGTCGCAGATTCAAATTTTTTTTTTTGCATTTACAACAAATAAACAAGATGTTGAATGCAAAGCGTTTGATGGACTGAATGATACACAGATTGCTTTCCCTTTGAAGTTTTTAGTTTTTTACTTGATTTTTTTCATATAAATTACAAAAGCTGGTTGTAAAGTTTTAAATCTGGGTTCTCTCATGACATGTGTTGCTGTTTTTTGAGTTAAAACAAGTACTTTTATTACCAAATTGAAAGCCAATAACTACCAATAACAAATATTTATTCATTTTTATCAACGGAGAGGAACTTCACGTGTTTAGAGTCTCAAAGAAACAAAAAGTATTCAAATTAAAACACAAAGATAAGAATGGTATGTACTTGACCCCCGAGGATGATCAGGATCTCAAGACTTTTCTGTTTCTACTCATTTTAGTGCTTGTAAATAATCCTTTTAAATGTTGTGTAGATTTTAATGTGTTGGTGTTGTCACATAAACAGTGTTCTAAACCTTTAACCTTCTTCTCATGTGCTTTTCTCAAACCATCCTCCCAACGTTCGCTTGCTCTTCATTCTGTTCCCTGTGTCGCTGATCATGTTTGAACCAATCTAATAAACGCTAGAAAAGCTGTCTAGACCTCTCTGTGATTCTTTGTGCCGTCTCTCATCTTCACCTCCCTTTACTTTCTTTAAACCGTGCATCCCATTTCTCCGATCACATTTCCCTTGATTGCATCGATAATCTTTGTAAGTGTTCGGGAATCAGGATACGATTGTGGTTGGGGTTGATGTTGTCTGAGATGGCATGCAGCACGCTTTTCTTCTACTTCTCCTCAACCCTTATAAATGACTTTATTAAAAGATGTACTACACGTTTGCTTTGGAAGGGGTCAGACTGATGCTGTGTCCCAAACTGCTCACTATTCACACTTTTAAGGGTGCGAAGTGAGAATTAGGGTGTCCCAAACTGTAGCGTACAAACTGTAGTGTCTGAGCGGTGCCTGATTGTGGACTTTTTGCAGGTCTCAAGTGCAGAACTCTCAAACGCCTGATATTACCCACAATCCACTGCGCTCGGGCGGAAAGAGCTTTCTCTGGGAACCAAACAAACGAGCGCTCTCTGTAATACGACTCATTTTTAAAGAAGACACACGTTAATAAACAATATCAAGATAGACAGTGTTTTATTTCGTATTAGACAATTTTTTTAATGGAAAAATGGGAAAGAAGGAGTTATTGTTCGGATTGGGACGCAGCTGGAATGGAGGCAGCCAGGCAGAAGCAATCAAAATTCACGCTAGTGGATCGGCTACAGCTTCCTTTCGGTAGACATTTCTGCCATTGAGCTGATTTTAACAAAGTTGAGCATAATTGTTCATTATGCATTTTTTTTTAGGTATGATGCTGCCGATCTTAACTTGTCTGTAAATGGAACATATATTAGGAGTCTATTTTTATTTATTTACGCCTTAGGTCTTTATGAATTCATTTTTTTTTTTATGCAAACTATAAAACAACAATAACACACTAATTTAAAAATGTTCCACCTTCCTTTAGATTTGGTACAAAGGTCAAAATTATTCAAACAAACTCTTGAGGCATTAGATGTATTTATTTTGGATGTAAAAACCATTACAACTTCGGACACTTTCTGTTAAGCACAGTGAGGGAAAAAGACACTTGGATTTAAGCATTGACCACATAAATCATGGATGTAGCGTTCGGGATGTCATCCATAGGTTTCTGATGAAGGTAGAAGATGCTCAGAGTGTGCGTAGCCAATCATCACCTTTGTGAAGGTCCCACCTGTAACCTGCTCTCGTCCCTGAAACCAGAAATGGCTTCACAGAGGCGGGACATAGGGCTTAAAATTGGCTTACGGTTTAAATCTCATTATATCTTAAATAAACCAATTTAAAAATAATTCACCCCCATCAGAGTGGTCATGAAGATTAAATCGAGAGCGAAAGCAGGAGGTTGCCGCTTGGTTTTAAGGAACAATTTGAGGGACTCAGTGTAAATGTCATAACTATTCGATATAGTATATATAATATAATATTTTATCTAGAGAAGAATCACGGTTTTACCTTATAGTGATGAGGTTTGGTACTCTTTATTTACTATCGAACAAATCTCATCTATTTACCCAGTTTTGACTGAAAGAAGGGCTAATTACCCAAACTTCCAAAGCCTGGTGTGTTTTCTGCTCGAGCCTTTGAGAGGCCACAGACGCACTTGTTTTATGCAAATTATAAGATATTTTAAAACATATTAAGCTTTTGAGCGGACAGCATGATTGGTTTCTCATCTCTTATTCTGAATTTCTCTCACATTGTATTTTGGGATTGAATAAGATTAGAGGGTTTTAAAATACTCACCTAAAATTTTTGATAACAGTTCCACTTACTGCCATCTAGTGGTTGACATTCGGTGCAGCGAGAGTATGTCATTGGCTTCCCTGTTGAAGCCGCTGGACTAAATGTTCCAATTAAAATTGCATCATTTAGTATTTTGACATTGGTTTTTTTTCTAAATTGCTGTAAATTGGATACAAAAAGATGTTCAGTGAAACGGAACCATTATGTGATTATAACATTATTTATGAAAACCAAAATGGAAATTGATCTGGAGTTAATTTACATTTACATTTATGCATTTGGCAGACGCTTTTGTCCAAAGCGACTAACATTAGGGGAGAGACAATATGAAATTGTCAGACAATATGCAATTTGCATATAGTTCATTAGAATACCAACAAGACAGACATTAAATGTATGGATTGTACTACATTTATGAAGGCTGTTACAGTATATTCTTTTTTTTTGTGTGATTATGGATTCAGAAATTAGTTTCTCAAACAAATGCTGTGGTAGAAAGTACAGGTGCTGGTCACATAATTAGAACATCAACAAATAATATTCAGCAAAAAATAATATTCAACTTTTTAATGAAGTCACTTATGTCTTGATTATCACAACAAACTGTCTAGTCGACTTCTCGAGCCACGAAGATATGAGCACATTACACCAGTTTTGCCCTCACTACACTTTTAGAATTCAGTTTAACATCCTTTATTTGTGTACAGGGCCAGTATTGGTCCAGTCCTGGTGAATATATCTGATCTCCATTTCAACCCACGAGGTCTCTCAGATCTGCTGAATTTAAATGCATAAATGTTTAAATGCATAAATACATCAAGAGTATTTAAGTATATTTATTACATTTTTTATTTTACTTTTATTTTTAATTATATTAATAAATGTATTTATTTATATTTTGATTTATTTATTATTAGATTTATTTATTTATTAATTTATAGATTGCCACCCTTAAATTATGCAAACCTTTAATTATTTATATAACCTAATAAAACATGAATTTAAAAGATTATCTTCCATTAGAGTTGTAATGAAAGTCAAAATTAATTATGTGAATAAAAACAAACTCGTGAGGCATTAGATGTGTTTGTTTTAAAAAAATAATAATACAACTTTGGTCACTTCCTGTTATACACAAATAAATCATGGATCTTCATCCATTAAATTACAGTAATTTGGTCTATGAGGATACAAAAAGCTGTTTAAATGGAACTAAACCATAATTTCATTATTAAAATATTTATGAAAACTAAAATGAACATTGATCTGGAGTTTTTTTTTCTCGAGCCACAAAGATATGAGCACATTACACCAGTTTTGCCCTCACTACACTTTTAGAATTCAGTTTAACATCCTTTATTTGTGTACAGGGCCAGTATTGGTCCAGTCCTGGTGAATATATCTGATCTTCATTTCAACCCACGAGGTCTCTCAGATCTGCTGAGGAGGCAGCCCTCGGTCCAAACCCAACCTGAAGTCCAAGACGACAGAGTTTTTATCTTGAAATTTTACTCACCAACTCTTTTCCTTCAATATAAAAGACATGCGTTCAAACTCAAGTGCTAGTCTTCTTTCCTCCAGAGCCACTCTTCCCCTCTTTCTGCTGAACTGATGTATCTGCCACCTTTCCTCCAGGTACCAAAGAACCCTCGAGCACTCCGGCCTCAATCGAGCTGGACACCGGCCCGAGTGCGGGCGAGCCACGGCTCACCCTGGAGGACAGTTTTGAGGGGTACGTGGCTGAACTTCGACAGTGCCAGAATAAAATGAGAAGCGGCGTGTACCCCTCGGCGGAAGCGGGCCGGCCTCTCAGCGGAGTGCCGGAGGTCAACGAGAGCGAAGCGCTGCAGTTCAAAGCCACGTTTGTCTGACGACGCTGCTCTCCACTCAGAGACGGATGGACTGAAGAGTGCGACCTAATATTGAAGTTATCTGTACATTTTTATTTAATTATGGTCAAAACAAATCGTATTGGAATCACAGAGTACGTCAGAGTTGGTTATGCTAACTCTTAGTTAGTTATATTAGTTGATAAAGTAAACGTGAATTGTCCTGGGAGGTAAATACTGATCGCTTCTGTAGGTTTTAAGGCTTTTTTATTTAGGAATATGCAGATTTACGATATCATTAAACACAGATTGTGTTATAAAACAAAAAACGTGAATTTTTAAAGGATTAAAATATTTTATGTTCAGTTGGTTTTCTTTTTTTATGTCTGTGTGTGTGTGTGCGCGTGTGTGTGCGTATGTTGGTCATTGAATGAAATCAGTATTTTTTTATGTTCAGTCCATCTTTGTGAGCAGTTCAGATATATTTCAATACTCAAAAACGTGTAGTAAGTTCTCTGGTAAATGAGTGGAAAAGAGGAAGAGAGTTTGAGAATTTACATTTGAGGATGAAACATTTCCCATTCAAATGTTGAGATTGACTAAACAACAAGTATTTGCATAATTTTTTCAACAGATAATAGCTTTAGTTGTTACTGATATTGAACGAGCAGTTTGTACTAAAACTCAGTGAAGCAATCGTTCCAAAAGGATTTCACTATTTGACAGTCAGAGAATAAATGGGTTAAGGATTCATTGTGCTTATTACCCAAGGAGCAATTTTTTACAACCTCTTCAAACAAAACAAAAAAAAATTAGTGGGTTATATCTTGTGTAAAATCTTTTAATGGATTTGTCTTGTTTTTTTTTAAAGATACGGTATTTATAGGGTAGTAACCATGTGCGATTATAACCATAATCTGAGATTGGTGCAGAGTTATAATACAGTTCCCCCTAGTGTTACTGAGGATTTTTTTGTTGCTTATATATTGCTTATATATATATATATATATATTAATATATATATATATATAATATATATATATATATATATATATAATATATAGATATATATATATATATATATATAATAATATCTATATATGCTAACTGTATATATAGTACAAACTAAATGTAAAGTATTTTGGAAACCAAATATGGTATTTTCATGACCTTTCTTTAAAGCTGGTTTGAACCATGGACCTCGTGAAGTTAAGCATCTGCAGGTTGGCTACAAAGAGGGCGCTGTTTGCATTTTACATTTCCGGTTCTGGCGGAAGTGGCTCTGCATGGTTGCTGCTCATCCTCGGTGTCCATCGCGATCAAAACAATAGTCTCTCGCCGCTCGGTTTCCCCGCTCTTCAGCATGAGCCGAAAACGAAACCACTGCTACACGGATCCGGGAGCGTCGACGGACTCCCCGGCTGCTTTTGTGGACTCCACTCCCGGGGCGTTCAGCCGGGACGAGGCGGACCTCTCCGAACTCGAGCCCGACGAGCAGCTGCTGTGCTCGGTGAGCGAAATCACGGAGCACCTGGGCAGAAACATCACGGTGGTGCTGGAGACAGCGCTCTCCGAGATCCGCAAGCTGGTCAGCGTCCGGATCCGCGTCCTGAAGGTGGAGCTCCGCGAGAAAAGCGGTGAGATCGAGATGCTCAAGGCCCGGCTGGAGGCGGTGGAGCGGCTCCCGGGCTCCGGCAGCCTGGAGCCCCGGAAAGCGGAGCATCAACCGAGCGTAAAGCAGAGCGCGGAAGCGAAGAAAGCCAAACCCGGGACGCCGGTGGTGAAGAAGGAGAACATCAACGCTATCTGCGACTATCTGATGAAGGATAAGAACCAGAGGGGAGCTGCGGAAGAGGAGAGCGAGCACGGGGTCCAGGCCTTCGGTTCGGAGCGGGACGCGCCTCCCCCGCACTCCTCTCTGAGCCTGTGGCCCGAGAGCGCTCCAGTGGACCCGGACGCGGACATCTTCGGTGTGCTGCCACACGCCAGCAAGCGCATGTACGACTACGAGTGGATGTCAGGAGTCGAGCTCAACTCAACCGAGTTTAAAGGTATTCCTCAAACACACGCAGAAAGCTTTGTTATGGTTTAAGTAGGTTTAGTTCAAGTTTTTATTTGTCACATACATATACATACATGGTGTGACATGCAGTGAAATGTCTTTTTGACTGTCCAATAAGAAGTATAAATATTATATAAACTAGAAAAGTAAGATAAATGTTTACAATAAGCAGCAATGTCAGTGTTAAAGTGACAGAGTGTAAAAGTGTCAATGTGCGGTGGAGTGTATGAAACTAAGTGCGGGGATGAGTCCAGAAGTCCAGGTACTAGTAGTGATGTGTCGTTCATGATTGATTCGTTCTTTTGAACGACTCTTTAATGTGACTCCGTAGGAACGAATCGTGTCGAGAGGGATTCGTTCAGTGGCGCATGCGCAACGTTTTCTGGTTTTCCGAGCGTAACGCGCTCATCATTAATGACAATAGAACGAAAGGAGCCGGAGGACTCGGGGAAAGAACGAATCTTGTAGGTTTCCGGCTGATATTGTGTTGGTAAATATTAGGGAGCGTCACGTGACAGAAGGCCCCGGGGCCGGACTGCACTCGTTACCATCAGAGAGAAGAAATGTGAGGAACGAATGAGACTTTAACCTAAAGACAGATCAGAGCTGAACTGAATCAGACTAAAAGACCCAGGTAGGCTTAATTAAAATATGTTTTTAGTCTTCAAGCATTATAGTTTTGTCTTATTTGTAGTGTGATTCGGGTTTGTGTATATAATAAATGTGTTATAGAAGAAACACACAACATTTTACCGAACTTCCCATCACTAGTCCGGATGGCCTGCGGGAAGAACCCGAAGCTCCTCCTGCGGGAAGAACACGTGGGCAATGCATTCACTCTTATCGATATATGGAGTGATTTACGTGCGTAGAAACACATAATTAGCGCTGGGAGGTATGAACAAAAATTGATATCACAGTATTTGCTGTTACAAATTATAACGGTGTCACAATATTTGACATAGTTTTATTTAATCCGCGGCTAGGTGTTAACTCAATTTCCTAATAATGTAGAGAATAATGGCTGCAGTGAATGGTTTAGATTGAGCAGACTAGTGTTGCCCGGGTGTGAATGCTCTCAGAATGCTGCTGTTCACGACGAGCTAACAGAGACACTCATGATTGTAATGAGCGGAAGAAATCAGATTTCACGCCTGTTGCAGTCAAAACACATAACACTCTATCATGCAAGTTTGGATAATAATAATAACACGTTTTATGTTAGTCGCGTTTCTTCACTCAAGTACTGTAAACGGTACAAAAAGGTAGAGAAATTTGCATACAAGTACAGAAAATTTTACATTTATGCTTTTGTCCAAAGCGACTTACAGAAGGGGAGAGACAATTTCTTACACAGTGTAATGGAAATATCGATACTCATGAGACATGATTTATGAACACAATCGCAAACAGCATTTTATTAGTTGTTCCAAAACATGAATTAACTCATACCTTGATATCAATGAAGAATGTGATCACATTGCAAGCATCATGGAGAGAGAAAGGGAGAAAGAAGAGGGAAACGGGAGAGGAAAGAAGAGAAAAAGGAAAGACACGAGCAGCGCATGCACGTCCACTCGCAGAGAGAGAGAGAGAGAGAGAGAGAGAGAGAGAGAGAGAGAGAGAGAGAGAGAGAGAGAGAGAGAGAGAGAGAGAGCCCCTGAACCCTTAAGATTCTCTTCAGTATAAATCCCGCCTCTCTACGTCACTTCCTGTTCCCTCCCAAGAAAACATACAAATTCAATCTTATTTGAGAATTACTTACAATGATTAAATATTCTATTACAACAGTCAAAGTCTATCACAGCTCGCTCATAATAGAAATTGCATAAACTGATCAATAAACTGTTGCAGGAATAAAATAGACGGAGGAGGAAAAAAGTTTTCTTATTATTATTATAATAATAGGTGTTCCCTGAAGAGTAGAGTTCCCCATGAGTCGATCGCTACGACTTATGTCGGTGACGACTATGGGAAGCTCCACTAGGAGCACTCTACTCTCTCCACACTATTTCAAAATGCCAATCAGCGAACGTGCTGATGGTTACATCGTCTTGCATAAAGCAAATGCAAGCGTGACATTCTTCCTGTTTTTTTGCTAGAGCCTACTCTCGATACGCGAGCGACTCAGTGAGAGACAAACACAGAGTTTGCTTTTCTTGTCGTAGACAGTCCACTTTGGAAACTTGTCTTTGAGTGACATCTGAGTAGGGTTTTGTGTTGCAGTGCCAATACTAACCTGCAGAAATGTAAAGACACGCAGATTTTCTTTTCATATTCCAGGACATGTAACAACTTTAGAGAAACTGATTCGTGCTTTCATCTCCAGCAGCTGGACTCCTGTAACGCTCTTCTCAAAAACACCATTAAACAGCTCCAGCTCGTTCAGAACGCAGCGCTCCGATTCTAACCAGAACTAGAAAGTCAGAACACATTTCTCCAGTTCGTCAGTCTCTACACTGGCTGCCGGTCTCCTTCAGAATAGATTTTAAAGTTCTGCTGCTCGTATATAAGTCCAAATATAACTCAGCACCTAAATACCTAACAGAGATGATCAGTGAATACACACCAAACAGAGAGCTGAGATCACTCAGATTGAATAAATGAGATCAACCCTGGTTAAATTCCAAACAGGGTAAACTCTTTTAGTTCCCCTGCAGCCCACAGATGAACCAGCTTCCAGAGGAGATCAAGGGTGCCAACACTTTAGTCACGTTTAAATCCAGGTTAAAGACTCTCCTGTTTAGTTGCGCTTTTGTCGACTGAGCACCAACGTCCAACAACTATTTTACCTCTGCACTTCAAATCTTAATCTTTGTTTTAATCAATGTTTTACATTTTCAGTTTTTAAACATTATGATTTTATATGACTTTTTAAATTAAATGTACTTTCTTTTTATTCCTTTTTTTTCTTTTTATTCTACAAATAAACATGCCTTGCCTTTAGCGTAGCAACATTTATAAGTGATGGTTGTTTACTCTTCATCAGATTTTTTTAAGCAGAAGTATTTTCACACAACCGACAAGGCTCGTGATTTTGGAAGCTCTTCTGTCTCTGTGGTATTTCCTGAAAGAAATTTACTGCGTCTCAATCAGGGCACTATCCACACGTTTATGAGTGCAAAACGAAAATCTGTGTCACAAACTGTAGTATACATAAAAATCCTAGCAATGCCCGGATATGTGCTTTTCCCGGTTAGATTCTGATCGCATGTTACCCACAATCCCCTGCAATCAGGTGGAAGGAGTTTTCTCTTGGACTCAAACCAACGATCTCTCTTTGTAACGCGACTCTTTTTAAAGAAGAAGCTCTGAAATGATTAATATCAATATAGAGATTGTTATATTTATTATTAGAACATTTTTAAATGAAGGAATGGGAAAGGAGTTCATTAAAAAATCTCACACTTCGCTCGTAATCGCGTGGCACAACTACTTATGTGCATGCACTTATCATACATACTTATTAGTATGTACAATTTCTTCTATAAAAGAGAACTTAAGGGTGGGGCGTAAGTGTTCGGATTGGTACCCAGCACATGTTCCCACCTCTCTCTCTGTTTCAGGGGGATTGTTTTGTGTTGGCTGCATCAATGTCCCGCAGCTAAATCTCCCACAGCTAAATGTTTGCACACACACACACACACACACGCGCGCACACACACACACACACACACACCAGTATTAGGGTATATGAAAAATGCAAATCATGGAGAAAAAAAAATGTTTTTGGTATGAAAAGCTATATCTCGCAGCCCTAAATTAAGGGATGTTTTAATGATACTTTAGTTGAAAGCAACTGCAACTGCTAAAGAAGCGCTATATAAAAACTTGATTGTTTGACACTTTTTAGCTTTCAAAGCAACTTCACAAAGTCCTCGTGAGGATCAGGTAGAGTAGATAGGAGTTCCCTCCGTGAGGAGACTCTCGCTGACTGAGGCAGGTGCTAATCACCTCACCAGCATAAAGAGCAAACAAACTTAAGAACCATTGATGAACGGTTCGCCGGACAGAACCTGAAACAACAAAACAAAGACAAAACAGAAACTAACAAATGAAGAAACAACGGTAAGAAAATTGTAACACAGACAACAAACAGGTGATCAGCATCAGCTGCAGGATGAGAGATAAATGTTGAGGAGAGGTTAGAGAGGAACATTGAACTACATAAAAAAATACTTGTAATATCTAGTGTGCATCAAAAGGCACCTTTAATATTGATGCAGTGACGCTCCTTGCCCTTGGAGGGCGCTCTGTGTACAACAGTGATGTTTAAGCTTCTCTGATTCAAACTTTAAATAGCTTCAAGCTCTGAAGTTTTCCCATTTGGCTAAAGCTTTATAAAACTTTTAAAGATCACTTACTCAAGCCAACATTAAGTGTGCTATGCAGACAGTATATTTGTATGTGTATACAATATATTTATTCTGTTTCAAATTAATGTAAATAACAAAAATAAACCCTCTAGTTCAGTGCATGCACATTTTACAGTGAGCATTAACTTATTGTCTTTGTTAGCTTGCATACTCTACACTTGAGAGGTAATGCTTTTGAGAGGTTAAATGAAGGTGTGTTTCCCTGATTTGTGTTGGTTGTGTTCGCTCTTTTAGGTGATGTTGAAACTAAGAGCGAAGATGTGAATCCGGCTGAGGATGAGGAAGATGAAAACGAAGACTCAGAAGAAGGAAGAGGCAGCCTGAGATCCGTCTCTGATCAGTTTCCTCTGGACACGCAGGGCTCGCCGGGGGAGGACCGCAGCAGCCCCGCTGAGGACGGCATGGACAGGCTGGAGCCAGGTTAGTGTCAGAGTTTCATCAGGAGGAGGTCTAGGCTGTGGTCCGTGTGCTTTTTAGGGGGGAGTTTCATCAGGTAGAGGTCTAGGCTGTGGTCTGTGTGCTTTTTAGGGGGGAGGTTCATCAGGAGGAGGTCTAGGCTGTGGTCCGTGTGCTTTTTAGGGGGGAGTTTCATCAGGAGGAGGTCTAGGCTGTGGTCTGTGTGCTTTTTAGGGGGGAGGTTCATCAGGAGGAGGTCTAAGCTGTGGTCTGTGTGCTTTTTAGGGGGGAGTTTCATCAGGAGGAGGTCTAGGCTGTGGTCTGTGTGCTTTTTAGGGGGGAGGTTCATCAGGAGGAGGTCTAGGCTGCGGTCTGTGTGCTTTTTTTTTGGGGGGGGGGATTTTTATCAGGAGAAGGTCTAGACTTTGGTCCGTGTGCTTTTTAGGGGGGAGTTTCATCAGGAGGAGTTCTAGGCTGCGGTCTGTGTGCTTTTTTGGGGGGGGGGGGGGGGTTATCAGGAGGAGGTCTAGACTTTGGTCCGTGTGCTTTTTAGGGGGGAGGTTCATCAGGAGGAGGTCTAGGCTGTGGTCCGTGTGCTTTTTAGGGGGGGGTTTCATCAGGAGGAGGTCTAGGCTGTGGTCCGTGTGCTTTTTAGGGGGGAGTTTCATCAGGAGGAGGTCTAGGCTGTGGTCTGTGTGCTTTTTAGGGGGGAGGTTCATCAGGAGGAGGTCTAGGCTGTGGTCTGTGTGCTTTTTAGGGGGGAGTTTCAGCAGGAGGAGGTCTAGGCTGTGGTCCGTGTGCTTTTTAGGGGGGAGTTTCAGCAGGAGGAGGTCTAGGCTGTGGTCTGTCTGCTTTTTAGGGGGGGGTTTCATCAGGAGGAGGTCTAGGCTGTGGTCCGTGTGCTTTTTAGGGGGGAGTTTCATCAGGAGGAGGTCTAGGCTGTGGTCTGTGTGCTTTTTAGGGGGGAGGTTCATCAGGAGGAGGTCTAAGCTGTGGTCTGTGTGCTTTTTAGGGGGGAGTTTCAGCAGGAGGAGGTCTAGGCTGTGGTCTGTGTGCTTTTTAGGGGGGAGGTTCATCAGGAGGAGGTCTAGGCTGCGGTCTGTGTGCTTTTTTTTGGGGGGAGTTTTATCAGGAGGAGGTCTAGACTTTGGTCCGTGTGCTTTTTAGGGGGGAGTTTCATCAGGAGGAGTTCTAGGCTGCGGTCTGTGTGCTTTTTGGGGGGGGGGGTTTATCAGGAGGAGGTCTAGACTTTGGTCCGTGTGCTTTTTAGGGGGGAGGTTCATCAGGAGGAGGTCTAGGCTGTGGTCCGTGTGCTTTTTAGGGGGGGGTTTCATCAGGAGGAGGTCTAGGCTGTGGTCCGTGTGCTTTTTAGGGGGGAGTTTCATCAGGAGGAGGTCTAGGCTGTGGTCTGTGTGCTTTTTAGGGGGGTTCATCAGGAGGAGGTCTAGGCTGTGGTCTGTGTGCTTTTTAGGGGGGAGTTTCAGCAGGAGGAGGTCTAGGCTGTGGTCCGTGTGCTTTTTAGGGGGGGGTTTCATCAGGAGGAGGTCTAGGCTGTGGTCCGTGTGCTTTTTAGGGGGGAGTTTCATCAGGAGGAGGTCTAGGCTGTGGTCTGTGTGCTTTTTAGGGGGGAGGTTCATCAGGAGGAGGTCTAGGCTGTGGTCTGTGTGCTTTTTAGGGGGGGGTTTCATCAGGAGGAGGTCTAGGCTGTGGTCTGTGTGCTTTTTAGGGGGGGGTTTCATCAGGAGGAGGTCTAGGCTGTGGTCCGTGTGCTTTTTAGGGGGGGTTTCATCAGGAGGAGGTCTAGGCTGTGGTCTGTGTGCTTTTTAGGGGGGAGGTTCATCAGGAGGAGGTCTAGGCTGTGGTCCGTGTGCTTTTTAGGGGGGAGTTTCATCAGGAGGAGGTCTAGGCTGTGGTCTGTGTGCTTTTTAGGGGGGAGGTTCATCAGGAGGAGGTCTAAGCTGTGGTCTGTGTGCTTTTTAGGGGGGAGTTTCAGCAGGGGGAGGTCTAGGCTGTGGTCTGTGTGCTTTTTAGGGGGGAGGTTCATCAGGAGGAGGTCTAGACTTTGGTCTGTGTGCTTTTTAGGGGGGAGGTTCATCAGGAGGAGGTCTAGGCTGTGGTCCGTGTGCTTTTTAGGGGGGGGAGGTCTAGGCTGTGGTCCGTGTGCTTTTTAGGGGGGGGTTTCATCAGGAGGAGGTCTAGGCTGTGGTCCGTGTGCTTTTTAGGGGGGGGTTTCATCAGGAGGAGGTCTAGGCTGTGGTCTGTGTGCTTTTTAGGGGGGAGGTTCATCAGGAGGAGGTCTAGGCTGTGGTCCGTGTGCTTTTTAGGGGGGAGTTTCATCAGGAGGAGGTCTAGGGTGTGGTCCGTGTGCTTTTTAGGGGGGAGTTTCATCATATCTGAGCACCCACTATAACCGACATTATGGTAGCTCAAAGTTCCAAGATAAACTGAAGTTGTTGTGCTCATTCTATTCCTGTGGCAGGGCTCCACCTGGTGGCTGAATCTACCAGACCAAATCAATGGGGGTTATAAAGTGGTTAAAATTAGTTTCGGTTTCGTTTTTTGTTTCTGTGAAATGTTGTTAGTTTCCTGAAGGTTCCTGTCGAACAGAAACAGATGTCGAACAGATGTTAGGGCAATAAGGTAATGTTTAATGATGTACATTAGTTGAAATATTACTTGAAATGAAAACACTGTTTTATTATGAAGATACAATGTAGAAATGTATGAAGATATGAATTTATATACTTACCCATGAATGGTAGAGTCCCAATGAGGGGAGGGGCTTGGGCCATAAAAGACAATGCCATTCACTACCTATAACCACCACCTACTGAGGTTGATGGAGAACTTGTTCAACAAGTGTTGCAAATCTAGTTGTATGTGGTGGTGTATGGTTTTCTCTTCTGCACCAATAAACACCCTTCCACCAACGTGCTCCGCTTTGGGTCAAGCCGTCATTCATTTATTTGTCTGGACCTAAAAATGTCTCCAAGCAGCTCTGACCTCTCTGTTACAACCAGGATAGTCACAAGGGGTGTCTGCATCACAGTTTTCTCTCCCTGAGTTGGCTCAGAGCCCTGGCTGTGACGCAGGATAAAGTTATAGGAGACAACTGCGAAAGGTCCAGGGTTCATATCCCGGACGAGCCCTGCTTAGCACTTTGTCTGGGGACAGTTGTGGTCTAGTATACGGAGATCAACTTGTTACTAGAAGGTCTCCGGTTCGATCCCCAGATCCACAGAGTTGAAGGTGGTGTGAGTGATGAAACACTTGCTCTCCATCTTCAACAACCACAGCTGTGGAGCCCTCGAGTTCCCCGACTGTTACCCGGGCGCCGCAGCCATGGCTCCCACTGCTCTGGGTGAGTGCTCACTGCTGTGTGTGTACACTGGGATGGGTTACATGCAGAGCACTAATCCTGGGTATGGGTCACTCCATATCTAGCCAACTGCTCACTTTCACTTTCAAATTAGTTTCTGTTTGCCGCTGAACAAGTTTGCTTTTGAATGAATCCACACCATTCCTGCTACACTGCAGGAAATAAATTCTTCTCCAAATAATGTTTTATTTGCTTGATTTTTTTCATCAGGTTTAACATGAACATATTCTCTTACGCTTGCATTTTATCAATCAAGGTATTTTGCGAACCCAGATGAGAATGTATGAAATGGAAGCTGTTTGTTTTCCCTCTGGAGCATGCAATATTTAAGTCATACCATAATAATTCCCAGCTATTAGAATCCCATCTCTTCCAATGCTTCTCCAGTTTCTGTCTGTAACAAAAATTAATACTTCTATATTCCTGTTAATTCCCATGGAAAGTTTAATTCCCAAAATTTCAAGTAGCCCTAGTATTCCGCAATAAGTTACATTTTGTCCATCTGTCAACTTTTTGCGGCTTTGGAGACTTCCTGTTATATGATGTAATCAGCTGGGAGACCAATAAGAAGCTATGCTTCGCAAGGAAGCCAGTAACTCTAGTTTCTGATTTTTTTTTAGCTCCTTGACTGTCTTCTTTTTAACCTATGGAGACGCCCGCTCACGCCTACCGCAGAAGAGAAAGTAGCATAGCTGATATATAGCGTGGTTTCAGTGCAGAAGGTGCTGTTCAGAGCAATGGTGGTGATTTTTAAGCCTGATCAAGAACTGACACCACTCCCTACATCTGCACATTATTTCCTGCATATTTCTGTTAATACCCATGGAAAGTTTGCAGTCTTGAAAATTTCCAACATGTTGCAACTCTAGTTCTGAAGTCATCTGCTGACAGCGAGGTGTGTGTGTGTGTGTGTGTGTGTGTGTTGCAGGTCACTCGTTCACCTCTCCCCCGTTCATCTGCCCCTTCTGTGGCACACTCTGCCCCGACTCCTCTTTCCTGGAGGAGCACGTGAAGCTCATGCACCCCGACGAGGCGACAGGTGCTTCTTCCTCTTCTCACCTGGAGAGCGCCGCTGGCGATGCAGCAAGGGCGCTGGCAAGCCTTGAGGGAGCCGCGTTCAGGGGTGTGCGGGAGAAGAAGGTGGAGGGCGGCTACGAGTGTGGTGACTGTGGCCGCCACTTCAACTACCTGGGCAACCTGCGGCAGCACCAGCGCATCCACACGGGTGAGAAACCTTTCGTTTGCCCTGACTGCGGAGAGTGCTTCAGACACACAGCTCGTCTCAAGAGCCACAGACTCAGCCACACGGGGGCGCAAAGCCCGTTTCCTTGCCCGCAGTGTGGGAAGGGCTTCCCGGTGCTGTCCGGACTCAAACGGCACCAGCGCGTGCACACGGGTGAGAGCCCCTACGCGTGTCCTCAGTGTGGACGCAGGTTTAAGGAGCTGGGTAATTTGTACACTCACATGCGCATTCACAGCGGTGCCACACCGTATACGTGCTACCAGTGTGGGCGGAGCTTCAGGCATCTGGGCACCTATAAGAGTCATCGCTGTATGCCATCAGGACAGATGCCTGGGGGACACACTCCGCCGTGGGCGCAGGAAGACAAGGTGCAAACCGGATAACAAGTGATGAACTGAAGCTTAGTGACTTAGTTTCTCTGCTGCTGATTCCGGATCAGTTCCAGAGAGAGACTTGAGAGAAGTCATGTGACTTTAAACTCCAGATTTAGCAAAACTTGTGCTCTTAAGGAAGCACTCCACTTTTTATTTAAATAAAAAAAAGCTTATTCTCCATCTTATCCACACAGTAAAATTTAGAGTGTTAAATTGACACTGCTCTGAGTCTATTTGGTCCTACTCTAAATAGAGTTAAATTAACACTGAGCTCATCAACCTGACCCAAAAAACATTTAAGTTAAACTTTTATTTTTTTACAACGTGATGAGGAGAATAGTTGTGATGTTTTTTTTTTATAGTGAAATACAAGCGTTTATCATCACGTACAAGTTTTTGGTGAATAATCAATGGTTTAGATGATAAACTGAGTTAAATCATCGCTGAGGTTGAGTGTTATTGTTTTACTCTATTTAGAGTGTATTTGGTCCTACTCTGGATAGAGTTAATTTTACTCTCAAGATTTTATTGTGCAGAATTACTAAAAGCATTTTACCATTTTGGAATCTGCTCGGCCATACTTTTGGTTTGGTGCTTTCAGTTTGGCTCACGCTGTGGGACTTTTAGCCCATTTTTCTATGATTTTTCGGATCGAGGCTCGTGCAGTTTACCCGGGGTAACAAGCAGCGACGAACACCTCACGACCAGATCCCGACCCACGATTGTACAGTCAGAAGAAAATCAATTGGAAATAGGATGGAAATCCTGCTCGCTCCTCGTGAGGACATCGCTGTGTTGAAGCAGTGCTACGAGACGATTTAACACATCTCACTCTGCGCATTTCCTCATCCTTTTATTTTTATTTTTTACTACTTTCTGCACAAAGAATTGCACAACTTGCTAAGGCAGCGTTTTTGTCTTTGGTGAGAATGCTCAAGTGAATGATGCGCATTTTCCACTTCCAGAGGCTGCGTGTTGGTCACATGTCGTGTTTGACTGTACAGTGGTTTGGAAGACCAGTGTGAGGACCTGGGTCACATCAGCGCATCGGCTCGTAGAGTGTGAGAACATAAATTTAGTGCTTTGAACTTTTAACTCCTGCGATTTTCTCATACAGGTTACATGATAAAGCACCTAAAAATGCAGACTTTTCTGCCCGACATTAGCTTAGCTCATATATGTTTGTCTATCAAAGGATAATAAAAAAAGAAACTTGGGACAACTCGACTGAGTTATATTTCTCTTTTATTCCTGATGCATCACCAAATTTCAATCTAATCAGGAAAAATAATCAGAATTGTATCGGGAAACATCGTGATAGATTGATATTTAAAGTTAAATGTACGTGAGCAAAAAACCTGATCGGGACATCACTAATCTCTAGATGGTTGAGCTAAACCAAGTGATCCTAACCAGGACTAAGCAGTTAAAACAATTCGGAGAATGAGCCTAAGTTTTCCTTTACCTGACGAGTAAGATGCTTCCTGTTACACACTTGTTTGGTAAACAGATTGTAATAATATCTTCAAATAAAAAGTTCAAGTTCTCATACACAGTATTTTAAGAGTCCTCACAGTATTTAATGTCTGATGATATTTTAACGGAGCCTTTAAAAAAAATGCTTCAAAGGAGGTTTAGAAGCAGAAAGAATATTCATGATGTTAAATAAGCTACTATACTATTAATCTATTGGACTTCTGGGATCATTTCTGTTATCACTTGAGTAACAAGAGCGAGTTCAAGCATTTGCATTGTAACAGGATTTTTCAAAATATGATAAACTCTAACTCTGTATTGCTGCAGTGAGAAAAGATCATAAGATTCAGGGCCTCAAGAACATGTGTACGTCAGCTTTTACCTTCACGTTCTGATTTACTAACTGTGACCTGGGGCCTGATGTATAAACGTTGCGTACGCACAAAATGGGCATAGAAATATGCGTATGCATTTTTCCACGCACATATCGGGATTTATAAAAAATAAACTTGGCGTAAATAAGTGCGCACCGTACGGATGCTCTTGACCGTGCGTACGCACTCTTTTAGAAGAGTATGTGTTTTGGCGACACCAACTGTCCCAAATAGCAATAGCTATTTAAAATGAAAAACTTCTAAATGATCCTATTACATCACCCAATAAATCAAATTGTATCAACCTGAATTATCATTATTAGCATTCTTAACCAGGTGCAAATACTTCGAATTTACTCATTTGTTTTAATGAATGGGCTATAAAAAGGTATGTGCGTATAAAACTTCATCATAATGGATGCTCTAGCGCTGTTAGAAGACCTTGCTAATGACGCTCTACGGAGGGAGCGTGTTTTCAGAGACCGTGAAGATTTCCTTGCTCATGATGATGATTGGCTCATGAGCCGATTTCGATTCCCAAGAGCCATCCTCTTGGAATTGTGTTCTGAATTACGGCCAGTATTGGAAAGACCCACATTAGGTCACTGGTACTTTCCAGTGAGAGTTGGCAGACAGATCGGGTATGTCGCAGTCATCCCTGAGCCGTGTCATGCCATATGTATGGGACGCCATAGTGGGGGTGGCACCCCCGATACATTCGTTTTTCTTACACGCAGCCCAACATCAAAATGCAATTTGCAGCAATCGCCGGTTTTCCCAATGTAATCGGTGCTGTTGACTGCACTCATGTTGCAATAAAGGCACCATCTGAGAATGAATTTGCTTTTGTTAACCGAATTATTGGTGGTAATAATATGCAGGGAGATCATACATATTCAAAATGGGCGGTCTTAACCTCCAAATATGGTTATTTCGGGAGGAGATTGGGGTAAGCAATACGCATGTGCACCTGCGCACAATATTCAGATCATTTTGATTTTAAAGCGAACCTTGCGCAGGTTCTGGCGTACGTACGGTTTTGAATCTGAAAACTTTTGTGCGTACGCAAATTTTGTCTTATGTGCGTACGCACACTTTAAGGATTACATCTACGCAAAGTTTTATACATGAGGCCCCAGGAGTCCAGCTTTCCTCCATGCTCAGAGCTCAACAAGCGTACGTACAGTTTTTTCTTTTTTTGCATTTGTTTGATGGTGCTTTGGCGGCTCCTACAGGCCATGAAGAGAAATCACTTGTGGTTAACTGAAGTCAATGTGTGTTTACCTTTTGCTGAAATTGCTTTTGCTTATTCACTTAGAATTAAATAATTAAAACAACCACAATTTAGTAGGTTTGATTCTTCAACAAACGGTACCTCTAGCTGAGTGGAGGGGGCGGAGGTGCATGTTTTTGTTTTTAATATACACATAATGCATTTTAATTTAGCAAAAATTTGGCTTTCATGACCACATCAGATATCAAAAATCTGTATTTTATTTTCGTAATCAACCTCCGTGCGTACCAAAACTTGCAATATTTCTTTTTTTTTATTCCTACATTTCATTGGACATATCATGGACTGGACAAAACTCACATATTTTCAATAAAAAGTCATCGTACACTGGTTTTTTGTTTACTTTTATCATGGTCTCAGATATGTGAATGATTAGTAACAACATTGACTTTTGGCTTTCTTTTTTTTTTTTTACAGCGTTTTTTTCTCTGATTTCTATGGTGTCCCATTGACTTCCATTATAACCTTATTTCATGAACGCAGCGCCATCAGACCAAGTTTTTTATGTATTTCGTAAAGTTTTTGAGGCTCCCCTCTCAGCCGTACATTAATGGTTGAAACAGTCTTCAAATCACCTTTAAACAGACAGATTTTTATTCATTAATATAATCATATTCAATCCCTTCTAAATTGTTATTTTTGTACTATTAGTTAAACTTTTTTTTGCCTCTGACAAACACCACCGCTAATCAACTGTCATTTTTTTCTGAACGCTGCCATCTTCTGGCTGCATTTTTCTTTCAGCACAAACACCGCCTCTAATCAACTCTAAGCAAACTTAATGTTTCTTTTGATTTCCTAGCGGTGTTCCTCCGTCTTCTGGTCATAGTTAATACACACTAAAATTTGAAATGTATGTAAAGACGGCGGAGACCAGGAGGAGATTTTTCTGTGCTCAGTTTCACTTAAATTGGAATGTAGAAGGTGAAACTGTGGTATCAATCAATAAATCAATCAATCAGTTTTTATATAGCGCTTCTTTAGCAATTGCTTTCAAAGCAGCTTCACAAGGTAAGCACACGCAGACATGATTTTGTGCGTACGCATCATCTCAGTTTTCTCCGTACGCAGAAACGAGGGCCCTGGTGCTTAACAAAAATAGTTTCCATCAATGCTTGATTCGTTTGTGTGGAAACATCTTTCATCACCCGAGATTCGGTTTAATCTCATTAAACGTACTTTAATGTTAACATGTTTACTCGCACTTTTAACAACTTTTTTTAATGCACAAGCAAAAAATCCTCCAAATGTTCATCAGGTAGCTGGTCAAGGGATCAGGGTTTTTTTTTTTCATTTCTGTTTTGCTTCTGATAGAATTGCTATGCAATAAGAAAAAAAAAAAGAACTAAAACTTATTCAAGCTCACAAGTTTCTGTTTTACTATCCATGGATGAGCAGACAAGCATTTATTTATTTTTCACAATCAAATCAAAATAAAGCTTTTACAAAATAAACCGTTAACACT